>CM066031.1:1784474478-1784813765 GCA_033557465.1 Ichthyophis bannanicus | reverse complement strand
CGCTAATTTGCGCGCCGCAAAATAGCGCACTAAAAGCGTACTTAAGAGCACTTAAATGGCCCGTAAACGTGCGGGTCACCACCGCACGCGTGCGCGTCACACGAACGCGCCCCGCACAAGTACGGGCCCGCAAATGTCCGATAGAGGCGTGGAAAGGCTAACGGAGGGCGGAGGAAGGCTCCGGAGGGGCGGAGAGACGGGCTTATGGGCAGGGAAGGGGAGGGGAGAGGCGCCCCGCACATTATCGGGGCTGAAATCGCAAGTAAAAAATAGCGCGAGTGAAACACTCGCGGTACAGGCCATGTAAAGGGAAGGGAAACCATTTTCGTCAGCAATGTACACCTAAACCGGGGAAACCGTCAAAAACGTGAGCAGTGTGATACATGTGCACAGCACAAAAGTGCAATTACAAATATCAAATGACCACCACAGAAATAGTACAAAGAGGAGGTCAGCTGGGGAACAGTGATAGTAAAGGGCAAAACCAAAAAACACACCCAGGAAAGCACCAAACATATAAATGAATTATGGAACGGTCTACGGAGCGGAGACCTTTCCCAACACACATTTCCTTGTTACGTACGTTCCCTGTGAGTGGTGTTTATGGTTGCCCATCAATAGCAAGGTTGCCCAGTTTGTTTATATATCAACCCCCGTCTGCGGTGGTCAGTTCCGGGGCTCAGTTGCACGTTTGTCACCAGACAGGGTTAATGAGCCCACAGTAAAAATGTGCAGAGCAGGGTTTGCGACCCCATCCTGCCAGGTTAACTATCTCCAGGGACTGCACTGTCTCTGTGGACACACTGTGGTGCAGCGGACAGAGCCACTACCTCTAGGACCATAAGGCACAGGATCAAATCCCAGCTGGGGCCCATGCCAGCCCAGTTCCTATGTTTTACCCACCACTAAACAAAGATAGCACAGACAACCCCTGTATTGCAGGTAACATAAGCATGGTGCAAACACCCATATTTTGCCCTACCCCGCACACACCCCATAACAATGGGCAGTACCCACAGCCCAGTCCCCCACATCCAGTCCCGGAGTGCCACAATGCAATCAGGGCATATGCATTCCCTGAGAGTAGGAATGCCATCATGTTGGCGGACGAGTACAGGTGGTGGAGGGGGCAGTGGCTGCTAGCCACAGAAGACAGTGGCCTAGCCATGTGCAGGCTGGCACCGTCCACTGCAACAGACAGGCCCTGTCGGATGTACAGTCATGGACTGCCCAGGGAATCAAGCACATCTGTGGCAACACAGTGGCGCACTGCACACAGACAGTGTGTGCAAGAACAGAAGGTCACAGGTTCAAAGCCCTGCCAATCCTCTCCACATATCTTTACCCACAAGTAATCCGTGATAGTAAGGACAAAACATTATTGCTGGGGACATACGCATTGCTCATACGCCAATTTTCCACCCCACTGATCACAGACACCATGATGAGGGGCATTACCTAGAGCAGAGTCTCACAAATGCAGTCCCAGAGGACCACACACCATTCAGGTTCAATGCTGCCGCCCATACAAATGCCAGTGCTGTATCTCTCTGCACCACCCCATGGCATGTAGATGTAGCTAATGCATATTCATGAGGGACAGCAGGAAAACGCGAACAGTGTGTTGCAACCCTGGGCTGGATTTGGGAACCTCAGCCGTAAAGCAGCAGCCAACAGGGGCAGACACACCCACACCCACACCCACACCCACAGGCCCCAATGGCCAATGCCCCCTCGAGAGGCAGGACATCGGGCCCTGTGTGCATCTCACAATACTAGCATGTGAATACCTTAGCAATGTCACTGTACACCTGGGTATACGGTACACAGCTTCCGAACACTTGCTCTGAGTATTGGCAGATAGATATCCCTACGTCACGCACATTCTGCTCCTTGAGCTCCATCATGACAATCTGTCTGTTGACTGCAGTGGGTGCATCAGGTCTGGTCTCTGATAGCGTTTACCACCCTGGGGAGTGACTCAAAACAGTATTGCTACCATATCCATGCCTGTACTGTGCCCAGGACTGGTGTGGTGGCTAATGCTGACAAACGCCTCTACAGTAGCACAATGCTGGCATACGTGTGGGAGTGTGTGTCTGTCTATACAGTGTGTGTTGGCTGCAAACACCTTCCACAGCCCACACTGCCAGCACTGTTGGCAGTATTGGCCTGCCAATGTGCATAATGAGCAGCAAGGTACCATGGGTATAGCTCTGACAGGGCGGGTTGGCCAGGATGCATCTGCACAGGGCAGAGGGCACTGACTGGGATAGTGTAGTGGTTGCCCACCACCTACACATACATGGTGGCCTCTGTATGTGCTGCTGGGGTTGCACTCCACCCTGACTGTGCAGTGAAGACAACATGGCTAGGCACCCCCATAGTGAATGATAGTATGTCTCCCATGTGATATATATGGGTTTTGTGTCGGGGCCCAGTCAATGACTTAACTGCTGGTGTGCACTGCCATCCCAGTTCTGGGTGCATGCATTTCCAACAGGACTAACTAGCAGACATATGTCAGCTGATGTGTGTCCTGATGGAGCGCCGTGCAGTGGCTGATGGCTTGCTGTAGGCGAAGATCAGATAGTGGTGGGGTGCAACTTAGCATATCAAGGCCTAATGTCTGTCAGATATTGTGTTATGGATGTGTATGGAGTTGCTGTGACAGCGCTGTAGGGTGTCTCTCCCACAGCAGGACTGGGGTTGATGGTCCACCCTACTGCTACCATTGCAGGGAGGTAGCATGATGATAAGAGACCCTGCTATCCAACCTGAGGGGGAGAAAGGGTGGTAAAGAGCCCACCTAGGTCTCACATAAGGGGTGCCCCTGACTCTGCCCGACAGAGATATCCAAGGTGTCTCTGCAGAAACAACCTATCTCACAGAATAATAGTGCTGTGAAGCTCTGGCATGGCCTCATTCTGCCACGGAGGTTGTGGTGGACCTGGTCCTGGGTGCCCCCACGCACACTCAGGGTGAGCACAGTACCCGCACAATGTGACGGTGTGTAGCTACTCTGTGCCAGTACAACACCTACTCAGTACACCCTACCAGGCCGAGGTGATGTGTGGGTGCACATGGACACTCCCACCTACCAAGCTGTGGAGATGCCGGGGTGCATTCCCGATCCTGTGTCTATCTGTGGACAGTTGATTTGCATGTGCAGTGCATCATGGGTATGGGTGGACTAACCCTATCCTGGCTACCACAACAGACTGTCTGTGTGGTGACATGCAGGCTCTCTGCAGCCAGCCAGGGGCTTGCTGGCAGCTATAGAGCTGTAGGCCAATGGGTACCTCATTGCCTGTGAAGTCAGAGGTCATGGGTTCAAACCCACAGTGGTGTAATTTTGTAGGGCGCTGCACAGGTATTTAACATTTAATGTGCAGATGTTGCTGGCAGCAAATCAACCCACAGCGTACTATACCCACATGGTGCCCTTGAGTGTGGTTGATAGGGCACACAATAGGCCATCTGTTAGTTTAGGTCCATATGAGGTGCACTAGTCTCCATCCGGAGACAAAACATATATGGTGCCCTATAGGGGACATGCAAGGGTGCCTTGGCGGACAGTGCACTCTAACATGTGCCTCATGAGCTGCCTCATGTCAACATGATGTGCGAGTGCGTTTGGTAGCTGTGCTAAATAAAGGAAAACTAAAAGCCACCCTACAGCACTACTCACCAAAAACATACTGCCTCAGCCAGCCCTGTGCACTGAGCACTGTGAGGGATCGAACCCCTGATCCGTGCACCATTGGTCAGTGTACCCACCATTGTGCTGTGTCCCTGTTACTGTGCTGACACATCAGTACGCCGCCTCATGGCCATCTGCGCGCGGCCCTAAGCTGCTCACAATGAAGTTTCCCGCACACTGCCGCCCCAAAAAAACAGTGCGCCGCTTCATGCCGCCAAGAATGTATAGTGCGCCGCCTGCTGCTGCTCAAAATTAACACTGCTCCGCCCTATGCCGTGCAAAAGTAAGATGCCCCCTAAAACACCTCTACCTATTAAAGGTGATGCCTCAGTCAGGCGTTTACGTTGTGCACAAAGGGGGTTTGAACACATGGCCCCTGCACCATTGGTCGGTGTCCTCACCATTGTACCACAGCTCTGTTGATATTGTGGTAGGCGACGGCCTATGATCCATGCTAATTGAACTAAGCAGACAGGCCTAAGCAGCTTGACCTGAAACTGAGGCCTGTAGTAAGGCCCAGAGGAATGAAAACCCCCCTGAATGATGACACCATAGAATTGAAACTTAACTCAGTTTAACTGAACATAGCTAAGCAGAAACGAAACTGAGAAAATATAGAAAAACAAGTTTAATTGGTACTGATAAGGTGTGCTATGCTTCTATGGAATTAATTAACTCTGCAAAAAGCAAGGTTACAGTGCCCTGCTTCCCATATGTTTTAACAAGCTAAGCGACCTTGGAGGAGAGATGTTACAAGTTAGAGACACTGACCATTGTAATTGGGACTAGAAGGGGGGCAACCAGGTGCTGAGCCCAGACCAGGGTCCCGATTGGGTAGCCATATCAGTACCGGGACCAATAGATGGGTGAGAGGGGTTACTTGGACCAATGAAAGGTATGCCTATGTCTAGAATGGAGAAGCACGCTATAAAAGTTGTTGTGTTGCTAGAAACCATTGCGCAGCCATTTTGAAATTGCTTATTGCTTGAGCCATGTGCACATTAAACTGGCTTTGATCCTTGAAACGACTCCTGGTTTTATTTATTGCATGCTTATCTGCTGCTACATTTCGTGTGTGTCCAACAGCGCGCCACGTGGCCTTCCGGGCCGCAAATGTGGACCCCGGCCATTAGCGCCTGGCGCACCAGTCAGGCCGCGTTCGACCCCATGTTTTATCTCCACGGCCTGAACCCCACACTCCGTATATGGCACAGGCACACCAACGCGGCCCCGCACAATCTCAGGGTGCACTAAACATACTCCATTGGTGCCATGTGTGACTGCTGAGATCAATGCACATACATATCTCCAACACCCTAACCCTTGGGTGTGCAAGTTGCGTGCATTTCCAATGTATAACATAACATCCACGCAGCCATGAGGAACGCAATAGCAACACAATGTCTGGAGCGCAGCCATGCGGAGTGCATGTGCGCGAGCCGCAATGCGCAAATGCGGAGGTTGCGTCGTCAGCGTCGTCACGTCCAGAAGGGCAGAAAACAAAATGGCTGCCAGAATGCGCAAACCTGCATTCAGCCACACCGAACTTTGCCACCTGGCCGCATTGGTTGGGCCAAAGATGGAGAAGCTGTTCCCAGGGGCCGCCAGGGGAAAAAACACAGAAAAGGTCCAGAGGGCCTGGGAGAGAATCAAAAGGCGTTTCAATCGTGTGGCAGACAACCAAAGGGAGGTGAGTGCATTGCCACAGGTCATAATTACCATAGACACAGACAGGGTTGTTTGCATCTGTCAATGGTGCTGTGTGTAGGTATTCCAGATCAGTAAAGTGTAGCTGGGGGACCCACATGCCAAGGTCTATATGTAATGAAAACAACTAAACCATCTAAATTGAGCTTATACTAAATAGTGAAACCACCAAACATTCAAAAGAGAGGTCTATATGTAGCACATATGAGTGTTTTGCCATCTACCCAGGTGTTTAGGGACGTAGTCACAAAGGGCATGATGCCATCCTGGAGTCCTTGCTGCTGCTGTGCTACAAAACACTGTAACACACCTAGCCCATAGAGCTGCCTGGGATGGGTCCAGAGACATCATGTGCAACTGGCCGTGTTCTGCATCCTCAGGGCTGCACACATTGGCCACCCTCAGGGGGTGTGAAACGTGCATCACATGGTCTGGCAGCCACCCTGGAGCTATGGGGTGTGTGCCAATGTTGGTCAGGGCAAAACCCCTATCACCAGGACCCTTGAGAGCCCATCAGAGTGGGCCCACCATCACCCTGGAGATATGGGGATGTCTACTAATGTTGTTTAACCCATCATCCCTGTCCCCAGGAGTACAGAGAAGCCTTCAAAGTGGGCCCTCTGTCATCCTGGAGTTATGGGGATGTCTACTAATGTTGTTTAACCCATCATCCCTGTCCCCAGGAGTACAGAGAAGCCTTCAAAGTGGGCCCTCTGTCATCCTGGAGTTATGGGGATGTGTACTAATGTTGTTTAACCCATCATCCCTATCCCCAGGGGAACAGAGAACCCTTCAAAGTACACTCCCACCCACCCTGGAGTTATGGGGATGTCTACTAATGTTGTTTAACCCATCATCCCTATCCCCAGGGGTACAGAGAACCCTTCAAAGTACACTCCCACCCACCCTGGAGTTATGGGGATGTCTACTAATGTTGTTTAACCCATCATCCCTGTCCCCAGGAGTACAGAGAAGCCTTCAAAGTGGGCCCTCTGTCATCCTGGAGTTATGGGGATGTGTACTAATGTTGTTTAACCCATCATCCCTATCCCCAGGGGTACAGAGAACCCTTCAAAGTACACTCCCACCCACCCTGGAGTTATGGGGATGTGTACTAATGTTGTTTAACCCATCATCCCTATCCCCAGGGGTACAGAGAACCCTTCAAAGTACACTCCCACCCACCCTGGAGTTATGGGGATGTCTACTAATGTTGTTTAACCCATCATCCCTATCCCCAGGGGTACAGAGAACCCTTCAAAGTACACTCCCACCCACCCTGGAGTTATGGGGATGTCTACTAATGTTGTTTAACCCATCATCCCTGTCCCCAGGAGTACAGAGAAGCCTTCAAAGTGGGCCCTCTGTCATCCTGGAGTTATGGGGATGTCTACTAATGTTGTTTAACCCATCATCCCTGTCCCCAGGAGTACAGAGAAGCCTTCAAAGTGGGCCCTCTGTCATCCTGGAGTTATGGGGATGTCTACTAATGTTGTTTAACCCATCATCCCTGTCCCCAGGAGTACAGAGAAGCCTTCAAAGTGGGCCCTCTGTCATCCTGGAGTTATGGGGATGTGTACTAATGTTGTTTAACCCATCATCCCTATCCCCAGGGGTACAGAGAACCCTTCAAAGTACACTCCCACCCACCCTGGAGTTATGGGGATGTCTACTAATGTTGTTTAACCCATCATCCCTATCCCCAGGGGTACAGAGAACCCTTCAAAGTACACTCCCACCCACCCTGGAGTTATGGGGATGTCTACTAATGTTGTTTAACCCATCATCCCTGTCCCCAGGAGTACAGAGAAGCCTTCAAAGTGGGCCCTCTGTCATCCTGGAGTTATGGGGATGTCTACTAATGTTGTTTAACCCATCATCCCTGTCCCCAGGAGTACAGAGAAGCCTTCAAAGTGGGCCCTCTGTCATCCTGGAGTTATGGGGATGTCTACTAATGTTGTTTAACCCATCATCCCTGTCCCCAGGAGTACAGAGAAGCCTTCAAAGTGGGCCCTCTGTCATCCTGGAGTTATGGGGATGTGTACTAATGTTGTTTAACCCATCATCCCTATCCCCAGGGGTACAGAGAACCCTTCAAAGTACACTCCCACCCACCCTGGAGTTATGGGGATGTCTACTAATGTTGTTTAACCCATCATCCCTATCCCCAGGGGTACAGAGAACCCTTCAAAGTACACTCCCACCCACCCTGGAGTTATGGGGATGTCTACTAATGTTGTTTAACCCATCATCCCTGTCCCCAGGAGTACAGAGAAGCCTTCAAAGTAGGCCCTCTGTCATCCTGGAGTTATGGGGATGTGTACTAATGTTGTTTAACCCATCATCCCTATCCCCAGGGGTACAGAGAAGCCATCAAAGTACACCCCCACCCACCCTGGATTTATGGGGATGTCCACTAATGTTGTTTAACCCATCATCCCTGTCCCCAGGAGTACAGAGAAGCCTTCAAAGTGGGCCCTCTGTCATCCTGGAGTTATGGGGATGTCTACTAATGTTGTTTAACCCATCATCCCTGTCCCCAGGAGTACAGAGAAGCCTTCAAAGTGGGCCCTCTGTCATCCTGGAGATATGGGGATGTCTACTAATGTTGTTTAACCCATCATCCCTGTCCCCAGGAGTACAGAGAAGCCTTCAAAGTGGGCCCTCTGTCATCCTGGAGTTATGGGGATGTGTACTAATGTTGTTTAACCCATCATCCCTATCCCCAGGGGTACAGAGAACCCTTCAAAGTACACTCCCACCCACCCTGGAGTTATGGGGATGTGTACTAATGTTGTTTAACCCATCATCCCTATCCCCAGGGGTACAGAGAACCCTTCAAAGTACACTCCCACCCACCCTGGAGTTATGGGGATGTCTACTAATGTTGTTTAACCCATCATCCCTATCCCCAGGGGTACAGAGAACCCTTCAAAGTACGCACACACACAACCTGGAGTTATGGGGATGTCTACTAATGTTGTTTAACCCATCATCCCTGTCCCCAGGAGTACAGAGAAGCCTTCAAAGTGGGCCCTCTGTCATCCTGGAGTTATGGGGATGTCTACTAATGTTGTTTAACCCATCATCCCTGTCCCCAGGAGTACAGAGAAGCCTTCAAAGTGGGCCCTCTGTCATCCTGGAGTTATGGGGATGTCTACTAATGTTGTTTAACCCATCATCCCTGTCCCCAGGAGTACAGAGAAGCCTTCAAAGTGGGCCCTCTGTCATCCTGGAGTTATGGGGATGTCTACTAATGTTGTTTAACCCATCATCCCTATCCCCAGGGGTACAGAGAACCCTTCAAAGTACACTCCCACCCACCCTGGAGTTATGGGGATGTCTACTAATGTTGTTTAACCCATCATCCCTGTCCCCAGGAGTACAGAGAAGCCTTCAAAGTGGGCCCTCTGTCATCCTGGAGTTATGGGGATGTCTACTAATGTTGTTTAAACCCATCATCCCTATCCCCAGGGGTACAGAGAACCCTTCAAAGTACACTCCCACCCACCCTGGAGTTATGGGGATGTCTACTAATGTTGTTTAACCCATCATCCCTGTCCCCAGGAGTACAGAGAAGCCTTCAAAGTGGGCCCTCTGTCATCCTGGAGATATGGGGATGTCTACTAATGTTGTTTAACCCATCATCCCTGTCCCCAGGAGTACAGAGAAGCCTTCAAAGTGGGCCCTCTGTCATCCTGGAGTTATGGGGATGTGTACTAATGTTGTTTAACCCATCATCCCTATCCCCAGGGGTACAGAGAACCCTTCAAAGTACACTCCCACCCACCCTGGAGTTATGGGGATGTGTACTAATGTTGTTTAACCCATCATCCCTGTCCCCAGGAGTACAGAGAAGCCTTCAAAGTGGGCCCTCTGTCATCCTGGAGTTATGGGGATGTCTACTAATGTTGTTTAACCCATCATCCCTGTCCCCAGGAGTACAGAGAAGCCTTCAAAGTGGGCCCTCTGTCATCCTGGAGATATGGGGATGTCTACAAATGTTGTTTAAACCATCATCCCTGTCCCCAGGAGTACAGAGAGGCCTTCAAAGTGGGCCCTCTATCACCCTGTGGATATGGGGCTGTTTGCCAATGTGGTTTAAACCATCCCCCCTATCACCAGGTGTACACGGAGCCCAGCTGGGTCGGCCAGCAAGCACCATGGGGATATGGTGCAGTATGCCTATGCTGTTGGAACCTGTCCCTCCATCACCAGGGGACCTGATAGCTGCCTAATTATTCCTGGGCAACACCCTGTTCTCAGTTTGTATCTTGCTGATGTGGTGCTGTAGGACACACCAGACCTAGGGGGGTGGGAAAGCAGACTGTGACGGAGGGTATGTCAGTCGGATATGTTTCTAGGCTATGGTGGGTAGGTTGCACATCTCACACAGTCCTTGGGGTGCACGACAGTCGGCCTGTGAGAACGACAGCTGACGAGCACTCACATAGTGATGATCTCACACCTCCCACAGCCATTTCAACTCATGTGGAGACACACACAGGGGTGCAATATTTGATCAGGCGCAGTCCAACAGGTATCCCATCCATACCGGACTCTGAATCGCACTGCACTGTGTTGACAAGGGAACCATGGATGGTCAAATAACACCTCCACAGGGCCCACACACAATGGGATCCTCTCCCATGCTCGCACAACTAGGGTGCCCCCACCAGTGGGGACCATGTTCCACACCTCCACGTCCAACACATTCCTACATACCTGTATCAGCTGATAACCCTGAAAATAAGGGATCTGTCAACACATACACAACATTGCCCCCAGGGGATGTGACACCCTCGCACACACTCCCTGTCCCTCTCACACTCTCCCACCCCCTATACCCCACCCCTTTGTCTCCCTCTCTCCCCCACCATTGCAAACATGACGTGCCTAGGGTGATGATATGGGGTGGGGGGTGGGGAAGCCTGTAGGTGCTGGGCAATGCTGCTGGCTGGTGTCCCATATGATGATGCCAGCAGACCCCCGACAGGCGCCGTGGGTCCCGCCCTCACACTCATAGGCAGGCCTATGCACACATTTCCCAGGGATCACCTGTCACAAGTGTGTGACTGTGCAGGAAATACAGAACACACAGCAGGGCACACGGAGCAGGGTGACAGTGGCCAACCATGAATATGGGTATGTTAACTATCCACCTGTGCAGAAGGGTAGGTAATGACCCCAAACAATGTTTGTTTATCAACAGGTGGAGGATCTGAGGAAGAAGGTGCGTGAACTACGGCAGTTCCATGGAGACTTCCTGGCGCGCTATAGCAGGGGGCCACAGACACCCAATGATGGTGAGACTGGACAGGCATGACTCTCAGTTTATGATGTCACATTGGCCCACCAACGTGTGTGTTTAATGCATCTGTAGATGTGTAACGTAACACTCATGTACGTTTTGATATGTCTGTTAACTTTAACAGGGGGAGAGGAAAGCAGCGGCGAGGGCCACACATCGGCCTACTCACTCCGGCGGCCCACCACCCACCGTGCAAGGGAGGTGGAGGTGGTGGAAAGCGAGACGGAGGTGGAAGAGGGATCCCAGATCGAGCTGGCGGAGGAGGAGACGGAGGAGGAGCAGCAGATGGGGGAGGGGGGGAGGAGGAGAGGGAGGAGGAGCAATGGACGGTGGTGGGGGGTGACGAGATGGGAGAGGAGGAGAGGCCCCCACAGGCACACCCAGAGGGTGATGCTGCTGGCAGGAGGGCAGCTGCGGGTGAGGGGGGCAATGTGCAACCTGTGTGTGGGGGGGTGCTGGGTTGGGCAGAGAGGGTGGCTGAGAGTGTTTTGGGGGGAGGACAGGGTTGGGGGGGGTGCGGGGGAATACAGCACAGCACAGGGCTATGTGGGCCCCCGTCAGACACTGCAGGTGGAAGCTGGGGATAGGCGTCGTCGCACAAACATGTCATCCACGGCCCACAGCATATTGCATGCACATGCCAGCACAGAGACCACGGGCACCATTTGCCTATGTGCTGGCAGGTGCATGCATGATGTGCTGGGGGCAATTGATGATGTGCGGCGCGACGTACGCCTAGTCTTTCATGCACTGCAGTGTCTGACGGGGGCTGTCCGGCAGGTGTCCGCCGATGTTGCGCAGCTGCAATGTCGGCGGGCATCTGCCGAAGGGCGTCACAGGCACCTCTGACAACACCTGTGATGTGCACATGTGCCCTGTGCTTTGCTGTGTTCCACGCACAAAATGGGGATGTTTGTGTGGTGGCATGTTGCCAATGTTTAAATGTTCTATAATAAACATTTGTTTTTGTTATGTGGAAACATGGTCATGTGTCTCCCTCAACCACCCACCATGGATGAATGCCTGGGATATGTCTGTGCATCTGGACAGGCTGTGGAGGCTGACATGGCTGGCAGACATGGACTGCTTACACATGCCGTCATGGGGCGTAAACGTGTGCAGTGGCTAAGGGCCAGGGAAGCCGCATGGGATGTTGAAGTGTGAGGGGGATCCCAGAAACAGCCATGCTGTTGGGTGGATTGAACTGCTAACAAATGTGTCAGCGGAGGGAGGAAGCCAACATAAGCATGCTACGCATGTCTGCCTGTGCCACATGCATGCCTTGGGGGGGTGCCAGACATGTTCCCACTGTTGTCTTTGATATAGGCTATGACCACAAATATGGAACCAGGTATGCTGGCAGAGGGGGGGAGGGGGGTGATGCCGCTGACGACAGACCATGAGGTATGGGAACAGTACACCTCAGACAACATGGGTCAGTGTGTGTGTGGAGAACCCCTACAGCCAAGGGGCTGTGACTATGGACTGTGTAGGTGACACATAGCATGTCGTGCCGTCTGTTCTGCAACACCTGGTGGAGCAGCTAATGCGACAGCAAGGGTCTGCTGATCAGCGACACGACATGCATGTGGACACCACATAGGGGACCAAAGGGACACAAATTGCAATGACACGTATCATGTATGTTGTTCAAAACATTTATTTACACACCTAGGAACCACGGCGTGGCCTGCCCTTTCTGACACGTTGCAAAACCCTACCCCCTTGTGCTGCACCCTCCCCCTCATCTTGTGCTTGTGGAGGTGGTGGCGGTGGTGGTGGCGGTGGTTGTGCATAACTCTGCAGTATGGCACGTATCCCCTCCAGGGCCACACACATTCTTTCAAGTGGCATGTCCCTGATATCCTGCCGCAAGTGGCAAATCTCCAGCGTGTTGGCATCGATAGACTGGCGCACAGCTGCCAATTCACGACAGATGCCTGTAGGGGGGAAGCAAGGGTGGTGTGTGATATACCTCCCAAGAAACACACAACAAGATGACTCATATAACAAATGATTGTCATTGTGACTGTACAAACTATAGTATGCACGCGGATATGGTTATGAACACGCAATGTCAGAAAGGTGTATGTCAATGCCACACACAGCACATGGTTGATCTATGTGATGTGGGTGGCACACACAGGGATACACAGGTTGCCCACACACCCCCATGTGCTGCAGATATTGGAATAGGCCTGTGGACACATAGCACACACATGTCCAGTGTGCAGTGTGGCGGAGCGTGTTCGATGGACAGCAAACACACCTGTGGATACGTCGTGCTGCAGAGAGATAGAATGTGCACAGCCAACCCATGTGGGAGCACATTTGGGGGGATACACACAGCATGGACAGGGTACAGGTGTAGCGCCATTGACTATGAGGGGTGGGGTTCGTGCAGCAGGATCACATCCCGTACATGGGCAGGTCCACCAATGCCACATGTGTCTGACGGCAGAGGGGTCCACATACACCCAGTGGTGAAGGATCTGGGGTCAGATAACAGTGCATGTACACCTTGGTACACATATGGAGGATGCACAACGTGCATGGAGAGGACCAGATGGTGCAGCACAGGGTGACACAACGCAAAATGGCGACTACAGGGTCATGCTGAGCATGCAACAGCATGTGGTGAGCCCTCGGGAGGAGTGAGTCACAGAGATAGGGGGGGGCCCTCCCTTAATGTGTTTGGCAGCAGGGGTGCCACCTGTGAGCTGTCTAGTCCATCAGGACCCAGCATGGGGCACCAGATAACCTGTGTGATCCGGGGGGTTCATCACAAACCATGCATTGTGCACCTCAGTGTCACATATACATGAACGGGACATGTTGCGAGCCCTGTCTGTATGTCCACCAGCCTAACGTAATTGTGGACATACATGCTGCCTCCAGGGACCTGTAAGCCTCCCAAACCATGGGTACAGGATCTTAGACCGTGTCCTGTCTGTACATCGTGCTATATGTGTGTCTGATGTCATTCCAACTGAGAGTGTCATGTGGTAGGAGTGGTCTACACCTGGTGATGCAGACCGTAGGGGATGGGGTCTGTGTGACGGTGCATGACAGACATGTATGTTTATTTACTTATTGTTTTGAAGTACTTTAAAACGTTTATATACCGCGCTATTTGTTAGCAGTGCGGTTTACATACAACAAGGGTGCACAGTCAGAGGCCTGTTCTGTGCTTACATTGTAACAGGAGTTTAAACTTGGAACATACATTGTAACAGGAGCATAAACCTCGAGCAACAGGGGAACTATGAACATATGTACAAAATATAAGTAGATTTGGATTGTATATACAGGAGGTCTAAGGCGGGTTCAAGATACTTGTGACAGGGTGCGGTTTGTAGACATTGGCAGGTGGGTGAGATGAGGTGGGGTGGATGCATGAGCAAAGTGAAGTAGGAAGATGTGGTGTTTCATTGCCTTACGGAACTGCATAAGGCCTTTGATGGATCTACTTTCAGGTGGAAGTTCGTACCAACATTTTGGGGCATAGAAGGCGAATGTCCGTTTCTTGGGTCTAGGTATGTCATCTCTGATTCCCCATGGCCCATGTGACAGTTAACATGAGTAGTTACTGGGCCACGGCTGGGCTACAGTGCTGAAGCTCAGTTGTGCAAGTGCTATGCTATTCGTGGGGTAATGTCACACAACATGATGCAGCTGAAACTGCATACCTAGTAGGTCTGCATCCATAGGTGTACACTCACCCTAGGCTCAATGTTCCCTCTAATTGTCTGTAGGCTGTGTGCGCATAACATATCAGCTGTGCAGCTTTTGCAGCAAGGTTCAATTGTTGTGCGCCACATAACGACACTCGGAGTTATATACTTTAAGAGTTGACTACACGTCAGCATACAGTATGTACACCACATTGATTTTAATTAAATGAAATGAATATGGACAATTACTAAATGAAGCGGAATATGTCTAGTAATTACAATCCCAACTTTTAACTTTTAAGGACGACTATGTTGTTTTCTATCAGAATCAGGACCATACGTTTTGTGCACTCTGCTGTAAAGTATGTGCGCTCACTCGGCGAGGTGTGTGCGCGTGCACACGCGCACAGCTTAGAGGGAACAGTGCCTAGGCTGTTATGGTGTGTGTCACATTAACATCCGCTAACATACGTCGTAACATTGCTTGTTGGGCAAATGTATCCCGTCTACTGGAGACACACATGTGACAGCTTTGGACGGTATATTGTCACATCCAGCACAGACACACCCCACACAGAGAGTAGTGGGTTGTGCGTTGTGCCTGTCACGTTCCGTTTTTACCAGTGGTCCCTCTCAGCTGTGCACATGTGTGTGCGCACACGACTTGCCGAGCAATCACACTACTGTATGACATAGCCCACGGAGAGAAGGTATGTGAGTCAGCTCAACAGCAACAACTACGTGCTCAGATGTCTAGATGTGTGTGTAGGTATGGTTTGCACAGGTTATACCATAGTTTGTACTGCATGCATTGTGCTGCACATACTGCATCCGGGCATGTACTCCACAGGTAGGTTGTGTACACCCCATTGCCTCTCTGTGGTGTGTAACACATTAACATTAATGCCATGGGATGCACAGCTGATATCTAATGGGCACACTGCATACAGAACATTGGGGGTGACATTGCTTCTCACCCACCTTCTGCATCCTGCCGTGAGGATGTTGCATGGGCTCTGAGCTCCCCCATGAGGTCATCCTCGACCACATCATCCTGCTGTGGTGGTAGGCCGGTACCTGTTCGACTAGACACCATTGGTGGGTAGGTGCTCATCTGTGGCTGCAGGGGACTCTCCCCGGAACATGGGCGTGCCACCGACATTACAGGCTCCGCCTCCTCCTCCTCCCCCTCCAGGATGTGAGGGACGGCCACATCATCCCCCTCCTCCGCACCCTCCTCGTCCACCGCACCCTCCTCCGCATGTGTCAGCATGGTGCTGTAGTCACCTGTATTGTGGGCAAACACAGATAGCACACATATGTTTACGCACTACAGCTATGTACACGTGTGTGCTGCAGACAACACATACCTGATGGTGTGGGGACCCAGCATGTGTGCTGCATACAGGGCCCCCTACACACCCCCATACCTGTCTGTAGCCAACATGTACGTGCCCCAGGGGAACAGGTGTGTGTATTAGGTCCGCACACCTAGTTTGTTTCCCATGCCTCAGCTACAGCTATAATTGTGCAGTGATCCCCCATGCCGTCTGTCACCCCATCTGGCCAACATCTGTCCACTCACGGCTGCTCCTTTCTCACACTTCCACCTGTATTTTCTACCCCGTGTTTGATTGTGCATGCCATTGAGCAGGCCATATGTCCCTGGGACATACTGTGAGCATACTGCTACATGTGTCTGGCAGTGACCTACTGTGCATCGAGCAGCTAATGTAAAGCATCTTGTGCCCATTGACAGGCACATGTATCAATGTGCGTATGGTATGTCACATAAACATGCACCCCTCACAGGCCAATGCTATATTACAGGGGATGAGGAGCACTGTTGGGGGGGGTAGGTAAGGGCCTGGTACACGTGGAGATGTTTGTGACAGGTCAGGGGCCTGAGGGGATGAGGGACACATGTTGATTGTGTCCCTGCAGCATGGCAGGCAAACAGTGTGACGCCAGACAATACAAAGGCGTGTGGAGCTCTGAGGGACAGACACATATTATCTTTAGAGACATATGTCATTGTCCCAACACAGGCCATGTTTCCGTGACGTCCACAGGGGCTGAGGGTCGACAACACATCTGCCGTTATCGCATCCGCAACCGTGTATTACTACACCTTGCCAATGCATTGTCATATGCCGGCGACAGGGAAGGTCCCCATACAGTATGCTGTTCTTGGGGGACTGCTGTAATGCCAGGCGTACATACAATGCTGTGGAGACCGCTTTTACCGCCATTCACTGTGCTATCCACAGCCTTTACAACAACATCACATATGTCCACATCTTTTCTACCTTGCTCAGATGTACGTGTGCGGTGAGGGAGGGTGCTAGCACAGTTATAGATTTAACGGATTATGTGATCTGCATTGCCTCTACGCCTGCCATATCTTCAGTCACCAACTGCTCCATGATGTAGGTGAACCGTTCCGTTCGACCGCTGTTAAAGGTTTGTGGCCAGGGTGTAGGTGTACATGTATGAATGAGGTGGAGGAGCACATGTCAGGGACACGTACTGCCCCTGCGGCTGCCAGCACAACCAAGCATATGTTGGGTACGTGGCATTTGTGTTTGCCACAACTATGTATTTGTCCTACAGGTCTCCCAGAGTCTTTGTATTGGCTTGATGTTACCTTTGGGGTGCGCGTGTGTGTTTGTGTTGGACAGGAGTGTGCAGGGGTACAGCACAGACCCCTGACACCAGCATGGGTACATGATGGGGCTTGGTAGAGATTTATGGGGGTGCATGTGCAAATGTCTGCCATCTACACAATGGCTATTTCACCAAGGTATGGAGAGGTGAAATATATGCGTAGCATACGTACCTGCATGCGGATCTGCTGTATCCAGGGCCACAGGAAGGCCATATGTGTATATCGGCCCAAGCCTGTCTGCAAGCTGCTGCTCTAGGGGCGTGAGCATGGATGGTAGGGGGCCCCCTCCACCTGTGCCACTGGCATGCTGTCGTTCTGCACACAGGTGCTGGCGCACCCCTCTTTTGATATCAGAATACCTCTTCTTTAGACAGTCAATGTCCCGCAGGGGGCCTCCTACCTCGGCAACTGCTCTGCGTATCTCCTCCCACACTGCATTACGGCCTTCTGTACTTGTGCGGCTGCTCTGCCTCCCAAACAGAGCATCATAGTTCTCGAGGACCGTAGCGAGGAGGTTGTGGTTCTCAGAATCTGAGAACCGTGTGGCCCTCCTCCTCTGGATCTCAGGTACAGGGGCCCTTTTCCTCTTCCCAGTGTGGCGGCTGGGTGCAGCCTGGCCCTGTGTTGATGGCCCTGCGTCTGGCTCAGCCGCCATAGCCCCTGCCTCCTGCGCAACTGGTTGCCGCACCTCCTGCACTCCCTCACCCTCCCTTTCCCTCATCCTTTCTCTGTCACTCTCTCTATCACTCCCTCTATCCCTCTCCCTCTCCCTCTCTCTCTCCCTCTCTCCCACCCTCCCTCTATCCCTCTCAATGTCCCTCTCTCTCTCCCTCACTCTCACCCTCACCGTGCCACTTCCACTCTCCCTATGGCTCTCACTCTCCCCCTGCCGCTCCATCGCCCTCCTCTCCCCACTCCCCTGGCCACACGCAACCTCACCTCACCTCACCCCTTCTCCCACTCCTACGCCACACACGTCACAGACAAAACAGATGTGAGCACAATACTACAAACACAACACAATAAACTGAACAGTACACACCACAATACAGAGACAATTGACGACACTCCACTACACTGACACCTGCTCCAATACCTCCTGCTCTCACACTTCGCTATCCTACCTCTCACTCCTCACTCATCCCTCAACGTGCAACAGGCGCGCAGGGTGATTTATACGTTTTAGACGGTTACCTACATTGCGCATGTGCAACTGTGCCACGGCGCTGCTTGTGCGCGGCGCGTATGTGACATTGCGCATGGGCGTGCGTTGGTGGATGTGTGTGTGCGCGATACGCATGTGCAGCTGTTAGCGCATGTGCGTTTGAGTGCGTGTGACGTCACGCACGTGACGCATACGCACAGGCGACGCATACGCCCATGCGTAACGAGTTGCACATGCGCGCCGCCCACAGACAGATGCCCATGCGTAAGGGGTTGCACATGCGCGCAACACACACACAGACGCAAATTAGGGCATTGCTGCACATGCGCGCGCCGCGCACGGCCATAACCGCGCATGCGCAAGGTACGTACAACATAACCTGAATAAATATGACTGCAGATTAGGTCCACATTGAGGGTTGTTTCGTAGGCGCGGTGTATGTTGGTTGTGAGTTACAGGGAGAGAAAGGCAGCTGTAGTGTATTGGATTCTGTGTGTCTGTATGGTATTGTTCTGTATTTCTCCGTTTACTGTGCTGTATTGTGTGGATCTAGTCTTGTGTGTTGTCTGCTGTAGTTGTGCTGTACGTTACATTGTATTGTGCTGTTTTGTGTGTCTCCTTTCATGTGTGGGTTGTAAGGTGTCCAGTGTTTAGGCAGGTGTGGGTGTGTTTTTGTGTGTGTGTTTGTGTGTGTCTGTAGTTCATGGCGGCTGTTTATGTTGCTGCATGTGCCCTGAGACGTGGGTGGATGCTGCGGTTGCAGGACAGGGGAGATGGTGCCCATGGGGCTGAGGCACAGGGCATGGGTGTGGACCCGCAGCAACTCAGACCTGCAGCTGTGGGGGTGGTCCACACAGGTGCGGTGCGTGGACGACGCAGACGGTGTGCTGAGGTGCAGGCTCGGCAGCCTCGCCTCTACAGGCCCAGAGCCCAGCTCCAGGGCATGCGTGAGGACCTGGTCATCTCCCTGTACCGACTGAGCACAAGGGCTATTCGGGAGCTCTATGAGGATCTGCGACCTGACCTCGAGCCCCTGACTGATCGGTCACATGCCATACCAGGTTTAGTCAAGCTCCTTGCTGCCTTACATTTCTTTGCCTCTGGCTGTTTCCAGTCATCTGTGGCTGCAGTGGGTGGCATGAGCCGCCCCACCTTCTCACGCTGTCTCCACCAAGTACTGCGTGCCATGGTCAGCCGGGTGGGGAATTACATAGCCGTTCCTCACATTGGGCAACAGTGGGGGACCCTGAACCAGGCCTTTGAGGCGTTAGCTGGGATACCACACGTGATGGGAGCTATTGATTGCACACATGTTGCCCTGGTCCCGCCTAGAGACAGGGAGGTGGTGTTCCGCAACCGCAAACACTACCATTCCCTGAATGTTCAGGTTGTATGTGATGCTAATCTGCATATTCTGAATGTGGTCCCGCGGTTTGCAGGGTCCACCCATGACTCCTATATCCTGCATCACTCAGCACTGTTCAGGCACTTTGAGGAGGGACAATATGGGGACTGTATATTGCTGGGTGAGTATTTCCATCTAACCTATTATGTGCTGCATATATGTATTGGTTTATGTAACATCTGTTATATAGGGCGCTGTTTGCCAGCTTTGCATTTGAAAACGTACCTCACGTTCAAAAGACATATGACTGTTATGTGTTTACATTGTTACAGGAGTGTATATGTGGATTAACAGGGGACCTAATTTGCATTGAGACATCAGGATTGTGATACGGTTTGATCATACCCTGCTCATGTTGTTCTGGGAACTAAGCTCAGGTGCAGATGTGTGTCCTGTTGGTGGATTGGTACTAGTGTGTGTGTGTGACATCTGCCCACATGTGGGGGGGGGAAGGTTGCTGCCCTTCACACACACCTGTGATGGCGGCTCATTTTCTGGTCCTTTTGTTATTTCATGTAACGTTTATGTTCTGGACAATCCATACACCTAACCCTTGTCATGTGTGTGTGAGGTCCACACACTCACTCAGTACTGGGTTGTCACCCCGGGGGTCGCGTATATACTGGGGGGGGGGACTACATATGATGGGTTTCCCTGACCTTTGCATCTGCGAGTACAGTTTTGCATATGGATGGTCATGCATTTGGCCTGTTTCACCGCAGGAGAGATACCTTTGGCCACTGCAGATGTGTGGGACATAGGCGACGTTGTATGTGCTGATCCTAATGTTGTTGAGCATTGTGGACAGGTGACAGCAGGGGCAAGGGACTACATGGGTGATTACAGAGAGGTATTGGTCGCACATACCCAGGTAGGTGCTCTGCCTCTGTCCATGTGATTGGTGCAAGCTCATGTGGGCTACGGTGTGCACCTCTGTGGGCCACAGTTTAAAAAGGCTCAGAACATGATGGAGACAGTGCAGAGGGTGGCTACTGGAAGGATAGGTGATTAGCAGGAACCAGCATATGGAGTCAATATGCTCATATTTGAGATGTGGACCTTGGAGGACAGGGGGTATAGCGGTGATGTGGTTGTGACCCTGTCAGACCTCCCTGGCATACATGGTCTGGGTGCGAGGCTCCATCGGATTACATCACAGTTTTGGGTTGTGTACATTGCTGACATATACGTTGAACAGGTGATATGTGCATTGGTGGTATAGTCTAACGTTGGAGGTGGTCTAGATGAGGACAGGAACTGCAGTACAATACGCATGTGCCACACATAGAGGATTTCTATAGGTACAACTGGGACTGGTTTTTTTATGGCAGTATGTACAGGCTCCATAGGCCATGTTTACCATTTATATCAACATATGTATATGTTTCACAAATGCATAGTTGGTGTGTCATATATGTCTGTCAGGATGTGTTCTGCATTTGTTTCGCACGTCCATACCTGTGTACATGAGAGGTAACATGCACTCATGCATTGACATGCAACATTTCTTTCTGCAGGTGATGCAGGGTATGGGTGTCGCCCCTGGCTGCTGACCCCTGTGCGTCATCCACGGACACATGCAGAGCGGAGGTACAATGAGGCCCACGCCTCCAGCCGCTCTGTCATAGAGCGCACCTTTGGCGTGTTGAAAAGTCGCTTCAGGTGTCTGGATAGGACAGGCGGGGCCTTACAATATAGACCTATGACTGTGGCAGAGATTATCATTGCCTGTTGCATCCTGCACAACATTGCTCTCAGGCACAATATTCCTGCAGAGATTAATGAGGATCTGGATGATGATCCACCATGCCCCCCTGTACGTGCCAGTGGTGACACACAAGAGGGCACAGCGGTCAGGCGGAGGTTGATTGCAGAGATCTTCTCTGGTACGTATTGCATATATTCCCACATATATGTGCTGTTCTGTGTGTGTGATGGTCATAAAGGTTTTTGTGTCGGAACATATCACCTTCAGGTGCAACACTGCATTGTCATTCAACTTAACATCCCACGGTCACATATAGCCATGCGTGTGTGACCAACAATGTGGCCGCGGCACAACAGCAGCTGTTGGTGTATTATGTGTGGGTGTTGCTACACCTTTCAGATACTTTGTGGGTCACATTCCCAGTTAGTTGGTGGTGGTGATAGCAGTTGCTGTGAAAAGAAGAGTTCGTTGGTTTCATGGTCTGGATGGAGCACGGTGGCAGGCATATGTTGCAGTAGTCACAGTGGGAGGGATGACCCTGTTTGTAGACAGTTCCCCTGCGGGGTATTTGTTTCTATTGTACACCTTTTGTCCACTTGTGTGGGTGTTATGCTTGTGTGAGCTGGCTATGTGTGTATGTTGGCTAGGTGTGGTGACACATGTCATACATAGCACAGAGCACATGCTTATGACTGCTTTCCAATGATGTTATTAATTATGTGCGACGGTTGTTAATGCAACCCCACAGTGTGCCCTGATGTATACCTTATCACGTAGCCTTGACATGGATGTGTGGCAGGAGGGGGACCTGCGCTGTGTGCAGCCAGGAGGCCATATCATTGATAGCAGCTGTATTGTGGAGTGGCCAGTCAGTGCATTGTTGCATATGTACACACATACAGAGGTGATGGACGTCAGATCAGCAAAGGGTGGGTTACAGTAGCCAAGTGGTACGCTGCATGTGTGTGTGTATATTCAGTTTAGAGGTTGTCCATGAGGAACATGGCATGTGTAGCCGATGCTATCTCAACATATGCCACATTGCTGGATGTGTCATCAGACTCTGGGATTTGTATGCAGAGGATATGGTAAGGGCTGTTATTGTAGCTGACTTTGAATGGAGGATTGGACAGGTTCCTGCAGGACAGGTTAATAGACCACTATAGAAGTAGCTACCCCGGATAATCGGTGCTTGACACAGTACAGGTATTGTGGGACCTGTGTCTTTTGGGGATACAGCTAGGTACGTATGACCTAGATTGGCCACTGTTGGATACAGGATACTGTGATGTCTGCTGCTCGGAAAAACCCAGTATGACGTATGGCATATCTTACATGCTGTGGATGTGTGTAGGGCAGGATAGCACAGTCCACATCAGCAAGTACCTTACGGACCTTGCAAGGGATGTTACGTCCACATACACACAGACACCTAGATGACAGTTATTTGGTTATGGTGCACATATAGGCCATCCATGGTTTGACATTCGCACTCTCACACAGTGGGATGACATGCAGCCATTATGGTCAGGTCACAGGCAGACATGGGGGTGTGGTTTTACAGACGTGGCGCTGACATTGCCATCTATTTGAGCGCATCATCAGCACACAGCTGTCAATAATATTTGGGGTGTGTGAGGTACACTGCAGGATATGTCTTTGGCCAATGGATACAGGAGGTGTTACTGCATATCTCCATGTGTTACAGCAATGTACAGTGGGGTAACATAGAACAGTGGAAGGGCAGTACACACGGAGAGGGGGTATTGGTGGCAACATGGGGGAGACAGCCTGATATTGTGACCTTGGGATGGGCCATAGACATGGGGGAGCAAACACCTATCTTGACCAGTGTGTACAACAACAGAGTGGTGAGGGAGATGACAGGGGGATTGGGGTTACCTTTATATAGCAACGGACACTTCCGTGCTGCCTCTCCCATGTCACAGTTCCGTACAGTGTGATAGTGCACAGCCAGTCCATAGGTCATGTTGTGGGGTGTGACAGCTGGGGGACAGAGAGGTGCAGTGTGTGTTTCACACCTTGGACATGAAATATGTTTGTTTCTCTTGTGTTTTCCACTGCACAGGACATACTTTGTGAGGAAGCTGTTTCTGTGGTGCAGTGCCACCTGACTGGACAGCAGCCACGATGCTGCGGTCCGGGGTACTTGGATCTACAGCTACATTGTGCCTGCAGTCATGGGCCCAACATGTCGTATGGTATGTGTCATACTGTGCAGATGTTGTGGTGGTTTTATTTCCTTAGGCCTCCCTTACCTATTTATCTTGCTGTTGTCAGACATATCCCTATGTGTTTGTGTACAGTATGTCTTCTGCAAAACTGTTTATGGCATTTGTACGACATAGCTACATGTGTATGTGTTTTCGTCTGACTTACAGGAAAATGCACTTGCTGCCTCCCCAACACTGTTATCTCAGCCATCACCGGGGTATCAGGGCAGGTCACTGCGCCTTTATGTCCACAAGTTGCCAGTTGTGCACATACATGCCATGTATCACAGCTGTCCCGCAGACCGACGCATACTGTGTGGGTGCATGTTTATGCGTTGACTGTGTGCTGATGCAGTGTCCAGTCATGGTACATTATCATGTGCTGTGAGGGGTGGGAGCACCTGGGGGGCAGTGGTGACTGTGCTACCTGTACCGTAGTGCTGTTTACATTGTCAACATTCTCAACATGTGGTGTGCGTTGTGAGCATAACTGTGTATTGTGTTCTGAGGGACCACTGTTGAGCAACCTTTTTTTATTTCAGGTATCGGCATGATGTGGACATGCATCAACAGTGACTTGACATGGTGATTCTACCTGTTTGGCTGACATTGTCTCCCTTCACTGGTACCTGATGTGGCTGTGGAGTCGCTCAAGGGATCGATGACGTACACATAATGCACACACAGGGTATGTTGGACCTTTGTTATTTGGGGGTACATGTGGCTGTACCTGTTGATGAGTTACTGTTTGTCTCATGTACATGTCATGGTGCCTGTCTATGCACACGAACAGATGCATATAGTGTGTAGCAGTGTGACATGGATATGGACATGCCCATATCCATGTGACACCCATTCTGCATTGACATTTGATGTGTCAATAATATGCATATTATTTCATGTTCATATTATGTCATGTTTGCCTTTTCATCCGTTTCATCTGTATTTTCACAGGTGCGATTCTCTGCAATTTGTGTTGTTTGTACAAGGTGTCCAACACGACCATACGTATCCTCTCCTGACACAGGACAGAAGGCATCCCGGACACATTTCCTACAGTGCATCTGGCGTCGCCATCACACACCTTTTGGGGAACAGACCACCATGGAATTGTTTCTGGGGAATGGTGCCATTGGATGTTTGACTTATGCGAGTGGAACACATGCCTGTGATGGACAGTATTGCTTTTGGACCACTGCTTTGGCCATGACGGACCTGTACACCACACTGTTTCTGTCATTCTGGGGCTGGGGGTCCTGCGCATTGCAGGGGACACAGATGAACTTTCACGGACTGTGGCATATTGGAATGTGACACTTGGCTATGCAAGCCCAGGGTTGCATGGAGACGTTTGACCTCACCTGTTGGATTACAGATACACCTTGCTTTTTGGACGCTGGGTGTAGCAGGGACTGACATTGTCAGTGTATGTTGTACATTCCTCCCCAGTTGTGTAGTTGTTGTGGGTTGGCCATGTGTGTGACATGGCACCCAGGATACGGTCATCTGTTAGTTTCAACTCGAGCATACAGCCATGTTAGTGGCATGGGGGTGACGATGGAGCGGTCATATTATCTATGTCCACCTGCCCTCCACCTGAACATGATACCATTTTTCCCACACCAACCCTTTCATGCCCAACAACATCATTGATTGATGTTTGCAATGGGCAAGGGTGTTTACATGTATGAGTGGCATCACTGTATCATGTTGGTATACGGATGGTGCTTGTGGTTCTGACTGCTTATGTTTGTGAGCCACAGCATGTGGACCTATGGCTTTTGTGTAGTTCACTGTAGGATGTTTGGCCATCATGTCCATCTTAACATGCTGGTCATTGTGTTTGCTTACTGCACAGACGTGACACTCTGCATGTATGTACACACCTTAAATTGCACATCTGTACGGTCCTGTTTATCCGCCGCGGTAATGACACTCTCATTGCGCCATTATATTTGGTGTGTGGCATTGTGGGTGTCCATTGCCCTCCTTCAATTGTGCATTCCATGTACCATGTTATATGTGTCCACACACTGTCTAACCAACAAACACTGGAAGGGGCACTCCTGCATGGTGTTATCTCTGGAGCTTTCTGCAGGTTGTTTTGTTTGTATTCGCTCTGGGTTCATGTGCCTCTGCGACCTGTTAGCATATACTCATTGTGCTGGTGATGATTGCTGTGATCTACATTATCGCATTTCTGATTCCTAGATCAGGCATTAGGTGAGAGGTTGCACATTACGTTCAGGAGTTATTTTCACTTGACATCATATGATGTTTTCATTTGTGAGCCTCCTGTGTTGCCTGATGGCTATGTTGCGAGGGACAGGTGATGTGTTTTGGGTCCTCATCCAGCAACGCCTACGGTTTTCATGCACTCATATGTGCGTGACACATTTGAGGGATGCAGCAGCAGGTGGGGGGTGGGGACCTGATGGCCAGTACATAGCGTGCACCTGTTGCACATTATATCTCGTGCCCTTCACTTACAGTCAATGAAGTGACCTTTCTGTGGGATGTGGGTTGGTGCCATGCTAAATGTGTTTCTGTCTCTCACCAGGGCTGCACTCACCTTGATATTATGATAACACGGTCTACAGTGTCTGTGAGGGGTGACCCAAATAAAGATATGTATTTGACACACATCTGTCTCTTTTGCTCCTTGATCATGGTGACACACATGCAATGCAATGTGTGCCTTCGAGTCGGTCCTGACCTGACTCCCTGTGACCGTGAAACTCCAGGGTGTTCTGGTCAATGTCAGTTTTCTGGTCATTCGTCCACGGTAATGGGGGGTTACGTGACATGCCCAAGGCCACAAGGAGTGCTAGTGTGAATCGGGCCCTGGTTACTTGATGTCCACAACAGGTTTATGACCAGTAGGCTACTCCTCCACTCTTTGAGCACATGTGCACTTCTATAGACTGGTTGCTGGTCATGTCCATGGCCCACCTGTGCTCACATCCTTGTAGAGTGACAGGTGTGTATATGTCACCCATTTGCAACATCAGTGGGTTTGACAGGTTCCCACATAGACCCTCCCTTTGGACTATTTGTTCTGCCTTGTACTCAGTGTGCTGTTTGTGGTAGTGGTTAGAGGCATGTGTTTTAACACAGTAGTGTGCAGGTTTGATCCCCACATGTGGATGTTCTGTTGTTTTTCTGTTGTGCTACCTGGACCATTTGGTACCAGCAGGTTCATCAACTCTACACACACCCTTCCCTCTCTTCACTGTACAGCAAGGTGTGCACTCTGTGCTGTTTAGCCATCAGATGTTATCAGTCACATATGTCTCTTTCTTTATGGTGTTTACATGGCAGTGCACCTGGGGGTTTGGCTGTGGTTCAGCTGGTTTGTGGTACACCTGTTTTCATGTTGTGTTCTCTCCTGTCCTGTCCCAGATTGGTACCCATCTCCAGCGAGCATCCTCTGATGCCCTCAGGATTTGGTTTCCTTCCTCTTTCGCATGCTGTATGCACTGCATAACATTTCATTGTGTGTGTGTGCATGTGTCCCTGGTCCCACATACAGACTAGGTTCTGATCTGTACTCAGATGACCTGCATGTCCATTTGGTCATGATTACTGTTGGGGGTTTGCCTGTCCTGGCAGCCAGCATGCGTCTAGTGTGATGGGCTTCAGTATTTCTGTATGCAGCCTCTGCTAATGCACTGATGTTGGTGGTGTGGCCTACCAGTTGTTGCCTTGGCATTTGTGGTGGTGGTCATAGGTTTGATTCCTCTCTGTTCTCTTTGATGTGTATGCTTGTCCTGCATAGGTGGTTTCGATTTGTATGACAGTCATATATGTGCAGATTTGTGCTGCGAGAACATTGTACCCTCATCTGAGATGGGAATCATCCTTCTGCCCATCTTATGTCTCCCAGCTTTTTGGCCATCGTATCCTGACGTGCATGCTGCTACACCACGTCCTGCACTCCTACACATTCCTGCATTTCATCTCTCCCTGGTTGCCTCTCGTGTGTGTGCTCTGCATAACACTGCTACTCCACTGTCATCCTGACATTTCATCTATCCTGCCATTTCATCCTCCTTCACTGCACACATCTTCCCATCCTCTGTCAAACACTGACATTATAGCATGGTACATTACCATCACTCTGTTCATAGCTACAGATGGCCCCGATCACATAACCAAACAGTCACAGCACATATTTAACCACAGCTGTCTCCTTCTTACTAGCATCCTTGCTAATTTGTGTAAATAGTTTGGGTATGTTATCTTGTTCACCAATCATATATTCCATGTACATAGTTTTCCCATGTTATTCCAGGTATATGTTCCTGTTATATGTAACACCAACCAGCCTGTTGTTCAGGTCTTTCTTTTGTTCTCTGTAAACCACACTCCTACCACATAGTGACATGGACATAGATACATAACTAAATAACTGGATATATATGTGTGTCCATTTCTCTAGCAGCCACATGGCCTGGGGCTGAGTTGTGTAGTACAGCAGCTTTGATCTACATCCTTCTATTACCTCTGCATTGTCTTTCCTTTCAGCTCTGTGCAGTGTTTGGGTTACATGTGCGTTTGGCACATACCTCTGTTGCCCCTCACATTGTGGGATGTTACTGCTCCTAGCAAATGTTTTTGGGTTCACCTATACATCCTTGGGGCATCTTATGTCACACCTTCGTTTCAGGCAGCTTATGAGATACCAACTATGGTGCCCTAGGAGTTGCCACCCTTTCCACATGGCCGCTGGGTAACATTATAACTCGCCTCTGCTGACATGGTTGTTTCTGATGTTCGTTCTGTTGCACCGTGGAGGGTGCATTAATGTATGGCACTGGGAAGGCCTTCTTTTTAGATGGCAACACAGATTGCTGTTCAGTTGCATGCAGGGAACATACGTACCTCAGCCAACCTTATTCACTGCTGATGTTAACCCATGACCCCTGCACCATCAGTCAATCTCCTGACCATTGTGCTGCACTGCTGTTCCTTCTTGCACGTGTGCACACCTACGTAGGATTTCCATGCGTCACAATGCACAGTGCTGCCAGCACAAACAGTGCTCGTACCTTGCCCTGCCTCATACGGCACCCTATAAAGCGGCCTATAGGCAACATTGTAGGGTGCCTTGGTGGACAGTGCACTTTATAATGTACCCTCTAGGGTACCTTGTAGGGCACCTTATGCAGCACCTTATATTACAGTGCTTGGAGAGTGCATTTGCTAACAGCAGTCACTACAATAAAAGCTTAACATGCCTCCTTCAGCTATATTCATCATGACAGATAATGGCTCAGCACGCCTTACTCATTGGACACTGTGGGGGATCGAACCCCTGATGCATGCATCATTGGTGAGTGTGTTCCCCATTGTGCTGTGGCTCTGTTCACATGCTTCCACATCAGCGCGCCACCTTAGCCTCACACTATTCAAGTGCCTCGTAAGACATTAGCGCGCCGCCTATTGCTGCCCATTATTTCTATGCCTCCTAAAATTATGCCTCAGTGAGGCTGGTTAACTGGGCACTGTGGGGGATTGAACCCCTGATGCATGCATCATTGGTGAGTGTCTTCACCATTCTGCTGTGGCTCTCTTCCTGTGTTTGTCTGTTGGCGCACTGCCTTCGGCCTTCCATATTTGCAGCGCACCGCCTTCTGCCGCTCAAACCGCAAGGACTTAACAGCACATCGCCTAATGCACACAATTTGCAGCGAAAAGAATTCTGAGCCCAATATTAACAGTGCGGCGCACTCTGCCGCCCAGATATGAACAGTGTGCCGCCTGTTGCTGCAAAAGGTTAGCAGGGTTCCCCTATCCTTCTGCCGTACAGGATTCATGTGCCTTCTAGTGCACCTTTCACCATTAATGTTATTGCCTCAAGCTGGCGTTTTTGTGGTGCACAATGGGGAATTGAACCCATGGCCCCTGCACCATTGGTTAGTATCTTCACCGTTGTGCTACGGCACTGTTCCTATATGTGCCCAGCAGCGCCCCACTTAGCCTTCCCACGCGCTAATGTGGACCCGCAAATGTGCGCGCCGCGCACAGGTACGGTCATTTTTATTCCTTTTTTCTGCCTGACCCGCCCACTCCTTATATGGCACAGGCACACTAACGGGGCCCCGCACAATTTCGGTGTTTCGTAAACATGCCCCATAGTCTCAAAATGGGCCTGCACCTTAATGTAAATAAGACAAAGATCATGACAACTGGCATAATCAACAGGTTCATCGTTGAAGGAGAAGAAATTGAAACTGTGAACAACTTTAACCTACTTGGATCAACTATCAATAAAGAAGCAACAAGCAGTCAAGAAATCAAATGACGCATTGCTCTTGGCAGAATGGCTATGAAAGACCTAGATAAGATTCTCAAGAGCAGAGATGTCTCTCTCCATACAAAGATTCGACTTGTTCAAGCCATGGTATTTTCAATAACATCATATGGATGTGAAAGCTGGATAGTGAAAAAGACAGACAGGAAGAAAATAGATGCCTTTGAATTATGGTGCTGGCGGTGAATACTGTGTATACCATGGACTGCCCGAAGAACAAACCAGTCGGTACTAGAGGAGATCAAACCTAAGCTTTCTTTAGAAGCTCAGATGACAAGACTTCGACTTTCATACTTTGGACACATCATGCGAAGAGAGAGATTATTAGAGAAAGACATCATGTTTGGCAAGATAGAAGGTCAACGCAAAAGAGGAAGACCAGCAATGAGATGGATCGATACAATAACAGCAGCTACGGGTACCAGTCTGTCAACAATGAGCTGACAGACCGAACTGGCTGAAGACCGAACACAATTTAGGATAGCTATCCAAAGGGTCGCCATGAGTCGACTCCGACTCGACGGCACTTAACAACAACAACTGTATTGCTCCATGGTGTGACCACACCTTTAATATTGTGTGCAATTCTGGTCACCATATCTTAAAAAGGAAAGGGTAGAGAGAAGAGCCACCAAAATGGTAAAGAGGATGGACGGATACCCCTATGAGGAAAGGCTTAAAAGATCAGGGCTCTAAAATTTGGAAAAGAGATGGCTGAGAGTAGATATGATAAGAGGTCTATAAAATAATGAATGCAGTGGAATGGGTAAATGTAGATGGGTTGTTTACTCCATTAAAAAGCAGAAAGACTATGGAGCATGCAATGAAGCTACAATGTGGCACATTTAAGACTAATTGGAGAAAATATTCTTTCACTCAGCACATAATCAAACTCTGGAATTCATTACCGAATAATGTACGTATATGGGCAAAAGGAGCAGTTGCCCGGGCCCTTGCACAACGGGGGCTCAGAGGCCTTGCTGCCCACTGGTCTGCAGAGCCTTAACCCTCCATTGTCTCAGAAAAATCCAAGTTATCAATATCCCTGTTTAATGTACATTACCGAGTTTAAATTACAATGTAAAAGCCGCTTTCACTGAAATGAGAAAGCGGTATAAAAAAACCCTGTTAAATAGATAAATTCTAGTTGCTGCAGAACTTTTATTTTGTTCACCTCAATGCTCTTTTTAACATATACCTACACTCTTACACCAATTTAATATACACTATCACTGTGATATAATGTGTATCCCGGTATAACAGTGTCTTTGTGGGAACTCAGTGCAAAACATTACAAATTCTGCAGAGAATATTTATAATCTGCAAAATACTGCATACTTGAATTGTTCATATAACACAACATAACTAAGGTCTCTAAGTAATAATTTAAGATATAATACAGAAAAAACTTACCACTTAGATGTAGACTTAAAATATATATACACTGTAAGCCCTTTATAACATGGCTCACTATAAGATGGGATTGCTCATTTCCTTACCACTCCCCCTAGATGTATCCCTGTCTACACCTACTGTGTTGTCTGTCTTGACTAGCTTGTAAGCTCTGATGAGGAGGGACTGTCTCTTACATGTCTGTGCAGCGCTGTGTGCATCTTGTAGCGCTATACAAACACTCAGTAGTAGTAGTAGTAGTAGTAGTAGTCAACCGTTGAACCCATTTAGTGTTATATGGGGTCTATGATGTATATATTTTATTATTTGTTTTTTTACAGAATTCCCCCATCATAACCTCTGGTCTATCTCTCCCAGTTCAGCTTCCCGCAGGCTTGACCACCCCATCTTTCTTGCCCCCCCCCCCAACTCCCAGGCTCAACCCTCCCTATTTCAATATCCCATCCCAAGTTTCGTTCACTCTCTTCTGCTTGCAGACTTACCCCATATTCAGCTTTTGCCCTGGACACGTCCCCTTTCTCTCTTTCTCTGCATTTATCTCACACATTTTCTGTAGTATCTCAAGACAAGCCAGGTATACTAGGCACTTCCCTGTATCCAAAGGGCTTACAATCTATTCTCCTTGCTGCTGGCGCTGCTAAACCTTAATCCCTGTGCCTAATTCTGCTGCACGGGGGAGGAGTCCTGTGCACAGAATAATCTACTGCTGGAAAAGCATGAGCTAAATATAAATCAATCAATCTACATATGATGCAGCATAAAGAGAAAGTAGCACAATGCTGCCGAGCACATGAATTTCACTTTATTCGCAAAAGCCTGTAAATCGCACAATCCCCTTCTGAGGATTAAACTAGATTGTCGCTGCCAGAAGATAGCATAGGATGTCCCATGCCATGTATCTTCAGTCTGAATCCTCCTGGTACAGGAATCATGTTACTTGTAGGGCCTGTGACCCCAGAGAGAAGGAAAGGACTCTTCATGAATGTCTGCAGGTAACTAGTGCCCGTGACCTGGAATTTGAGGCTTGACTTGAATACTCCTGGGGGGATTCTGCACAAAAGAATAAGAAAAGAAAAAATACTGAGCAAACATTCAAAATCGTTTGCACAATATTTTAAAATTATGCAAAGTTTAGCATGATATCTATCAAATAACCATATAATCACTGGCTTTGAACAATAATTTAGAAACTGTAATACAGAAAAGGTTATTACTCAAAGATGTCCCCCTCCCCCACTTTCCCTCCTCACCATGCTTAATCCCTTCATCTCTCTTCTCTCATCCACTCAAGTTTGACCCCTCCCAGCTCTCTCTCGCTCACTTCTCCACCCACCAGGCTGAAAACATCCCTCACCCGCCACCCTCGCTCCACAATCAATCCCACTCCCCAGCTCATTCCCTTCTTCCCTCAGACTCCGTTTCCATCCTCCACCTTTCTTTCTCTCTCTCTCTTCCACTTCCCAGACTCAGTCCCCAAACCCTCCAAAGTTTCATCCTCTCCCACCTTCAGCTCAATAGCTCCCTCCCTGCTCCAGCCAGGTAGTGCAGGGCGATGCTGCAGCTGCTCCTATGCCTTCACCTAAACCAAGAAGACAGAGTTTTTTTGCTCCTGCTGGAACAAGCTGATACTGTTAGCTGCCTCCTTTTTTCATTGTCCCACTCCCATAGCCAGAGGAATATACTGTTGCCACCCTCCTCTCCCTCTCAGGCTGATCCTATCAGCACCAGCTCCTTCCTTTTGCTGCCACCCAGACCAATGTTGTCCCCTTCTTCACCTATGTGGGCTGATAATTTTAGTGCTGCTACCTGGGACCTCTGCAAATTTGTCATGGGTAGGGAATGCTGTACAAATTACATTGTTCGGAATTCCCCCAGGAGTAAAGTGTTTCCTTTGTAATTTTGGAAGGAATTCACTATCTGGCAAACTTTAGCATGTGTGGTCACAATCCTAAGGAAAACTGTGTTCTGTATCAGCAGGTTTTACCCTTTATTGGAAGAATATAAAAATGATTTAAAGATATTGTTGACTGTGAGCTTACAAGTTCACGATAGAGACTCCTTTATATGCTTCTTTCCATCAGTCTGAGATGACAAACTCTCATTTTTCAGTGTCTCCTTTTTTAAAATCGCTGCTCCTGCTGGACGTGTCAGCCAGCGGACGTGTACTCTTGCATGTTTTTTAAATATTTTTTAAAAAGTTCCTCATTTGGCAGAAACATTTGTAAAATACAGGAGAAATTGAGCACATCTCAACTTATCTAACATGGGCCATTAAGTGTTAGTAAATAGGGGCCTTATTGTTACAAACTTGAATACAGATTTATAGCATCACATAAGCAATAGATAATGTTTCATTCAACGTATAAGTTCTTTCAGACATGCTGCTTCCAAGTAATACTTACAGCTGAAGTCACAGCTGTCATCGTGGATAACATGTTGAAACCCTCTGCCCGGTGTGCAACCGCAGCCAAAAAAGCTAATAGAACGCTAGGAATCATAAGGAAAGGAATGGAGAATAAAACCAAGGACATTATAATGCCTCTGTATCATTCCATGGTGCAACCACACCTTGAATATTGTGTGTAATTCTGGTTGCCATATCTTAAAAAGGATACAGCAGAATTAGAAAAGATTCAGAGAATGGTAAAGGGGATGGAAAGATACCCCTATGAGGAAAGGCTTAAAAGGTTAGGGCTCTTCAACTTGGAAAAGAGACAGTTGAAGGAGAATATGATAGAGGTCTATAAAATAATGAATGGAGTAGACCGGTAAACATAGATTGATTGTTTACTCCTTTAAAAAAGGTTGTGCGGCTTTTTAAGAGGATTCCAGTTCACTTCAATGGTAAAGCACAATTTTCCAGCACTAGCCCTTTTTCTAGCCCTAGCATCGGCCCCTTCCCTTCTCCCAGACCCAGCACAAGCACCAGCCCCCCATTCTCCTATGTAGCAGCAGATAAGCATGCAATAAATAAATCCAGGAGTCTTTTCAAGGATCCAAGCCAGTTTAATGTGCACATGGCTCAAGCAATAAGCAATTTCAAAATGGCTGAGCAATGGCTTCTAGTAAAACAACAACTTTTATAGCTTTCTTGTCCATTCTAGGTATAGAGAAACTTTTCATTGGTCCCAGTACCCCTCTCACCCATCTATTGGTCCCGGTACTGATATGGCTACCCAATAGGGACTCTGGTCTGGGCCCAGCACCTGGTTGCCCCCCTTCTAGTCCCAATTACAATGGTCAGTGTCTCCAACTTGTTACTTCTCTCCTCCAAGGTCGCTGAGCTTGTTAAAACATATGGGAAGCAGAGGCACTGTGACCTTGCTCTCTGCAGAGTTAATTAATTCCATAGAAGCATAGCACACCTTATCAGTACCAATTAAACTTGTTTTTCTTCTATTTTCCAAGTTTCGTTTCTGCTTAGCTATGTTCAGTTAAACTGAGTTAAGTTTCGATTCTTATAGCTACAGTATTCACAAGTGGGGGTTGGGACTCAGGCCTCACTTATAGGCCTTTCACAATAGTAAACCATACTAGGCCATAGCCTACCATATTCCTAGGCCATAGCCTACCACATTCCCCCCTTTGATTATTCTCACCCGCAAGTGAGAAAGGGTGAGAATCAAATCACATAATACTAGGTAAAGGTATCACTCTGTGGTATAGGGTAGTAAGTTCACATAGCTAGCATCTTTGTAGCTGTCTTACGCTCTACAGTGTTATTAATAACTGAAGTGATCATTTGCAAGCAAAATGGCAAGAAACAAGGGAGCAACAAGCAGATAGTCAAAGTCCATAGTTTGGCAAGAGTGGGAAAAAGAACTAAAGGATTAGAAGGTTCAGTTGCATCTTTGTTGTGCTGTCGTAAAGCTTCTGATTTAGACAGACCAGCTGTCCATCCTTCGTAGTAGATTGTGGTCCAGTCCAAACAAAACACAAACTGTCAACAATGGGGTGGGCCAATACCCACTCACTAGTAGTATTATGTAAATCAGTCTGATTGTATAGGATAGAATAGTTCAGTTCTTGCGTCTCCCAGGGCCACTGATCTCCCATCTTAGTTCCTCCACAATAGAAACAGTCAGAAGTGTGGAAACTAGATGCTATTGCTCCAGCAAGTTCAAGAAACAAGTTCTGGTGGTGGTATGAGGAATTGCAACGGTGGCTTGCATAGCCTTGTAGAAAGTCAAGATCTAGAACAACTTTTGGATTGGAGAGTATACCAATGCAAGTATAGGAAGAATGATAAAACAAGGTCTGAGTGACCTTCGGTCCAGTTCATGTTGTACTTATACAGGCTGCCCAGGGAGATAAGGCAAAAGTCATTTCAAAGCACTCCAAGGCTGCTGCCAAAATAAAGCAATAATAATAATTCATAATGGGCATAGTCTCTGGAAAATTGGTGGAACTGTCGACTTCCACAACAGATAACAGATGTAGGGTTGATTGTAGATCCTCAAGCTTCTGCCGTACGTAGACCTACCAGCTTTTTGGCAGGAGTAGGGCTGTAGATTCCAAAGTATCACTGTCCTCTGGGATGTCTCAATTTCTTAAAATATCATAGCATAGTCTCTTAGGCTATTATTGCTTCCTTAGAGCAGTTCACTCTTTAGGAGATCAAAACAGTCTTTTCAGAGTATTTAAACACAGTCTCTTAGAAGATTCAATTTCTTAACACAACACAGTCTCTTTCTGATGATTGCAGGTTTTTTCAGATGCGAGGCTTACCTTCAGATAAACAAACAGTCTTGAAATAGTGCAGTTTCTGAGGGACCAATAAGTCTTAGGTCCGTGGTTGTTGTCGTAGGGTGAGGTGCAATGGAGTCTCAGGATGCTGTACAGTAGTCCAGTGATCAGGTTCAAGAGCAGCTGCTGGCTTCCCTTGATTATGATGGATCCAAGGTTCAAATTCTGCGACTTTTACTGCAGTTGGAGTTGTTGACAGGATGACGACATAGGGTCCCCTCCAATGCAGGGCTAACAGTATCTTTCTCCACTCTTTGATCCACACCGAGACTCCAGGCTTGAAAGGATGCAGGGGTGCAGGCAAATTGATGAGTAATCGATTTTGTACTCAGGTATGAAGACTCCTGCAAAACAGAACTTAAAACCAATAGTTCATGTCTAATAATTTCAGATCCTATCTGTCTCATATCTCCTTTTATTTCCTATACAATAGGCAGGGGTTGCCCATACAGAATCTCAAAAAGGGAAACTCCTAAAGACTTAGGCAGGGGCTAAGTATATCCTAAGAAGGGCTATGGGAAGAACCTGGGGCCACTTCAGGTAAACCTCTTGGCAAAGTTTAGACAACTGAGATTTCAGGGTTCTATTCATACATTCTACTTTTCCTAAATTCTGAGATCTATAGGCAGTATGTATCTATTAATATCAATATCTTGGGGCTATACTTAATGGACTTGCTTCCTAAGGTTATCCACCCTCATTCTTTGTACAGGGCCCATATGCATGCAAGGTTGTAAGGGTATACTTGAAATCTGGGTACACATTTAGACAGGGCTCTTTTCCTATTGTTAGTGCTCTAGTGAGGACTATCAGTTCAGCTTTCTGTGGTGAAGTTTCTGGGGCCAGGGCTGAGGACTCAACTACCAAATCAGGGGTCATCACTGCATATCTAGCACAACAATGTCCATTGATGATGAAACTGCCTTCAGCCACAAAGAAAGTCTGTTCAGGGTTCTCCATAGGGACATCAGTCAAATCCAGGTGGCTTGAGAATACAGTGTCCATAATTTCTAAACAGTCATGATCAGGGGATCAAGACCAACTGATAACAACATAGCAGGATTGAAAGCTTGACTGACCCTTCAGTTGTATCTGGGGTTTTCACACAACATACTCTAATACTTCAACATTCATAGATTTGTTAGCTAGTAATTTCCTTTGTATTTCATATTGGTTAGAACAGAGTGTGGTACAGTAACTTGAAGATCCTGTCTCAAAGGGATTTTTCTTTTAGTTTTTGCTTACTAGGAAGGCTGTAGCTGTAACAGCTTCTCAAATAAGGTCCAAGAGATTGAGTCAACACTCCCAGAACATTTCCTTGCGACTCATGAACATAGAGACTGCAAGGTTTTCTGGACATCGGGTAGACCCAGAACTGGTGATAACATCAGAGCGGTTTTCAAAGATCAAAAGACTGCATTCCTATTCAAGTCCCCATTCCAATGGAGACTTTTTCATTCCTTTGGTAGCTTGATACAATGTGATACAATGGTTTTGCTAGCAACGCAAAATTGGGGATCCATATACAACAGTACCCTGTGGCACCCAAGAAGGCTCTCACTTGCCTCCTGGTGGTTGGAGTAGGAATACTGCATACAGCTACTTTGCGTTCTGGTAAGGGTTCCAGGCGTTGAATTCCGCTGGACAACTGGAATCCTAGGTATTTAACTTGTTTGACATAATTATGCTTTGGCTCTTGAGACTTTGTATCCAGCCTCATTAAAAAGGTGCAAGAGTTCACTGGTGGCTGGTGGACATTCACTTTCTGAGTTGGTGGTTATGAGCAAGTTGTCCACATATTGAAGTAGAATTTTTTCTTTTTTTTTTCTTTTTTTTTCTGGAGTTTCTGGATAACTTGTCAAATCTTTTGCTGAGTGAGGCGAGTTCTTGAATTCTTGAGGTAATCTTGTCCAGATGAGTTGGCCCCGCCTCCTTGTAGTGGGGTCTTGGGCTAAGCGTATGCAGAAAAAAACATCTTTTTAAGTCCAGAATGATGAAATGTATAGCTTCAGCAGAGATCAGTTCCAAGAGAATATAAGGATTTTGGTACCACTGGTTGTATAGTTTCAGCTGCATCATTCATTCTTTCTTAGATCCTGCACTGGGCGGTAATCACCTGTCCCAGGCTTCTTGACTGGCTTGAGGGTGACAATGGCAGGGGCTATGTTCTTCGCTAGGCCAGGTGGATTATCTTCTGCCCATCCTCCAGGTGGGGCTATGAGGTTGGTAAGTGTACAGCTTGTTGCTTTGGATGCAGGTGAATAGAACCGCCATTCTTCTTCTTGGGGACAGTTAACACCATCAGGCCAGCAGATTTTGAGTTTCATTTTTTTCTTCCTTCAACAGAGGATATCTGTGCTTGAAGCTTTGCAAGCAGGTCTCGGCCCAAAATGGAATAGGGCATTCAGGCATATACAGGAACTGGTACATTATTATTATTTTTTTTTTCTAGTTCACACATGTGGTTCTGCAGAAAAGGCTTTGCGAGAAAAACACAGGGGCTACTGGCTTTAGTATTCTGCTCCTGTATCCCCCATAAAAGTCCATATATTGGTCCCCTATTTTTCAGACTGACTCCTGGGGACCCAGGGAAACTGGAGAGTCCGGTCTGGCCTAGTCTTCATCCATGCTGTAGCCCTCTTCGGCTGCCACTCACGCTATAGCTGCTTCACTCTCGTGCTGAAACACTGTGCTTGGTTTATTGTTTTATGACTTTGCAATCAAGTACTCCCTCGGGAGTCAAGATACGGGCATTCACTTCTCTAATGTCCTTCTTTTTCTATAATGGGCGTACTCACACCCAGTTTTTCACTTCCTCTGTTCCTTCGATTAGGATAATCTCCTCACATCATTCAACTAAAATATCATTCACTTTCTCTGTTACATTTATTTTCACAATTCACACACCCTCTGATTAACTTTCATTTAACCATTATGCCCGCAAATTCATCCAGTTCTTTGCAATTTCCGTTCATTAGTTCAATCAAGTCCTAAAACTTCTCAGTGTATAATGCAGTTTTTTTCAGTTCTAAACAAGTCTGGTCAGCTGACTTTCACTTCTAGTCCGGAGGGGGTGGACATTCCCCTGTTGCAGAGGTGGCTAGCAAACTACTTGGGAATCTGTAGGGAGAAGTCATCCCCCCTCCGCCCCCCCCCCTTGTTCCAGGCTCTGCCCGGGATGATGGCAGAGCTCAGGGAAATAAACAGGCAGGATTTTTATTTTTTTTTTTAAACATTTAACCAAGAATCCTATGTAGGGGAACTATTCTCTGTACAATCTGATAAACACGGGAAACTACGGGGCCATGAAGTAACTCTGGAATCTGCATGGACTCTGACCCCCCTTCCTCCCCCCATGGTGACGTAGTTAACAACAGACAGAAGGCGGTCTGTCAGGCTGCATTTTCCTGTGACTAGGCATAATAATCTCATTCTAAATAAATACAATTTAGATAAATTCCTTCAAATATAAAACTATTTTTTTGCAACATGTTATAAACAACAATCCCAACAGAGATAACTATTACGTATGGCTGGAAGAAACTAGCTGCCAGCCGTAATCTGCACTTAAGGTGAATAACGTCTCTGCAAAAGATTACAGTTTAGGAAGGAGATATTCAAAAGACATTCCGGATACTTTTTTCAATAAAGCGGGTGGACATCTAGAACACAAATACACATTTTCCTTCCTAGTTCATTTTATTAACAATAAACATGTCTTCTATGAGGCGCTTGCTGTATCAGGAACGAAAAACTCATACACGATTAACCCCTCATTCACTCAGGATTCAAAGCACTTTTTAAGTTGCGATCTGCAAAGTCCTGTCAGTGTTCTTAACCACGGCTTTGTGGGGCAAAGGGAAAATACAAACATCCTTTCCTATTGAAACCGGAGACCTACATGATTTCTGCTCGCTTGATCTGTATGGGAATTCGAGCAGGAATTTAACCCTTTCCCGGCTAAGTACAATTTAAAGCATCACTAGAAAACTAATTATAAATTCATCTCCTATCACACTTTGAATGAATCCTTTATTTTAAACAAGCAAGAAACTTTTCAATCGGGAACTGCGGTTTCATATTTTTTTTTTTTTCTTTTTCTGTCCTCTTGCTGTGTGGCTCGTTGGAAACAGCTTAGCTGTTCACACACACACACACACACACACACACACAGAGACAGAGACATGCCGGCATTCCAGGCTAAGCCCCAAAACTATCGGGACCCATAATCCTGACTAAACATTCTTATTAAATGATATATAAATGATATATATTACATAACCACAGCAGAAGGAACATTATTATTAAACTAACAGCATTGAGATTTAAACCTGAACAGAGTTAGAAAGACACTGCACATTCTTTCCTTCAGACACGCCCCCTGTCAGTTTTTCACACTGTGCAGTAGGAAGGCAAACTGGGTCAGACCAGCTTTTGGATTTTTAAAAATGACCGTAGGTGTTTTGGGTCTTCATTCTGCTCTATTAATACAATTTCTTAACCAGTGAACTGTCACAAATTACTCAACAGAATAATCTCATATTTATACAGAAGGGAAACTCGCAGTTTCAACAGATAGCAAAAATCAAATACACAGGACAGACAATACACCAAACGCTTCATCCGTTTCGCGACCTAGACGCAGTCACCCGACTAGGAACTGCGCTAGTCCAGAGTCCACTCTCGCTTGGTCCGTGCTGCCAGACCTCTCATTCACACTTCATTCACACAATCATGCTAGCAACGTATCTCAGAATGCATTCCTTTCTATCTATTCTGACTAGTCTTTTTCCCAATTACAAAAAGGATGAGGGTTTCACCCGGCGAATTCCCATGCGGGGTTACTCGGCCCTTCCTTGAGAGGTGATCATGCTCTCTTACCAATTCCCAATATCTCGAGATTACAAATTCCAAGTTCCTGTCTGTTCTGACTAGACTAAATCATGATTTTTTTTTTTTTTAACAGCTGTACCTCGCGAATACTCATGCAAGGATTTTCAAACAAAGACTTAAGTCTTACCAAAGTTTTCAAACTGCAGTTCTAACTCATCTGTCTAGACAGGTTTTCAAAACTATACTTACCAGATCTGGTTCCCAAGCTTCTGAGTTGGATCCTGGACTCCCCCGGGTCGGAAGTGTTGGCCAGCTGGACTCAGTGCCTGCCGAGGCCAGGCAGAACTCCCTCCGATACAAGAGGATCGGTGGGCCCAGGGAAATTCCCCTGCGTCGGATTGGCATGGTTCCAACTGGACCAAACCTCAAGGCGAATTACGTGGATTTATTCACTTGAACACTATCCACCACTCGCACTTCCCGGCCAACGCACCAAGAATGTAGCAGCAGATAAGCATGCAATAAATAAATCCAGGAGTCTTTTCAAGGATCCAAGCCAGTTTAATGTGCACATGGCTCAAGCAATAAGCAATTTCAAAATGGCTGAGCAATGGCTTCTAGTAAAACAACAACTTTTATAGCTTTCTTGTCCATTCTAGGTATAGAGAAACTTTTCATTGGTCCCAGTACCCCTCTCACCCATCTATTGGTCCCGGTACTGATATGGCTACCCAATAGGGACTCTGGTCTGGGCCCAGCACCTGGTTGTCCCCCTTCTAGTCCCAATTACAATGGTCAGTGTCTCCAACTTGTTACTTCTCTCCTCCAAGGTCGCTGAGCTTGTTAAAACATATGGGAAGCAGAGGCACTGTGACCTTGCTCTCTGCAGAGTTAATTAATTCCATAGAAGCATAGCACACCTTATCAGTACCAATTAAACTTGTTTTTCTTCTATTTTCCAAGTTTTGTTTCTGCTTAGCTATGTTCAGTTAAACTGAGTTAAGTTTCGATTCTTATAGCTACAGTATTCACAAGTGGGGGTTGGGACTCAGGCCTCACTTATAGGCCTTTCACAATAGTAAACCATACTAGGCCATAGCCTACCATATTCCTAGGCCATAGCCTACCACAGCATCGGCCCCTTCCCTTCTCCCAGACCCAGCACAAGCACCAGCCCCCCATTCTCCTAGCCCCAGCACCAGCCTCCTCTTCTCCAAGTCCCAGCACAAGTATCAACATCAACCCCCCTTTCTCCAAGTCCCAGCTACAGCCCCCACTTCCAAGCCCCCACATCAGCATCAACCCCCTTCTCCAAGCCCCCTTCTCCAAACCCCGCATCAGCAGCAGCAGCAGCTCTCCTTCTTCAAGCCACAGAACAAGCAACAGACTCCCTTTTTCAAAGCCCAGCTTCCCGTCCAAGATCCAAGGCCAGTATCTGCACAGCCCATTTTTATCCAAGCTCTAGCAACAGCATCAACCCCCTTTAGCCTCAGCATCACCTCTCCTTGTCCTCACTCCAGCCCTTGTTCCTACCATTGAACAGAGCTGTGGAAGCGTGTGCTCTACTCCTACGGCCCTGTGCTCTTGCTTCTCCAATAACACTGGAGTATTTCAAAGATAACAGTGTCTGTTCTCACATTTCAACCCTACCGTGGTACCCAGAAGCAGTGGCATAGGGTGATGGGAGCAAAGATACAAGCTCCTGACAGTGCATAGGTGCTCCAGTGGCAGTGGCCAGGCCTGATGACATCATCTGGCTGTGATGGCAGCTGCCACATGATGTCATTGGAAGTGGAGTTTCTGAGGTTTTCAGTTACAACCGGAAACCCCAGTTCCCCATTAGGGGGGGCTTTAGTTGGGGTATTCCCAAACATCAGAAGCCCTATTTAAAATGCTTAACAGAAAATAAACAGACCATGATGACTGCAAGGCACATTGAGTCTGTTCATTTCTCCTGCCTGTTGCAAGAGTGCATATCATCTTACTCAGGGGTCTGTTTACTAAGCAGCTTCCATGCAAAATCGATCTGCGGCCCTGTTTTATTTAAAGGGACCGTGCCTCTGATTTTGCATGGAAACCATGAGGACTTCTTAGATCCTTTAATTTATGTTTGCATCCTTTTGAATAGGCCATCAATACAATATAATAGGAATTAGTCAAGTTTAATTAGAAAATGGGTTTGAAGACCAGAAAGAAGACAGAAAACAGGGCATTGGTCAGGAAAGCTTACAGACAAATCTTAGAAATCAAAGAATGTAAAATTAACAGAGGCAGGGAGAGAAATACAAAATAAAAGGAAGACCAGTATTAACACAGGAGAACAGAGACAGCAGAAGGATGGACCTTTGAGAGGGATATGAGTGAGGGGAGAGAAAAGAGAAATTCAAGAATGAAGACAAAAACATAAATTTGAGGAGTATGAACTTTCTGAGGGCAGAAAATGAGAGACTACAAAGAGAAAGAAACAAAAAAAAGGTGGTAGTCCAAAGAGAAAACAGATAGGAGGAAATAAGAGATTATGAAGTATGGAATCTGAGAAATCAATAAGATACATTGGCCAGGAATGAAGTATAAAATAAATACAATAGGAAAGAGAGAGAAACTAATGAAATGAAAGCTGTTGATTTTGGCTTTCATGACAATATAATGATGAGTAAGAGCTGAGATTCAAAGAGGACACCAGTGTAAGAAGTTCAAATTAAGGGTCACCAGAGCAGGGGGAGAGGTGGTGGGCTATCTACCTTGGAAGATACAGGAATGATGAACATTAATTACTTAATATACCACTTAGCATACAGAATCTAAGTAGTTTACAATAAAAACACAATACATACAATTATAATAATATAAAACTATATATATATAGCATTACAATAGCAATCAATCATGCTAAAATAAAAATATATATAATGAATCAAAACTGAAATTAAAAAATCATAGCCAGAAAAAATGAAGATAAAAGTGACTCACCAGTTGAAATGATTAATAAACACCCAGATATTGAAAGCTTTCCTAAAGGAAAGGTAATCTGAAGTCTCATGCAAGCTGAAAGCCCTATTCCAAGTCGTGGATAACCAAATCTTGTCCAAAGAAGTTAGCTGCAATAACAGCATCTATGAAGAACATAATTGGCGGTGGGAGTGTAGATTTTGCAAACTGTGTGAAATATATAAAGGAGCATTTCTATAGAATGCCTTGTGCAATATGCATAATTGCTTGAAGGAGATTTGAACTACAAAAGGAAGGGTAAGGATGGGTGTCACATGACCAAATGTTTTCTTTCCAGTTACCAATTTAGCTGCCATATTTTGGATAAGTTCAGGGCCGAAGCAAGGACTGAGGCACCCTAGGCAATCCTTCAATCCTACTTCCCCCACCCCCACCCCCCACTTCAGCTCCTGTGCCCCCTCTGTCTGGGACCTCAGCAGCAGCAACACCCTTTAAACCGCAACACAGCACTTGCACGATTTCTCCACCGCTGCGTTACCAGTTCCTGGCTTCTATGACCTGCCACTTCCACCCCATCTGACACAGACATCCTGTTTACACAGCCGTAGAAGCGCATATACTCGAATGCTATCTGGCACACAGCGACATTATTCCACGCAGAAATAACATTGCTCCCAGCGCATTTCCTTTGCCATTTGTTTTCACCACTGCCTTCAGTCAAGCCAGAAAATAAGTCGCAGGTGTTGTATGCTCAAGAAACAGGCGTAAATTTCCTCAGGTGTTGCTTTAAAATCGCAGCCTTGAGCTCCGTCTTTTAGTCTTCTGCACACTTTTCTGCATCTGTGCTGCATAGCTAATTGCTTCATTACCATCCATTTAAATAGATTTAAATGCACTGCACAGCTGTCTGCTTGAGGTTTTGAACATGGTTGGGTCATGATCAAAACTTGTTCTTGCGTCGGTAGAGTAAAAATTAGTGTTCTAAAACTGACCTAACCTGTGTGCAAAGCCTACTGCACTTATCTGCACCGGCACATTAGAGAGTTGATTCAGGTCCCTTCCCTGTTCACTGCTAAATACATGGAGTTTGCTGGAATGTTTTCATTTAAATGTCACTATTTAGATAGGCTTCCTCTTGGTCTTATGTGACCGTCAGAAGCAGATGGGGAGACTGAGGAACTCCTTCCAAGCTCTCACAATGTTGGCTGAATAAGCCCTGCATACACAGCTTGCCTACAGTCAATTCTGCGGTTCATAACAGCACCACTGCCTCTAGTATTTTCCTTCTTTTTTTGTTTTTTCAGTTTCCTCACCTTTTAATCTGCTGCAGAACCTATAAAAATAAGAAAAAAAGAATAGGTTGGGCCACTCCGAAAGGGGTAACCTAAAAGTGAAAGAAATCCATCAGCTGTGCTGGTGCCTGAACAAGGAGGAGGGGAGAGATGGTTACTCTCTTTAAGAAAAGAAAACCAGGCAGACAGTTCACAGACAGGTTGCTATCTCTGATCCAGCAAAGCTTTTGATATGGAATCTCATCCTTTAGGCTGTAATTGCATGCCATCAGATAAGAATCTCTATCAGACTGAAACATATGGTTGGCTACAAACCTGTGCTGCAAAGTAAGCCAGGTAATTCATTTCCCTGGACTGAACAAGCACTCTGGGGCCGAGAAAAGTGGATTCCCTGCAACAAAGGAGTTGAATTGCACTCAGTATTCTTACTGGAAGGCCTGCTATCACACACAGGAATACAGACAGACATGGGGCAAGGATAAAATTATAACTCACTCTGATGCCTTAATCCAAAGGGTGCAGCTCCAACGATTTTTTAAAAGGACAGAGTATGCATTCAGGATTATGGACCCTTCAGAAAAAAGCTTAAAACCCACCTGTTCCAATCACATTACGGCATCACCTAGGCAGATTCAACTATTACCTTTTCCCACGTTGCCTACCTACCTCCTAAGCATACGGGACTTAGAAAGCTATATTCACTGATATCTCGCATCCATGGTGATTTAAAAATGTTTATATGTATATATTCACTGTTAATATGCTTGCATATATGGCATATATGGTGATTTAATGTATAACTGTAATTTATGTTGTTGTTCAAACTGTAATTTATGTGGTTGATCAAATGTATAACTGTAATTTATGTGGTTGATGTTCACCCCTCCCTTTAATCAGACTGTATTCTTAAATTGTCTTGTACCTACTCCCTTGTTTTTTCCACCAGTAAACCGCTACTGATCGCTGGAAGTAGCGGCATACAAATTTATACCAAATAATAAAATAAATACTTTGATTTCTGGAAAATGAATTCCTAGTATGAATAGTGCTATGCTGGACCTCCTCATACAAAGCTCTCCTAGAAGGCTTACTGAAAAATAAGGCTGCTCTATCTGAGACCACAACACTACTAACCTCCATCTAACCATATTATTGTTCCACTATGGTTCTATTACTTTCATCCCAAAGGGAACTTATAGACCAAGGCTAATGTATTCATTTTTCCTAGCACAGCACAGTGCTTAAGATATGGAAATATGTTGCGTGGATGCCTATTTTGAAAAACCAACGAACCAGCTCTAAGAAATTAAGAGCAAATTGTTGTTTTTCTTGCCTAGTAATCTGTGATTCAATTTCTTACATTACTGGCTCTTTTGCTGACCACTGCCTGAATTCTGAGGTTGGAACGCCACTCTCCATCTCAAAATTTCTCTTCAGCCAAATTCTGCCCAATGACCATTTCCCTGTAGAGTGGCAGGGAAGATGGCCTTTCTCCTTCAGCCCTAGTCCAAGTGTATTTTTAACAGTGCACTGTTCATGGATTTTACTTGGTCTTACTTTCAGTTCAGACTTACACATTGGGGTCGATATTCGGGACTTATGTAATAAATATCAGGTGATAACCATATAAGTTCTTGATGATGAACGATTTGGTCTGGCCAAGCATTACATAGGTACACTAAAAAAAATTTTTTTTAAACTGCCTCTAATGTTTCGATTGATTTTTACGTTTTTTGGTGCGCTGAATCCAAATCTGGTAACCAATTTGCTCCATCACGTACAGATTTTTTGCTACATTGGGTTAGCAGTTTGAGGTGAACGTTTCAGATTGAGTGCGATCGAGATAAAAGTTTCTTGGATGAATTCTTTATACTAATTGTTTAGTAGTTATTCAAATAAGAATAAAGAAAATTGTAACAAGGCAGCACATAAGAATAGAGTAATGTCAACAAAAAACACTGTGATGGTAGCAAAATTGTCTGCACTTAAAACAGCCACATACATGTGCACAAACATTGAGCATATAAGAGCGAGGTTAGACACAAAGCAAAGCAAAGAAATGTGCAAAAAAATGTTGTACAGGTATGTATGTAAGAATAGAAAACGCAAACCGCACCATTGCAATACATGAAGACAAACACCCGATGGTGTGAAAATAAAATTCTAATAAATGAGATCCGACACTGTGGTAATAACTAGCAAATTTTTATTCAAAGTTTAGTAAAAACACGATATTTGTCAACACAGTTTAGATTTTAAAGTCATTCTTGGGTCAATCAATCTCCTGGTGGGCCCGTTTCTTCTTCCCCCGAATGCTTCTCTTGGTGCGCTGCTTGGCGTATTTTTCATCTGGGGTTTCCCGCAGCAGCAACCAGCAGAAATCAGCCATCATAGTGGTGTTCCATCTTCCTTGGTACCTTCTCTCTGCGTCCTTGATGTCCTGGTGAAACCTTTCACCTTGTTCTTCACTGTACGCCCCCAAGTTTTCGGGAAAGTAGTTCATATGGGAGTGCAAGAAATGGACTTTCAGGCTCATGTTACAGCCTTGTTCTTTGAAGGCATTGAGCATCCTGGCAACAATATCCTTATAGTTCTCATCCCGCCTGTTCCCCAAGAATTTGAGAACAACATCCTTGAAGGAATCCCAGGCTTCTTTTTCCTTCTCAGACATCGTTTCAGCGAATGCTCCATCTGAAATGAGTTTCCTTATATCAGGGCCAACAAACACTCCTTCCTTTAGCTTTGCTTCAGAAAGTCGGGGGAACTTTGAGCAAAGGTACCGAAAGCACTCACCATCTTTTGGAAGGGACTTGATGAATTGCTTAATGAGACCCAACTTAATGTGGAGAGGTGGTAATAGAATTTTATCACGAGGTACCAAGCTCTCATGAAGAACATTTTTCTCACCGGGTCTCAAATACTCCCAAATTGGCCAGTCTTTTTTCCCCCAGTGTAGGTCGCGGGCCCGGCTATCCCACAAGCAAAGGAAGCAGGGATATTTGGTGAAACCGGATTGCTGCCCTAATAGCATGGATAGAATTTTAAAGTCTCCACAAATCATCCACTTATGCTCATCATAACGAATCTTCTGAAGAATCAGGGCCAAATTCTCGTATTTTTCTTGGAGAATAACAGAGTGAGCAATAGGAACTGAAGCGAATGTGTTGCCATTATGAAGAAGAACACCTTTTATGCTGTCTTTTGACGAATCAATGAACAGCCGCCATTCAGCAGGATCATACTTGAGTTTAAACTTTTCCATCACTCCGTATATATCGTTGCAAAATACCAAATCTTCCTCTTTGCTGAAATACTTCAAAAATTGTGTCTCGCAGTTGCGGTACCAATAAAAGTTGTTCCTGGTGACAATAGATTTTTCTGTTTAAGCCGAGAACCTAGCAGTTGGGCAGCATCTTTTGGGAGTCCTAAATCCCGGACTAAATCATTCAATTCAGCTTGAGAGAAAAGTTCAGGTTTCGGATCTGGTTCAGTTTCAAACTCGGAAGTACTGGACTCATCGGGAAAAGCCATCTGATGAGTCTCATCATGATCAGAACCGTCCACACAAATATGATCCAAAGATTTTGGTGGTTCAGGCACAGGTACTTCGTTGCTATGAGGCATAGGCCTAATTGCTGAGGGAAGGTTGGGGTAACTTATTACGTTCTTATTTTTTAAGTTGTATCCCTTCACAATGCAAGAGCAAAAATAGCAGTCACTGCTGTGGTCTCTTTGTTCACGCCACATCATAGGTATTCCGAAACGAAATGCTTGTTTTTTACCTTTCATCCATAAGCGTAGATCTTCCTCACATGTCTTGCACACTTTGTGAGGAGCCCACGGTTTGTCTTGATCGCCTAACTTCAAACCGAAATAGGCAAAATATACTTTTTAATAAATGCAGAAATGTTCCTCTGCCGCTTTTTCACGGTATATTCCCCACAAATAAAACAAAAACTGTCCGGAGAGTTGACGCAACCTCTGGCTCTGTGAGCCATCACAAATACACAGCACTGCAAACTACAACAGTAGTGAACCACTTCGGAATAAAGCTGGATTACGACTGAGCAAACAAAAGGTAATAATGAACTTGCAAGAAACTGAAATTTGACAGGAACGTTCATGTCGCAACCACCGTGTTTGAGCGAGCGAACGAGGCGAGGCGAACAGGAAAGAACATGCGCCAGCGTGAGTACTGGATTTAGCCCCCCGCCTCCCAATTGTCCTGTTAATGTATAAAATGAATACAAAACACTCTAAAATATCATGAGGGAGTGTTTCTAGTTAGTTAACCATTACAACCTCTATTTTGGGCCAAGAAAATAAACTGCAGTCGGCTAAAAAGAAATTATGTGAACATTCCTTATATGGGTAAGAAATCTAATTTTGCAAGAAAACGTGACGTGATGGAACATTTTGGCTATTTTTCCTGGATTCAGCACCCCAAAATCTATAGGAATCAGTTGCAAAACTGGAGGCAGTTTTTTGGTAGTGTACCTGTGTTATCCATTGAAGAGAAATAAGGACTAGAGGTGTTCCAGGTCAGGACCAAATGTCATCTAGATACTGGTGATATTCAGATGCTATCTAGATAAATTTATCTGTTGGGTAGGACACACAAATAGAATTACTAACTTAAATGGATACGTTATCCCATTTAAGTTAAAGATGGCATATTCAGTGGTCCTTTCACTGAATACTGGGCATAAAAATAAGTGGGAAATCCATCAATTTATCTTTACGCGATGACTAGGCTTCGGAATTTCACCTCCACTCTCTTTGTCCTACTTCTTGCATCTGCTTCTTCTTCCGCTCTTGATTCTACTCTAACGTCTCCAATCACAGCTTCAATGATTTCCTCTGCTGGTTATTTCCAGCATTTACATGGCAACCTTAACTGGCACGTAACCACAGAAGAACATAAAAATAGCAGCCGTACATAGCGGTCACAAAATGAAAGAGTCTGAAAAAAATGATGCAGAAAGTGTATTTACAACAACCTAAACATCACAATTGGCATGTTTGAAAAGGGAGCTTATGGACAATTTCAAGTGTTCCAAATGGGAGTTTCTTCTGGAGAGCAGGTATAGAGTGGTACGGTATTTTAGAATAAATATTCCCTTTTGGGGGGGAAGCAAGGGGGGAAGAGAAGTGTCATCTTCTTTAGTAATGTTACTTTCATTTCATTTATTCGATTTGACTACACACCTTGATCAAAAACGTTCAAAACATGTTACAAAAAAAATTAAATACAATCAGTCTCCTTGCTGGGACATCCAGTTTGGAGGGACAGCCTGATCTGAGCAGGGACTTAGTGGTGCCATTCGCTTTCCATTTAATAATTCTCCTCACCATGTTCTGGGAGATATGCAGGCACTTTGAAATTCTTTCATATGTATCTCCTGATCTGTGCCTTTTCACAACTTTGTCCTGGAGTTCTTTTACTAGGTCTTTGCTACTCATGCTCTGCTCTGGATGAACTCACTCCTCCGGTTCCTTGCCTTGTGAGGCGTACTGTACCTTAACCCTGGCTGTCCTCTAAATCCTGCTACTTTCGTTTCTGTGCCCACTCAGCTGAGTGCCTCTGGCTTAAATCCCATACTCTTGCTGACTTCCTGCATTTCTAATTCATGCTAACATCATTCCAGTCGGCCATAGCTCTCACCAAGCAAGAGTACTATGTTCAAAGGACTAATTTACTTTCCTCTAACCCTTGCTGCCTCTTTGCTACACTCAACTCTCTTCTCAAAGTGCCTCCACTCCAATCCTTCCTTCCCTTTCCACCTAGACTCTAGCTGACTATTTCCATGATAAAGTCCACAAGATGAGTCTTGAGTTCTTCATAAAGTCACCTCCGCCTCCCCTCCCTTTCTGCACTCCCAAATCCTTCCCTCCGCCTCTGTCACTCTTTCTTCCTTTTCTAAAATCAGAAAGGATGAAACTGCTCATCTTCTTTCCTCCTCCAAACTTACTACAGGTTCCTCTGATCCCATTCTCACACATCTACTAAGCTCTATCTCTTCCACTGTCATCCCTTCCATCTATTGTATCCTCAAACTATCGCTTTCCACTGCAACTCTTCCTGCAGCCTTCAAACATACTGTGGTTACATCCTTCCTCAAAAAAAACCGTTCACTAGACCCTATCTGTCCTCCTAATTCAGGACATAAGAACATAAGAAATGCCATACTGGGTCAGACCATGGTTCATCAAGCCCAGCATCCTGTTTCAAACAGTGGCCAATCCAGGTCACCAGTACCTGGCAGGTTCCTAAAAAGGTACATAGGTTCCACAATACTTGTCAATTCAGACCAGGATCTCGGCCTGCCTTTCTGACATCGCTGCCTGGATGTCTCATCATCGCTTGAAGCTGAACATGGCCAAAACTGAACTCCTTGTCTTCCCCCCCCCCCCAACTCCTCCCCTCCTCTTCCCTCCTTCTCAGTCTCTGTGGATGGATCTACAATCCTTCCTGTTCCCTCGGCCCGCAATCTGGGGGTTATCTTTGACTCCTCTCTCTCCTTCTCCACACATACCCAGCTCATAGCTAAAACCTACCGCTTCTTTCTCTACAATATTAGCAAAATCCGCCCCTTCCTCTCTGAACACACAACCAAAATGCCCCAGTGACCATCCCCTCTTGTTCTGCCCATGGGCAAACAGAAGGGGCCTTTGCCATGATTGCGCCCATCTCCTTTTCTTCTGCCTGAAATCACAGCTTTCTTTTCCTTTTCTACCCGTGGGAATCCGATCTCCTGTGGACAGGCCAGAGTCTTTGCCACAATCGCAGCTGCGCTCTTCTCTTTTGCCTATGAGCGATGGGATCCTCGCAAGCAGATAGCTTGCTTCCCAACTGCAATCAGCAGGGAAGTTTGGTAGAAAACGCTGCTAAAGCAGAGGATGGTGCGGTTTCTGGAATCAAAGGGATTATAGGATCCGAGACAGCATGGCTTTAATAGAAGGAGGTCTTAACAGACAAACCTGTGAGAGAGTCAGTTGGTCCATTAGATGATAAAGGGGTTAAAGGAGCACTAAGAGGCGACAAGGCGATAGCGGAGAGACTGAATGAATTCTTTGCTTCAGTCTTTACTGAGGAAGATGTAGGGATGTTACCCATGACTGAAGTGGTATTTAAAGGTGCGGAAGAATTGAAGGAAATATCGATACATCGGGAAGATGTATTACAACTATTAGATAAACTAAAGAGTAGCAAATCACCTGGGCCGGATGGTATACATCCAAGGGTGTTGAAAGAACTGAAATATGAGATTGCAGACCTGCTATTAGTAATCTGTGAACTATCATTAAAATCATCTCTAATACCTGAAGATTGGAGGATCGCCAATGTAACACCAATTTTTAAAAAGGGTTCCAGGGGTGATCCGGGAAAACTACAGACCGGTGAGCCTGACATCAGTACCAGGAAAAATGGTAGAAACCATCATAAAGAATAAAATTACTCAGCATGTAGATAGTCATGACCTAATGGGAGACAGCCAACATGGCTTTAGACAAGGAAGATCTTGTCTTACTAATCTGTTATGTTTTTTTGAAGGAGTGAATAATCAAGTGGACAAAGGTGAGTCGGTTGATATTGTGTATCTGGACTTTCAGAAAGCCTTTGACAAGGTCCCTCATCAGAGACTTTTGGCAAAACTAAAGAGTCATGGGATAGGAGGCAGTGTAGTATTGTGGATCAGGAACTGGTTAAAAGATAGAAAGCAGAGGGTAGGGCTAAATGGCCAATTTTCCCAATGGAGAAAGGTGAATAGTGGTGTACCCCAGGGATCTGTGCTGGATCCGCTGCTTTTTGACATATTCATAAATGACCTGGAAAGTGGAATAACGAGTGAGGTTATCAAATTTGCAGATGACACAAAACTATTTAAAGTTGTTAAAACCCAAGAGGATTGTGGAAAATTGCAAGAGGATCTTGATAAATTCGAAGACTGGGCATCAAAATGGCTGATGAAATTTAATGTGGACAAGTGCAAGATTATGCACCTAGGGAAGAACAACCCAAACTATGGTTACACGATGCAAGGTTCCACATTAGGAACCACCACCCAGGAAAAAGATTTAGGCGTCATTGTGGATACAATGTTAAAACCCTCGGCCCAGTGTGCAGCGGCGGCCAAGAGAGCAAATAGAATGCTAGGTATGATAAGGAAAGGAATGGAAAATAAAACAAAAGATATTATAATGCCTCTATATCGTTCCATGGTTAGACCGCACCTTGAATATTGTGTGCAATTCTGGTCGCCGTATCTTAAAAAGGATATAGCGATTTTAGAAAAGGTTCAGAGAAGAGCCACCAAAATGGTAAAGGGGATGGAAGGATACTCCTATGAAGAAAGGCTAAAAAGGTTAGGGCTCTTTAACCTGGAAAAGAGACGGCTGAGGGGAGATATGATAGAAGTCTATAAATTAATGAACGGAGTGGAACGGGTAAATGTAGATCGATTGTTTACCTTATCAGAATATAGAAAGACTAGGGGACATGCAATGAAACTACAGGGTAAACTATTTAAGACTAATAAAAGAAAATATTTTTTCACTCAACGTGTAATCAAACTCTGGAATTTGTTACTGGAGGATGTAGTAAAGGCTGTTAGTGTAGCTGGGTTTAAAAAAGGTTTGGACAAGTTCCTGGAGGAAAGGTCCATAAACCATTATTAAGAAGGGACCCAGGATATCAATGCTTGAACCAATACAAGCATTGTGGAACCTATGTCCCTTGGGGAAACTGCTAGGTACATATGACCTAGATTGGCCACTGTTGGAAACAGAATACTGGGCTTGATGGACCTTGGTCTGACCCAGTATGGCATATCTTATGTTCTTATGTAAATCTGATTGATTTCTTTGCCTGGGTGGCCAGAGAATTGGATCGGGGAGAGCACTAGATGTAGTATACTTGGATTTCAGCAAGGCCATTGACATGTTTACTATAGAGGAAAGGCTGGAGAGGGGTGATATGATAGAGACATTTAAATACCTCCATGATATAAATGCACAGGAGGTGGACTTCTTTCAATTGAAAGGAAGCTCTGGAATGAAGGGTCATAGGATGAAGGTGAAAGGAGCTAGACTCAGGAATAATCTAAGGAAGTATTTCTTTATAGAAAGGCTGGGAGATGTGGAGGTTGTAGAGATGAAAACTGTATCTGAATTCAAGAAAGCATGAGATGAGTACATAGGATTTGGGAGGGAGAGGAAGGGATTGTTCTTATGGATGGGCAAACTAGATAGGCTGTTTGGTCTTTATTTGCCATCAATTTCTATAGGTCTATGTTTTGGTGCTACTGTCCAGACAGGCAGCATTACTCAGTGCATATGTACATATATATAGAATACAGTCACTACTGGTAGCTATACATTTCACAGCAATATTCAGTATTTATATGTATAGCAATGCAGTTTATTTATTTACATTCTCTTATATACTGTGCTATTCTGCATCAGTGTGGTTTACATTGAACAAACTGAAATTCCATTGAACAGGGCATTATAACTTGGAGATAACTATTTTACAGGGAACATGGGCTATGGAGGGTTAAGTGGCTTACCCAAGACCACAAGGAGCACCTGTGGGACTAGAAACCCCAGTCCTTCTGGCCCAAGATTGCTGTCCTCTAGTGGGATTTGAACCCCTGACCTTCTGGCCTGAAGTATCTTGCCCCAACCACTAGGCCACTCCTCCACCCCAGTTTAACTTAGCTAACCAGAAAAAAGTTATCCTATTTTGATAGCGGCTAAATAGAGAAGTGCTGGAGCAGAATGAGGGCGTTCCACCTATCTATACACTTCCATGGGGGTTAGAGATTGTGGGCAGCACTATCCATATAGAAGGTAATTCTATAAGGAGCATATGGAAAGTCATGTGATGTTTACACACATAAGTCCCTATCTTAAAGTTGTCAGGTGGTCGCTAAGCCCATCCCGCCTACTTTCAGTTACGGGGTGCACAGAGGTGGATCTTGGATGGAGCATAGGCAGGGCCAAAATTTAGACACATAAGTTATAGAACATTCTAACTTCCATGCGTTCGTTTGAAATCTAAGCAAAGGCATTTACACCTGCTCTGGAACAGGCATAACCGCCACGTCTAGGTTAAGATACATTGGTAATCCCCATTTTATAAAGTAAAGTGCACACATCCTTCACTTTATAAAATAAGGCCATATGGGTGCATGGTAACATGTATTAACTGCATGGAAGATTTGAGAATTGCCCTGAAAGTGCCACTGAAAATCCACAGATAGAGGACTTAAACACTTAGCTGCAATTGCTAAAAGCTATAGGTCCCTTTGAAAACTGACCCAGATGTTTATAGCAAGTACAAAATGACAGCATCTCCTTTACAAAATCAGAACTATAGATGCTCTGAGTCAGCCTGAATACAATTCTTGAACCATAGGGAAAATCCAGGGGCTGGATATCATCATCCATTTCATTTACATGTCCCAAAATTTTAAAGACCCACTCAGACTATATTGAAGGACGAAGGACTCAAACCTGATCTCCAAATTTCACATCTTTTGGCTACACCACCAACCGAAAAACAGAAGCACTATTTATTGTTACAGCACAATCAGCTGTGGAGTGTATATACATTGCAGTGAGGTGAGGGAAGGATAAAAAAGAAAAATGTGTGGCAGGGGGATGGAGAGTTGGAAAGAAGGCACCCATTTCCAAAATGACATGTTGGGCTTCAGTTAACTACGACATCTCCTGAGCCCACTTACCTTTCAAAAAAAGAAGTGTCAACCTCCCATGAAAAACAGCTGAGGCGATTTAAAAATCATTAGGGTTGTAAAGCCTACTAAGTCTACACCTTGTAGCATGCCGGCTTTTGTGTCTAGTCAGTTTTATAGGCATAAAATATACACACACAGAGCTCATGTGTCTGTAATACAACCCCTAATTCTATCCACTCCCCAAGTATCCCCCTTTCCCCTTGTCTCCTGTTCATGGAAAGAAACCCTCTACTCTTTGATACAACTGTGAAATTTCATCACCTTGATCAAATTTAAGAGCCCTGACCTCACGCCCTCTCCCCTCTCCCCCCTCCCCCCCCCAAGCATTAAGCTAGGGAAATTTACGGAGAGCAACTGTCATCACCCACGTGCACCATAAACGTGCTGTTTCATTAAACACGGATTATCTGCCAGTGTTGTTTCAGTAAAATCATTGTGTGAGCCATATCAATAAGCATGTTTCACTGCCTATCACCTGTTCACAGAGGCTCAAGTATCAGCTTTCATGCTGTCTATCTTTCCTTTGATAAACCTCTTTGTGCTCCATGCACAGGGCTTACCTTAGCTGTACTGACGGGTCAGTTTCCTTAGCTTTGTGCATCCGGCCTTGGAAGTCCTATTTATTGCCAGGGCTGAAAAAATATTAGAAATATCTAGGACCGAACAGAGCTCATTTAGGAGCCGAAGAAAAGGGCTGGAATCTCTCTACTCCAGTCGTTTTCAAGGCTGGGGTTGTGACCAAGTCACACGTACTCGTACCATCATCGTGTGGCTCTTGCAGCAAGTCTGAGTTGTGCCATTTCTACTCGCATCTGCAGCACAACAGCCATGTCTTTCATCTAGATACATAAGAACATAAGAGGCGTTTGGTAACGCCCGTACTCACAACTATCATTGATACTATGGCAAAGCATTTCTAAAGCACTACTAGGCAACGCTTCTCAATAGAGCTTACCGTCTAGCCAAACAATCATGCTTGACAAATAAGAGATTCTAGAAGAATGTATTATAGGGGTGTAAAAGCAATCGCAAAAAGGTGAGCTTTTAGTCTTGATTTGAAAACGACTAGAGAAGGAAAATGGTGCAGCAACTCGGGAAATCTTTCCCAGCCTAATAGCGTGGCAAGGTTTAGAGTGGAGACAGATGTTAACAATGGAGGAAAAAGGCACAAATATGAATGGTATGCTGGATGAAGAGAGATCATTAGGAAGAGTGTAGAGAGAGGCACATCTGCCGAGTGAATGTGTTTGTAGGTGAGCATTTTTCTTACACTGGTTTCAAAGAAGTAGAGGAGTAGTCGCCCACTCACTGCATTATGCATAACTGAAACAATCTATTTTTTTTTTAGTTTATTAGCCTACTTTCTAAATCTATAAAGGTTTATGATGTCTATATGTGTGTGAGTCCCTAATGGCTTTGTACTTAGTTTCCCATCCAAATCAATTAGCTGTAAAACAGTAATAAGGAAAGGCAAGAAAGACTATTAAAAGGAGCTTAACGTAGAGGCAAAAACTAGTAAAAATGTTGTCAGGTACATTTGAAACAAAGCCTGTGAGGGGAGTCAGTTGAACTGCTAGACAACCAATTTTAAGAGAGAATAAGCAGAAAAACTAAGGGGGGGGCATCTTCAGCAGTGGTGGTGAGGCAATCATGTATCCTTGTAAATAATTTCTATAAATAGCAATGTCAGCTCGCTGACATTCCCCTGTAAATTCAGCAGTATACAAAAGTATACACCCTGTAAATAGTTCTGACAATTTGCTGTTCTGTTATATGTAAAAAGTTAAGAAGTTCTTGTTCTATGTAATGTTATACAAATGTATGCAATTGTTCCATGTAAACCGCCCCTGATCTCTGGAATGGGCGGTATAGAAGAAATAGATAAATAAATAAATAAATAAAAAATGATTAGTCACTGCTGCTGTCATTAAAATCGGATATTCAAGAGAAGAAGATATCTGGTTTCTACTGCTGAATATCCAGGCTGCTGCTTATCTGGTTAGAGGTGATATTCTAAGTAATGTAAAGCAGTTAAACTTAGGGTAGTCATTCACCTGGCCTAATAAACTGTTTAAGCTATCTGTTTAGCAACTGTCATTGCCCCCTCTCCACCCAAAGATCACCCGTGTTTTAACTGTGCATTTTTTTGGCAATCTGTGGGGATATGAGTGGCATCAACCTGCTAACTGGCTAAAACATTTGGAATATGTCCGCCTACATTCTTTGTCTTGATCTTTACTAAGAAAGATATTTGGATCGTACTCATACCAGAAACCACCTTTGATGATGATGATTTACAAACTAATGGAAATAACTGTAAATTTAGAAGATGCAATAGAGCAAATTTAACAAACTAAAGAGTTACAAATCATTAGAACTGGATGACATTCACACCAATCTTGAAGGGCTGCTGAGAGAGGAGCTTCTATTGCTGGGAAGGAATCTGCACTTCAAGTATTTACCTGCTGGAGAACTTTCAAATTTTTGTGGAAAAGGGATTTTTTTTAGGTTAAGCTGATAAAATTTGTATCTATTTTAAATGGCTGTGTTTTATTAAGCCAGTTAGGGCATAGTGTAACAGGCAAATTTTCAGTTAAAATAAAGTCAGTCAGGGCATAGTGTAGCAAGCAAACCTTTAGTTAAATTATAGTCCAGTAGGGCATAGTGTAACAGGCAAACATTCAGTTAATGTTTCTTTTCCATCTAACCACCCCTCACTCCAGCTTCCAACCACCCCAGGCACAATCTTTAATTTATAGGCTCTTAAACTAGTTAAGGGGAAAAGAGGGAACTTCTTCACTTTCAGATTTAACCTGTTAGCTTCATCATCAAGTTATTAGGCATTAGGAATAAATTAATTAGGTCCTTGCAATTCATCTTGAGGTGAACATTAAACAAAGTCCCTTGAACTTATTAAGTATATTTGCATTGGTGAAGTATCCCTATTCCCCTAGCAACTTTAAACAACTGAACAACTTTAAATAACTTAATAAATCATTACAACTAAAATGCAGACAACATTCTAGCAGCAAGATGTGGGCTATCCATTCTTTTGCACTGTGTCTCATGCATGATTATCTCTCAGTGCACTAAGTGCAAAGAGCTTCTTGCTTTTAGGAAATGAGTCTCATCTCTATAGGCTAGAGTAGCAGACTTGGAGGACCTGAGACAGAGAGAGAGAGATGTATATAGAGGAGACATTCAGGCATATAGTAGAAAAGTACCACCTCCAGGCTGGCAGCATCTCTGCTGTTATAGAGGAGAAAGTTGACCCAAAAGGAGAGCATCACCTTGGTGTGACAGGAAATGATCCTGTAACTAGTACCTGTCTTCCAGGTTATGTAATATTCTCTCACACCTAGGGTATGTCTCCAGGGCCATGTACCATAAAGGAAGGGTTAGGGTGGTCATCACAGCTGGTGATTCAATTATTAGGCATGTAGATAGTTGGGCAACTGGTGGACATAAGATTCACCTAGTAAATTGCCTACCTAGTGTAAAGATGTAGGATCTCTAGATAAGATTTTAGATAGTGCTGAGGAGGAGCCTGGTGTCCTGGTATGTGTTCCTACCCATGACATAGGAAAGTGTGGGAGGGAGCTTCTAGAAGTCAAATTTAGGCTTTTAGGTTGAAAGCTAAAATCCAGAACTTCCAAGATAGCATTCTCAGAAATGGTTCCCGTTCCATGTGCATGACCCAAGATGCAGGCAGAACTCCAGAGTCTTAATGTGTGTATAAGATAATGGTTCAGAGAAGAGGGATTTAGGTTTGGCAGGAGCTAGGCAACATTCCAGGGAAGGGAGGAGCTTTTCTGAAAGGATGGGTTTTACCTTAATCATGGGGGTCATTGTAGAAGTTCTATTTGTGCTTTGGATGTCCCAAAATGGGCATAGAGACGTCTCCGGAGATGTCCAAGTCTGAATGGGAGCATGGTGGAGGCACAGCCAGGGCATTCCCAGGAACCTGGACATCTATCTGGACATGCCTGCATTTTTCCAGACATTCCAGCTTAGGTGTTACAGATTGTACTTGGACGTCCCTTCTAAAATTCCCTTCCACATTTTTAAATATTAAACTTTGCTTTGTTTGTATGTATGTGCCTGCTCTCCCTACAAGTTTATCTGGCTGTCAGGATCTATTATTTTGCTCTGTCTGCTGCTACACTTTTCTAGCCCTCGGAAGCTGTTGTCCTAGGCGACTGCCTAGTCCTGCCTAATGGGTAAGACTGCATAGAACAACCTGCCGGTGGAGGTGATGGAGGAGCAGGAGTTCAAGAAAGCAGGGGAGCAGCACAGAGCATCCCTGATTGTGGGGAAATGAAGGTAAATCCAGGGTTTAAGCAGTAGATGGTGCAAAAGAGGAATAGGAAATGGACAGGCTAAATAGGCCCTTTCAGTCATTACCTGCCTTTGTTTCGATATCCTTCACTACTGGCCTCAGTACAGTGCAGTCCTTGTTTAACTTTCTCTTAAAGTTTGAAATGGGCTCAAAAGACTTGGCATTTATTTATTTAAAAATACATCTTTACCACTGATCTATAATTCTATTCTAAATGTCTTCCGCAATGGCTAAATGCAACTCTGGCAGATTTAAAACTGGTTGCTAAAGTTTATTGAGTAAGAATTCCACAAGGCCAGAAAAAGTGCTGAAGATCATCTTATACTTTTATGGGTTACACTGTGACTGTGATCTGTAATAGCCATCAAAATAATTTTTAGGCAAATGAGGAAGAAGGGCAACCCAAGCTTTGTCATTTACTTCAAATCATCCGTGAACACAATCCGAGCTCAGACTGAACCTAAATTTTTCAAGCTAGGAGCTGGGAGAAGGGAGTCAGAAGATCTTTTTTGTTCATCTGTAAAAAAAAAAAAAAAAGGTGTAATCGAAGACCTTAGACAATAAAGGAAAGCAATGTGACACAGGCCTGGATGCATAGCTCTACTCTCTTAAGTACTGTTTGATGAGAATCCTTTGAAAGGTCGGAAAATAATAAAACAAAAAAGAAAATGGGTATGAGCACCCCCTAATCCACATTCACCATTCAGCAAAGAAAAGATTCACTTTCATTCTCTATTTGCTTTCTCTCTTTCATTTTGTTTTTTCTAGAAAAGAAAGGAGCCAGAAGTGATGCCTGCAGCTAAAGGCTGTGCACATTAAAAAAGGTGTAATCCTATCTCATATAGACAGCATAAGACTCTTCAGATCTAATTGCCATCTGTTACAGGTCAGCCTTGACTTTGTTCTGATCCCGCACTGTAATGGCAGTCGGAGGTTGAAAAACATGCTGGGATGGGAGGGAGGACGAAGAAAATTCAAACACCCATCAGAGCAAGGGAAAATGCAAAGAAAGAATGAAGGAATTAAATTACATGGTAAGTGACATGGCAACATTCTTGTAAGCCCTTAGTTACTTCCACTCACGGACTCACTCAAAATACACAAGCGATGAAAAAAAACATGGCACCAGAATATACCCTGTTCACAATTTCCACCAAGGAAAGATAGCAAAGAAACAAAATAAAGAAAAAAGTATGGATCTACTTTAAGATGTTACTCAGGGTTGCTATGTGCATACTGTATGCTCTCCAACAGGTTGCTTGCTGTCGTCAAAGGTTAGAGTGTGCCTTGATGCTCTCTAACCTTCAGTTAAGGAAGCGCTATCAAAGGGCTCGATCAAACCTTGCAAGAAAAGAGAGATTCATTTTTTATTGTTTTTCATTTTATAAGGTTTGCGATTGGGGTTACTGCCCATTTACAGATTTTGCAGTGGGAGATGTCTCATTCCATGGATACTGCCTATCAGACTAGGAGTCAAATCGATGCTGAAAAGTCTGCAAACTATTGGAGTCCAAATGTATAGTGTTTAAATGCATCTGATCCGGGCCACCTACTACTACTACTAATTAGTACTTGTATAGCGCTAGGCATGCAGCGCTGTACAGCTAACCTACAAGAGGCAGCTAGCATACAAGAGACAGTCCCTGCCCGTCAGAGTCATGTTCATTAGAGCTTACAATCTAGTCACAATAATACAGAACATTAGTCAATTCGGTACAAGGCACGGTATGGTCTATACAATTTGGTCATGAAACGTGACAGGGGTTAGGATAAAATAGGGATAGAAGTCAGGATCTGAAAGCGACGGTGAAGAGGTGGGTCTTCAAACTGGATTTGAAGAGGGCCATGGAGGGAGCCTAGTGTATAGACACAGGTAAGCTGTTCCAGGCATAAGGTGCAGCAAGATGAAAGGAGCGAAGTCGGGGGTTAGCGGTGCGGGTGACAGGCCTGGATAGAAGTAATTTGGTAGCGGAGCGCCGTTCCCGAGAGGGGACGTAGGGAGAGATAAGAGATGAGAGGTATTGAGGGGCCGCAGAGTGAATGTATTTATAGGTCAGTAGGAGAAGTTTGAATTGGATGCAGGATTGGATAGGGAGCCAGTGAAGCGATTTGAGAAGGGGAGTAATGTGGGCATGGTGAGACTGGCGGAAGATTAGTCGAGCAGCGTGATTTTGTATAGATTGAAGGGAGAGGAGATGGCTCACGGGGAGACCAGCAAAGAGTAGGTTGCAAAAGTCGAGGCAAGAGGTGATTAAGGAATGGATAAGCATCTTTGTAGTGTGTTCAGAGAGGAAGGGGCGGATTTTGCTAATGTTGTATAGAAAGAAGCGGCATAATGGAGGACAGAGATGGGGAGATGGTGGAGGAGAGAGTCAGGGGTCAATATTATGGAGGTTTCTAAATAGGTTGGAGGAGACAGGACAAGGTTGAGACAGTGGGAGCTGAAGAGTAAAGGTTAAAAGGTGATGGTCAGATGAGGGAAGGATTGAGTTGCGGAAGTTTGAGGGAGAGGAATTAGAGAAGAGTATTAGGTCGAGGCAGTGGCCATGTAGGTGGGTGGGGCAGTGGAGCAAAGTTGGAGGTCGAGCGAGGAGGTGAGGGTGAGGAACTTTAAGGCATGGGAGTCAGAGGGGTTGTCAATGTGAATGTTGAAATCGCCAAGAATAAGAGTGGGGGAAGAGGGATCTATAAATGTGGAAAGCCAGGAGTCGAAGTCAGTGAGGAAGGTTGATTTGGATTTGTCGGGTGGGCGATAAATAACAGCTACTTGGAGGGAAGTGGTGTGAGGAGGCGAATGGAGTGGACTTCAAAAGAGAGGGAGGAGTGTGACTGAGGTAACAGGAGGGGTTGGAATTGGCAGGAGGGAGAAAGTAGGAGGCCAACATCACCACTGCAACCAGTAGATCGAGGTGTATGGGAGAACTGGTAGCCCCCATGGCAGAGAGCAGCAATGGATGCGGTGTCATCTGGGTGGAGCCAGTTCTCACTTAGGGCAAGAAGGTGTAACGCATTAGAGATAAAGAGATCATGGGTAAAAGGAAGTTTGTTAAAGACTGAGCATACATTCCATAGGGCACATGAAAATTGGAGAGTGGAGGGGGAAAGGAGAGGGATATAGATAAGGTTGGATAGGTTACGCGAGGATTTCTTTCCAGAGTAACGTGAGGCTCTATTTCTAGAGTAGCACAGAGATTTAGAGGGGCTAGGGTGCGGGTGGGTATGTCTGGATGTGTGTGCCCTCCAAGAGGGACATGAGGGAGAGGAAGTGAGGGGTGAATGAGGGGTGGTGTTGAGGGTATCAGAAGTGGGAGGTGAATGAGGGGTGGTGTTGATGGTATCAGATAGGTTATGCGAGGATCTCTTTTTGGAGATAGGGTTGGGGTTATCATCTCTGGATGAGTGACTGGGGCAAGAGTGAGGAAGAGCAGAGGGGGAGAGGAACGGGATATGGATGAGGTTGGATAAGGTACGTGAGGAACTCTTTTTAGAATGAGAAAGAAATCGAGGGGGGCCAGGGTTGGGGTTGATATTACGTGATGAGAGAAGGAGAAGGAGTAGTAGAGAGCATGGTAAAATGGAGGCAGTACGGCGGAAGCGAGGGTGGGGTTGCCTTAAGGAGAGAGGGGCTGGTTGAATGCGGGGGAGGGTGTGATGAAGCTCAAGAGCAGAAGCTAGGCTAGAGGACAGAATGGAGGGAGAAATGAGGAAGGTAGAGGGGGAAGTGAGGGAGGAAGAGGGGGGTAGGGGGAAGAGGAAGAGGGGGTGGGGGAAGAGGAAGAGGAAGAGGGAGGGTGGGGGGAAGAGGACGGAGGGTGTTGGTAGGAGGGGAGGCAGTTGGGGAGGATGAGGAAGAGAAGGACAATGTGATGTGGGGTCATGGCAATGGGTAGTAAGTTTTATGTAAGCAATGGGTAGCAAGTACTGTGCAGGCAATGGGAAGTAAGGTCAGTGCAACAATGGGTAACAGGTTCAATGCAAGCAATGGGTAGTACGTTCTATGCAAGCAATGGGTAGCACATTCTATGCAAACAAAGGGTAGCAAGTTCTATGCCAACAATGGGTAGCACGTTCTATGCCAACAATGGGTGGCAAGTTCCATGCAAACAATGGGTAGCAAGTTCCATGCAAACAATGGGTAGCACGTTCCATGCAAACAATGGGTAGCACGTTCCATGCAAACAATGGGTAGCAAGTTCCATGCAAACAATGGGTAGCACATTCTATGCAAACAATGGGTAGCATGTTCTGAGCAGGCAATGGGAAGCAAGTTCTATGCAAACAATGGGTAGCAAGTTCTGAGCAGGCGATGGGAAGCAAGTTCTATGCAGGCGATGGGACGCAGGTTCTATGCAAACAATGGGTAGCAAGATCTGAGCAGGCAATGGGAAGCAAGTTCTATGCAGGCAATGGGAAGTAAGATCAATGCCAGGAGTGGGACTAAGCAGCATGTATTTTATACAAGCGTTGTGGAGAAAGAGGAGTGATCCAGGGAGAGGGCTCCCACCTAAGGGCATTGCCAAAGGGCCCTCTGGTGAGGCCCTCAGACGCGCGCCCGCCAGGTGCGGGGGCGCCCCAATGGCGCCCTTCTTTTAAAGGGCCACGGGAGGCGGGACTCTGCCTCGGGCCTCTGCTCCACCACAATCACTCGGGGGAGCAGGCTGGTGTTATCGGCGGCTGAAGAGGAGTCCTGGGACGATGGCGCCCTTCTTTTAAAAGGCCGCGGGAGGCGGGACTCTGCCTCAGGCCTCCGCTTCACCCCGATCACTCGGGGGAGCAGGCTGGTGTTATTGGCGGCTGAAGAGGAGATACCTTGTGGATAAGCTGGAACATCTCCATCTCGGATGCTCTGGATAAGGTAGCCCCTTTATGGAAGGTGGTTCTTTCCAAGAGGAAGACCTTTCAGCCTCTTTAGTTCTCTAATCAGTTTCAGGAGCTGAAGCAAGCTCTTAGGTGTGTTGAGTGCCAGTGACGACACTCTCAAGCATATGATGTGAAGATCTATGCAAGTTTAACCCTTTTCACTCAGATAAGTTTTCTGTTGTTTATAGCAGCACGGAATAACTTTTAATAAGAAACTGCCCAAATTGCAATCAATATGACCTACACATTCTACAGTAACCAGTCATGTTGTATTTTGGGTCATAAACTAGCAGGTTATTCATATGTCCCGAAGGGTAGGAGGAATGATCAGAATGGGGAAATTTAAATGTCCCACAGGGTGGGACAGCTGAGTGAAAAGGGTTTTTAATGAATCCTTACTGTAATTCTGTACTATCTAAAAAAAAAAAAAAAAAAAGCTACTTGTCTATGTATATCCATTCTATGCTCTGCCCCTTTCATGAACCATTTCAGGTCCTGGGGCCTCCCCAGCCAGTTGGGTTTTCCAGATATCCACAATGAATATGCATGAGAGAGATCTGCATACAATGGAGGCAGTGCGTGCAAATCTTTCTCATGCATATTCATGCCTGAAAATCTGACTGGCTGGGAAGCAGGTTTGGGAAACCCTGCTCTATTGGAATCAGTCCAAATTTGGAGAGTTTAAATCCTATTTTTTCTATTAACCCTGTTGTGGCTGTATGGCATAATTTTCGGCAAGTGTTAACAGAGAAAGTTATTTGGGTGATAAAGGGATTGAAGTCTGGTTGCTCAGCTCTAGATCCCTGTTTGACTATGATATTGTGTGATGCTTTGGAATCCATGGGCCCCATTTCTACTGTTTATTGTGAATACTTCTATTTCATCAAGTATCTATCCTCCCATACTGAAATATGCAATTGTCTAGTTTTCAAATGGGGAGCTACAGATGTGCATCCTGTGAGTAGGCGTCTCCTAATTCAAATTCGGAAACCTTGAGTAAGGTCTTTGAAAAGTGGGTTCTCTCTCAGCTTGAGGATTTTATTCTTATAAACTCTCTTGAAGATTTGTGCCAATATGGATTTAAGGAACCAAAAGAGCAGGATGATGAACAACATAGAAAGATCAAAAGGCTTTTTAATTGATTGTCCAAAGGTCCTACCTTACACAGGCCGTGTTTCGGTTAGTGGGGGCCTTCATCAGGGGCTATGGGACCTTATTAGAAAGCATAAAATAAACAATAAATATAAACAAAAAGTATATAAATATTGATAAAAAATAATACATACAAATGAAGCATGCTGATGAAAATGGTAAACAAAATAAAAACATAGATACGTATAAATTTAATAATCTACATTAGAGTTGGAGGATGGTGCTTTGCAAGAGGGGGCTGTCTGTTGGAGTACCTATTTTGCAGACCAGCGCAAGCTCTGGGATCCTCTCCCTTCAACAGCGTCATCAGTAGGAGACATCTGGCAGCATTTAAACCTCCACAGCTGTCTGTGAGTGAGGACAGTGCTTTGCAAGCGGGGGCTGTCTGTTGGAGTACCTATTCTGCTGACCAGCATTTAGTATTGTATGTAATTTCTTATGGTGTATATACCTTTGAAAATTTGCAAATAAAAAAAGAAACTACATTAGAGTTGCAAGAAGTATAAGGAGGTAGAACATGTTCCCTGTAAAATAGTTATCTCCAAGTTATAATGCCCTGTTCAATGTATTTTCAGTTTGTTCAATGTAAACCGCACTGATGCAGAATAGAGCGGTATTTAAAAGAATGTAAATAAATAAATAAATGTGTCTAAATAAATCATTATGAATTCAACGATAACACACACAAAGCTGATACTTACTAAATGGAAGCATTACTCTTGCGTACAGAAGGAGAATACTTGTTAGAAAGAACATACACACACCTTAAAATAGCAGTTTGTTCAATGTAAACCGCACTGACGCAGAATAGCGCGGTATATAAAAGAATGTAAATAAATAAATTAAATAAATAAATAAATGTGTCTAAATAAATCATTATGAATTCAACGATAACACACACAAAGCTGGTTCTTACTAAATGGAAGCATCACTCTCGCGTACAGAAGGAGAATACTTGTTAGAAAGAACATACACACACCTTAAAATAGCAGTTAAAAATATAGATAATAAAGGAGGGTCATAAAATGGATAAAAGCCTATAGGGGAGATAATTTGTGCCGGAGAGCCATATGGCTAAACTGCAAAACTAAAATAATCCATAACACAATCTTAAAAGAAAATACAAACAGAAAGTAAAAAACCCATTAAAAATAAAAAAATGATATGTGCAGTATTTCTCTGTATAAGACAAATTACTGAGTGCCACGGATGCCAATAAGAGTCTATAGGGAGATAATTTGTGGTAGAAAACGGTATAGCAAAATCTGTTAAATAAATAAATAATTTTGTTTCCGGAGAGCCATGTAGCAATATTACAAAGTTAAAACAATCCAAAACACAAACTTTAAAAGAAAATAAAAAGCAGTAAAAAATGGCATGTGTGGAGTGTTTTACAATACAAATTACAGAGTGCCACAGATGCCGAGACAGAACCATAATGTTAAAGTATTCCAAACTTGATCACGGCACATCTTAAAGCAGGCAGAAAGTTGAATTAAAAAACATAAAATAAGAGGCTTACTTTACATGTAAAATAATCAAATACAATAACTGTGCATACCTTCTGAGAGCCGAGCTATACTCACTCGTAAAATTAAGCAAAAAACAAGCACTGCTTTCACGGTGGCCATTTAAACAGAAAAAGCCCATCAAAGGTTATGGCGGTGGATGCCATGGCAACGGTAAACATTTCCACCATACTATCAGGAAAACTGAGTAAAACTCCATTACTACAAAATATGTTTGAATGCTAAAGTTATATATTCTGAAATCATAAAGTAAACCATGTTTAAACACCCACTAAATAATAAAAAGGAAAATTTAACCACTGAGTGAGCCTGCTGGTATACAGCCTGCCCTAAACTTGTAGGAGTTGGCATAGGGTAGCACTCCACCTGCAGTCCAAGGAGGCACAAGAAAAAAGCAGAAGGACAAACCACCACTAGAAGTACTGAGAGCTTTATTCATAAAAGGTCTGCCCAACATGTGCTTCGGCCTGATGGCCTCCTTCAGGGGACTCTGACAATAAGAGGAAAATGAACTAACATGCTCTCAAATCTTGCATGGTAGTTTGTCTTCATCTTATGGTCAGAGTCCCCTGAAGAAGGTCATCAGGCTGAAACACATGTTGGGCAGACCTTTTACGAATCAAGCTCTCAGTCCTTCTAGTGGTAGTTTGTCCTTCTGTTTTTTCTTGTGCCTCGCTAAACTTGTAGGAGGGCAGCACAGTAAAGACTTGGCAGTCTCTAGCAAATCTATGAAATAGTTGATGTAAAACCATTAAATAATGGGTACCCTTGGACCAGATTACACTGTTGTATGTAGTTAATGCAAACCAGCCGCACTCGCGCTTACAGTCTAGCCGGCGCGGGGATAAAACTATTCAATATGCTTAGAAAGAGCATCCTAAGTGCCTATATCTGTCCAGGCAAATGTATACTTGCTTGACCAATTGAAAAACTGTTGAAAAACAAAGAGGCAAGGCTATGCTAAAAAGAAGAAATTAACATCAATTTCTAAAAAAAAGGTTAAAAAAGGGAGGCCACTGGCACCCCGAATAAAAATGTATAATAAAACGTGTTAAAAACAAGCTAAAAAATATATTAAGAGGCATGTCCCATTGACAGAGAATTGTACACAAGGGAATAACAATAAATAGGAGTATATAGTCAATAAAACAACCCCATCAGACTAGGAGGTTGTTAAAATCACCAGTTAAAAACGAGGGGGCATCATAAAAAATAGAATAATCATAAAAATGAATTAAAACAGAACTTGTGGCTAAAAATACTATAACCCATAAAAACAAAAATGGGGGTGGGGAAGGAGAATGAGAAGAAAGAGAGGAAGGGTGAGAAAACTGGAACAAAAAAAAGGAAGGGAAAAGGGGAGTAAAAAACACCCATAAACACATCCCAAAGGGGGATAAAAATAACTATGAAATGGACTTCATAAAATGAATAATTATCCATAAAAAATGATAAATTAAATAAATAAAATGAAGTGCATATATACAAACGGGTTACAAGGATAAAAGAAATAAGACCACTAAGAAATATAGTAACATATTATATGACGGCAGATAAAGACCAGTATGGTCCATCTAGTCTGCCCAGCAAGGTGGCAAGAGTAGGTGCATCTGCTACTCCATGCAGGTCACCCCTCCCCATGCCTTTGTTTAGGGGTGTACCCACCACTTTGTGCAGGTCACCCCTATTTCTTGAGATAGCTGAGACAGTTAAGGTTATTTTGATTTTATCCTGTTGCTATAAAGGGATCCACTGTGTCTGTCCCGGGCCATTTTGAATTCTCTCACTCTATATGCCCCCACCACTTCCATCTGGAGGGTATTCCAAGCATCCACCGCCCTTTCAGTAAATTTAAAAAATAAATATATAAAGGGAGGAAGGGGAGGGGGAGGGGGATGAGCAGAATGGGAAGGGGAGGGGGAAGAAGGGGGAGAGAGGGGAAGGAGGGAGAGGGGGAAGGGAAAAGAAGGGAGGGAAGGGGATGTTTTTCTCTAATGATTTCCCTCTTTGCATGACGTATCCAAAGTATGTAAGTTGAAGTCTTGTCATCTGAGCTGCTAAAGAAAGCTTAGGTTTGATTTCCTCTAGTACTGACTGGTTTGCTCTTTGACAGTTCATGATATACACAGTATTCTTTGCCAGCACCATAATTCAAAGGCATCGATTTTCTTCCTGTCTTTTTCACTGTCCATCTTTTAGAGCCATATGACATTATTGAAAATACCATGGCTTGAGAATCTTGTCTAGGTCCTTCATAGCCATTCTGCCAAGAGCAATGTGTCATTGTATTTCTTGACTGCATGCCATTTTTTATTGATTGTTGATCCAAGTAGGTTAAAGTTGTCAAATATTGCAATTTCTTCTCCATCAGTGATGAACTTATTGATTTTGCCAATTGTCAGGATCTTTGTCTTTTTTACATTAAGGTGCAAGCCCATTTTAAGACTATGTTCCTTGATCTTGAGAAGCAAATGTTTCAGATCATCTTCACTTTCAGCCAGTAATGTGGTGTCATTAGCATAGTGAAGGTTGTTGATGAGTCTTCCACCAATCTTCACACTTCGGTTGTCTTCATACAGTCCTGCTTCTCTGACGATTTGTTCAGCATATAAATTAAGCGGGTAGGGAGAAAGTAAGCAGCCTTGTCATATACTTTTGTTAATTTTAAACCATTCTGTTCTCCTTGTTCTGTTTGAACTGTTGCTTCTTGATCACATAAAGGTTGTGCAAGAGAACTATCAGGTGTTCTGGTATACCCATGCTTCTTACAGGTAAATCAAAAACTTAGCTTCACATTGAAACATAACTGTACACATAACTGTAACTTGGGGTGTAGAACAACAAACGGAGTAAAAGTCTGGGGTATTGTGCTGAGTTGTGGCAAAATCTTCTCTCTACTGAAGTGCTCCTGGAAAAGATGAGTTTTCAGCTTTTTTCGAAAATCTGTTAGGTCAGATATAGCTCATATGCTCTCTGGTAGTGCATTCCATATGGCTGGTGCATAGAGATTTGCGTTTCAGACAGGTTTATTGAAATATTGTGGCAAGACCCGAAGCATACTGTTCATGCAAGAAAGCAAATGTCACAGAGCTGAAATGGCTCTATATGGAAAAATGGGCCAAAGTTCCTCTTTCAACTGCTACTTTTTCTAAAATATCTGACTAACAGAGTACTGGGATCAGCTTTCAATTCTGAAAGCCTTCACCTAGCCTCAGGAATTCTCCCCTCTAAAATTCAGGCACTACTAATTTATTTATTTATTTAACATTTCTTATATACTGCCTTTCATGATATCAAGGCAGTTTACTAATAGGTTACTATCAGGCAGAAGCACTGTCATAATGCCTTTGTCATGGTCTAGTATCAAGGACTGTCTTGTCTACCCCATTAATTCTCACCTCCTATTACTATTTCCACATAACTATCTCATTGCTCTCAGTGGTGAGCAGCATTAAGCTGACTTAAGGCCAGGCAGGGCTGGTGCAAGGGTGCTAGACACCCGAGTGTACCTTCAATCTTACCCTGCCCCCAGGGAGATCATCGCAACACCACTTCTTCCACAACTTTGCTGATGACTCTGAGTTTGTGGGGCTGTCAGGGGTCTATTGTTTTGCTTTGACTGCTGCTGCTCCTACCGTACCTTACGAACAGCTGCCCTAAGCGACTGCCTAATGGTTATGCCAGCCCTGAGGCAACGCACTACTTTAAGTCTCCATTTAGAGAACAAGTAAAGGGTGGTTATTTCTGCAAGCTTTGGAGGGGTGAGCTAGTAAATGTTATTAATTAAAATGTTTTGACTGGGTGATTTTATCATCATCTAGTCTAATTCATGTTCTGTGTTTAGCTGTTATTTCTGATATTTACTGTGGTCTGCTTGGAACTGTATTTTGAGATGTCGGACAAAAATGTTTTAAATAAATAAATCCAGCTAAAAAGAAACCAGCTGATTAAAAAGTTCAACATTACCCGCACATTGGAAAAGTTTAAACTGCGAAATATCAGGACCTAAGCTTGAGAAATGGAAGCTTGAGTGAATATGTTGCATTGTTTAGTAATTTCATGTCATTGCTACACAGCTAAGTAGAGCCTGGTGAGATTTCTCAAACTATGCCAATTTCCTAGAGGTTAGAATCTAAAAACAATCAATTGACTACCAGAGAACAGCAAAAAATAAATGTAACAATCATAATAATCACACAGATAAACCTAGTCATTCCATGGTCTTCCTGTGATTGCTTGGCTGTTAATCATTATAAGTCTTGCCACGATGAATGGGACTGGTTCATCTGCACATGATATTGGATTTTACGAGAATTAACAAATAGCTTTACATCTTTGGTGCTGTATCAAGGCAGACATTTCTTTTTAAAATTATTTCCTTAGTAATTCACTGCACATGAAGAGTACCAAATGATCAGTCCTTGAGAAGCTAAACCCACCATTTGCCCACAGAGCATGGACAGAGGTAGTGTAAACACTTCTACGATGTTCTGTCCAAGTCCCTTTGTTCTGGAGTGCAAATAGGTGGCCAGGTTGGTTAATTCACTGGTCTCCCTGTTATCGTTTTATCAGCTTACATATTGTAATTCCCCCTGTCCAACAGGAGCAGTCATTCCTGCAGGAAAGGTGAAAAATCATATAAAGCCAATTTCTCATCTTATAGACAGTAGGGAGAAAGAGATTCATAGAAGAATTTAACAAGGAATATAAGAAGTGTAAGTTCATTATGGCCATGATCGCAACTTTTAAAACTCTTGTTCGTGTTTGGGCTGGATTTTTGCATGTCCTAATGTGATGCCGGCATTGGTATCTGGATGAAGATCAGCACAGCAGTACTCCAATTCAATTCGATTCACAATGGTGAGAAAAGCTAATTAGAAGTTTTCAAAATGTTTAAACATTAACATCATGTTAAGTGCAAAAATTAACATGGGAGGTGTGTTCTGTTAGGAGCATTCCTGGCATGCCCTCATGCAGTTACAACAAGGGGAAACCCTTCACTGCACTAAAACTGCAGCCGTAATTAATGTGGGTGCACTCAGCACCATCCAGTGAAGTGGCAGTATGTGCACTGGAGCAAACTACAACATTCACAGTTAGCGCATACTAATGATGCCTGCACTAACTACGATGAGCAGTCAATGCCCATTCTCTGCCCTAAACCCACCCAGTCCCCACCCCATTATACGCTAAGCAGTTAGTATAGGATTTTTACAACACTGGCAATTTTAGCACATGTTAGCAGTTACTGTGCTCCCACGCTATTTTTTGTTGTTGTTAAGTGCTGTTGAGTCGGTGTTGACTCCTGACAACCTTCTGGATAGTTGATTTCAACTTTGTTCGGTCTTCAGCCAAGCGTCTCATTGTTGATAGAATGGTATCCATAGCTGCAATTATTGTATCGATCCATCTCATTGCTGGCCTTCCTCTTTTACGGTGACCTTCTACCTTGCCAAGCATTATGTCTTTCTCCAATAATCTCTCTCTTCGCATGATGTGTCCAAAGTATGAAAATTGAAGTCTTGTCATCTGAGCTTCTAAGGAAAGCTTAGGCTTGATCTCCTCTAGTACTGACTGATTTGTTCTTTGGGCAGTCCGCGGTATACACAGTATTCATCGCCAGCACCATAATTCAAAGGCATCAATTTTCTTCCTGTCTATCTTTTTCACTGTCCAACTTTCAAATCCATATGACATTATTCCGTTCAAACTGTTGCTTCTTGATCAATGTAAAAGTTGTGCAAGAGAACGATCAAGTGTTCTGGTATACCTATGCTTCTTAATGTGGTCTAGAGTTTCTCATGGTTTACACAGTCAAAAGCCTTGCTGTAGTCAATGAAACACATATGGATATCCTCTCGGTATTCTTTCGTCTTTTAAAGGATCCATCTCACATCCGAAATTATGTCTCTCGTTCTTCTCCCTTTCCTGAACCCTGCTTGCACTTCGGGCAGTTCTCGTTCCAAGTATGGTTGTAGTCTCTGCTGAATGGTTTTGAGTAGAATCTTGCTGGCATGTATGATCAGAACGATAATGCGATAATTTCCAGTCAGTTGGATCACCTTTTTTCAGTATTGGTATAAACACAGATCTTTTCCAGTCAGTTGGCCATGAATTTGTCTTCCAAATTTCCTGGCAGAGCCTTGTAAGTATGGTAACAGCTTCATCTGATTGCTGTAATACTTCAATGGGAATGCCATCAATGCCTGGTGCTTTGTTCTTTGATAAGGCTTTCAATGCTGCTTCGACTTCTTCTTTCCTCACCAATGGTTCCTGATCATAAGGTACAGGTTGAAATGGCTGTTGGTCCACTTGATCTTTATGGTATAATGACTCTGTATATTCTTTCTACCTTTTCTTGATCTTCTCAGCATCATTCAACATGGATCCTTGAGCATCTTGTAGCATTCTGATTCTATTTCCTTGCATGCCTTATTGTAGGACTTCTTGCTACACGTTGGAAATCTCTGTTGAGTTTTGCAATTGTCTCTCTTTCTCCTCTGATTTTAGCTTCTTTGCGTTTCTGGACAATTTTCAGAGTTTTTCAGTGATCCATTTTGGCCATTTTTCTTTTTCACTTTATGTAGAGACTTCTCGCTTTCTTCCAGGACAACCTTTCTTGATGTCATCCATAACTCTTCTGGAACTCTGTCATTTCAGGTAGTCTTTAAATTCCAGTGGTATATTCTCAAGGTCATATTTTGCTACATTCATGAGTGGCTTGCTCTTTTTCAGCTTCAGCTTGAGTTTGCATATTAGTAGTAGGTGATCTGTACCACAGTCAGCTCCAGGTGACACAAGCCCTCACAGCACGACAAGCTGCAAACCAAGTGAGGGCCCACACTGTTTACCAAGTACTAAAAGCCGAGATGACCATTAGCATGTTTTACTAAACATGCCCCAAACGGATTAAATGAAGGTCAAGGTGCTTACAAGTGGAACTCATGCATGTCCTTATTTAAAATGATAAAGGTAATCATTTGTTACTCCCGCCCACAGTATTCCGAAAAGGTGTTCAAATATCGATAATCTGATTAATGTTCCTCTGACTATTCTTTTCCCTCACAGCTCCTCTTTCATCCAGGGTCAGTACAAGGATCATAGGTGCTCTAGGCTGGCCCTTCATCCTGCCACCCTCCTCGCCCCCCAATTGACACTGCTGCCGCCTTCTCCGGGGTCAGCAGTGATGGCAGTGTTAAGGGAACCACAGCACCGCACTTACCTAAGGCTCCAGCACAGCATCACGATTCTTGCCTGCTATTATCTCCTGCTTCCGCCTACCTCTGATGCAAGTTTCTTGTTTTGCATAAACCAAAAGCAACAGATGATAGCAGCAAGGAACTGTGATGCAGTGCTAGAGCCTTAGGTAAATGCTGCATCATGGTTCCCTTACTCTGTCGCCATAGCTGGCCTGGAGAAAGCTGATGTTCTAGGACAGCGATGGCGAACCTATGGCACGCGTGCCAGCTGTGGCACGCGAAGGCCTTGCAGCTGGCACGCGGGAAGGTCCGCAATCGAAAAAAAAAAAACAACCCTGTCTGCTGCCGTTGTCGGGGCCGCCGCGGCAGAATCGAGCGTGCCGTGGGGCCCCCCTGTACCCGGCAGATCCTGCCCTCCCCGTAGCAGCTCTCTCTTTGGAGCTACAGTCAGACGCGCCGGCTTGCAGAGCGCGAAGGGAAGAGTTTCCCTTTCGCGACTCTGTTAAGCCCGCGGGGGCTGATGGGAACTTCCCATCAGCCCCCGCGGGCTTAACAGAGCAGCGAGGGAACTCTTCCCTCGCGCTCTGCAAGCCGGCGCGTCTGACTGCAGCTCCAAAGAGAGAGCTGCTACGGGGAGGGCAGGCTCTGCCGGGTGGGTACAGGGGGGCCCCGCGGCACGCTCGATTCTGCCGCGGCGGCCCCGACAACGGCAGCAGACAGGGTTGTTGTTTTTTTTAATTTTCCCTGGGCTGGGCTGGGCTGGGGGGGGGTGGGGGTTATGAGTGGTGATGGGCTGGGCTGGGCTGGGGGGGGATAGGAGTGGTGATGGGCTGGGGGGGGTTAGGAGTGGTGATGGGCTGGGTTGGGCTGGGGGGGTTAGGAGGGGTGATGGGCTGGAGGGGGGGTTAGGAGTGGTGATGGGCTGGGCTGGGCTGGAGGGGGGTTAGGAGTGGTGATTGGCTGGGCTGGGCTGAGGGGGTTAGGAGTAGTGATGGGCTGGGCTGGGCTGGGCTGGGGGGTGTTAGGAGTAGTGATGGGCTGGGGTGGGGGGGTTAGGAGTGGTGATGGGCACTGGGCTGGGGGGTTAGGAGTGGTGATTGGCACTGGGCTGGCTGGGGGGGGGTAGGAGTGGTTATGGGCGCTGGGCTGGGGGGTGTAGGTTTGGTGATGGGAGCTGGGTGGGGTTAGGAGTGGTGATTGGCTGGGCTGGGCTGGGGGGGGTTAGGAGTAGTGATGGGCTGGGCTGGGCTGGGGGTGTTAGGAGTAGTGATGGGCTGGGGGGTGGGGGGGTTAGGAGTGGTGATGGGCACTGGGCTGGGGGGGTTAGGAGTGGTGATGGACACTGGGCTGGCTGGGGGGGGTTTAGGAGTGGTGATGGGCACTGGGCTGGCTGGGGGGGTTAGGAGTGGTGATGGGCGCTGGGCTGGGGGGGTAGGAGTGGTGATGGGCGCTGGTGGGGTTAGGAGTGGTGATGGGCGCTGGGGGGGCTTAAACTAAAATTGAGTGATGGGGGATTAGGACTGGGAGTGGGCTGATGGGGAGGTTAGGACTGGAAATGGGCTGGTGGGATTAGGACTGGGAGTGGGCTATGGGGGGCTAGGACTGGTAATGGGTTGGGGGGGTTGCTAGGACTGGAAATGGGCTGAGTGGAAGGGGGCTTGAACTGCAAATAGCTGTTGGGGATGGGGCTTGGAATGGAAATGGCTGAGGGGAAGTGGGGGGCTTGAACTGCAAATAGCTGGGGGGGACGGGCTTGGAATGGAAATGGGCTGAGGGGAAGTGGGGGGCTTGAAGAAGGGAATGGATGCTGGGTGAGACTGGAACTAGAAGGGAGCTGATGTTGGGGGAGGATTAGAATGGGATGGGGCTGGGAGAGTAAAATGGAGAGGGGAAAAATATTTTGTGTAGGAGGGATGAAAAATCTACAATTGGCCAGGTATTGGGAGAGTAATTGGGGATTGAGGATGGAGGAGTAAAATTTGTGTGGATGAAATAGGAATGAGGAAAGAGCAAAAGGAGAAAGATTAGTATGTTAAAGCAGATGTAGAGAGAGAGAGAATGGAAAAAAAACTAGAAGAGAGAAGAAAGGACAAATGGACAGCAGACGATGGAGAGTTAGCAGAAAACATGAAGAAACCAGAAGAAAATGGCTGGACCAATTGCAACTGAAAAAAAAATGCACAAAAGGTAGAACGATATCTCTTTATTTTGAATTTATTAACTGGAATATGTCAGCTCTGGGAAATGTGCATCATTAACATCTGCGCTTTGTTTGGTACAAGAGGAAATTCCTATTTGACGTTGCCACTTGTTCTCTTTCCCCAGTATTCACTGAAATGTATTGGTTTAATATTTGCAGTGTTGCCTTTTGATAGGTAGGGTATGGTGCTTTGTGAGTCCTGGTAATGCTGTCAGGATACGGCGGGTTTGCTATGGGTTCTAAATGGGCAGCGTTTGTAGTAGTTCCTAATGTGCCTGGCGGTTGGCACTGGATTATAGTAATGTAGAAATCTTTTAGTCTTTCTTTATCCATACACTCATTAAGAGACATGTTTACTAAAAGTTAGTGTATGGTAACATTATGCAGATATTTATGCAAATAAGACCACTTATGCAAATGACGTGCTGGCACTTTGAGGAAATTCTTTGGTTTTGTGCGGCAGTTTGGGCACTCGGGCTCAAAAAGGTTAGCCATCACTGTTCTAGGAAATAGTTCACCTGATGATTGCACCAGCCCTGCTTTCATCCTACTCTCTGTAAATCAAATAACCTTTTTGAATTATTTGAGAAATAAAAAGAAAACAAAAATGCTGCCTGGCCCAGAAAGAGCTGGTCAAAAGAGGGAATTATGCACTGTGAAAAGAGACTGTCATCTGTTTGCTGAAAGGCTTCACAAAGCACAAGGGGTCAGTGTGCTTTGAGCATCTAGGTATTGGGCTTGTCTCTCTCAGAAATGCTGGCAACATTCTCCTTTGCTCAGCTTGCACTGAACTGCTAACACAACACAAGCCAATGGCTGATTTATTTACTGTTCCTCTGATGTCCTGAACTTTAGCACACTAGGCGCTTCCCTGCAAAACACAAGGATGGTGGGATCTCGAGCTGGGCATACGAAACAGGCCCCTTATCATAAAAATTAACATCTAATCTCAAAAATAAACCAGAGATAAGTAGTTACTTATTTTCATATATTTTATAAGCATGCCCAGCAGGGGTGAGAGAGTTCAAGAAATGTTCAAAAGAAGCCTCTGAAACTTTCCACAAAGTTTTAGAAGTTTTATGGCATATCTTTGATTTCATGCTAAACATTAAAAATGATGCTAAAGTTTGACAGGACAAAATGACTATCAACCTGCACTGTGCGATTATTTCTCATCTTTCTCCCATTCTACCCACACAGTAAACTGTCTTTCAGTGCCTGCAGCTGACATTGGATCCGGTAGTGCCAGAAAGCAGCCGAGCAGTACTCTTGTGCTAGCTGAACGTTCTGTCACCATCAAATTTATCTCTAGGGTAAACGTTTAACTCAAACACTCCTGGCAATTTTGTTTTGTTACTTTGCCAAAACTCAAGCCCAGAAAAAAGCTGGAGTAGCCTACATGGAATAACAATAATTTAATCCCAAGTATCAAAGAGCATGGGAGGCCAGATGTTTTGAAGAGCCTCAATAATTTTGGTGACTGAGAGGATTATTGCAGAACTTGTTAAGATCACATAAAAGGGGATCTGGGTATTGAATTGAGCACTGGTCTTCTAAAAGGCAAAGACGGTGGATGCCAGATGCCAGCTAGGGTTGCCAACCCACCAGTGTTTGGCCAGCCTGGGCAGTTTTACAGTAGGGAGGCCGGCGGCTAGCAGAACAAAAAAAATGGACAATGTAAGTGATGGTTTTCTGATGGCTGGCATCCCCCATCTTCTCCAGCCACTGCCACAATGATATCAAGCCCTCCCTCACCCACCTCAGAAGATAAAATCCACTATGTACGCGCTGAGGTGGCTCTGAAGCGTCCTGCCCCCTCAACGACAATGGAGGAAGCAGGATGCATCAGAGCCACTTCAATGCGCACATAGGCTACAGTCAGAATCCCTGTTTTTGTTTTTTAACTTTCCTGTGCTGGGTCTGCTACCTGCAGCTTCTGGATCAGAGTTACTGGTGAGGCCAAAAAAACAGGAGGGAACAAGAGGGAAGGACACTGATGGGTGATGCTGGACATGGGGAAAGATATGGACAAGGACCCAAAGTACATGCTGGACACAGGGACTAGTGGGATAGGGGACAAGGAACATTGATACTAGACATGGCGAAAGATATGGGCCAGGACACAGAGGAGCATGCTGGACATGGGAGATACTGGGATAGGGACAATGGATGCTGCACATGGGAGAGGATATGGGCCAGGACACAGAGCATGTTGGACATGCAGGATACTGGGATACAGAAAAGGAACAGAGATGTTAGACATGGGGCAGAATATGGATAGGAACACAAGGGGCATGCTGGACATGGAGAGGATAGTGACTAGGAAGGAGGATGCTGGGTGGAGGATAGGTACAAGACACAGAGGAGAGATTATTGACACTGTTTATTTATTTATTTTATTTATTTAGATGGATTTGGTATACCGCTTTATCATTAAATCAAAGCGGCCTGGCACTTCAAATAATCGATAGACCACACTGGGGATCATTGAGGAGTGAAGCTGTCAATGGGGGATATGAAAAGGGAGACAGAGAACAGGGACAAGAGGGGAGAGGATAGGACAGGGACCCAGGGGAGAGATGTATTTATTTTAAAGACTTACTGTATATATCACTATCGGCATATGCACTGTAGCAGTTTACAGGATAAATAGCAGTAGATGCTTGACAGAGAGGGATAAGCATATAGGGTGATGATGAACATGGGGGAGATGTTGGACACAGGGGAGGATGGGGACAGAGACACCAGGGGAGGGGGACCCTGGATGGGAAGGGAAAGAGGTGGAAATGATGGATATGGGGGGAGGAGAGATGGGGGAGTTAGTGAAAGGCTGGGAAATCAGAGGCTGGGGAAAGAGAAAGACTGTGGGATGGAAGGGCTGTGGTGAGAGAAATGGGAAGCTGTAGGTAGATGCAATAAAAAAAGGGAAATTGAGGAGTGATTGGTAAGGAAGAATGAAATCTGGATAGGGAAGCAGAAAACTAAATGGCAGCAAACTGGAAGAGATTGATATAAGGGAGGAAGTGAAGACAAAAGAGAAAAGAAATAGCAAATGGAAAGGAGACCTTGGAAAGAGAGTAAAGACAGAGGAAAGCAGAACCCAAAGACTGGGACCAACACAACTGGAAAAATAAAATGACCAAACAACAAAGGTAGAAAAAAATATTATTTTCTATTTAGTGATTGAAATATGTCAAGTTTTGGAATCTACGTCTGCCAGAGCTGGTATTAGACATGGCAGGAGGGAGGGAGGGGACCCAAAGCCTGCTAGCAGGCTGCACCATCTTTATCTTCATGCAAACCTGGTTGCCCTTCTCCTAACGCCAGCCCTGTCATCTGTTGTCTTTATATTTTGCACAGTACAGAAGAAATGGATCTCTATTTCTCTGATATTGTACTACATGCAGATTCTGGCTTCTTGGGGTTTTGATTTAATTTTTGTCTACATATTTCTATTTTAAGTTTGTCATCACTCATTCTATATTTAGTGATGGCTTATCTGTGTTCTTTGTGTATAAATGAGGCCAGGTGTTCAGTTAGCATTACTTTTCTACATAGTGATCTGTACTGGCTCGCTCAGTTTTTCCAAAGGGTGCATTGATGTTCTAGAGTCCACTGCAATTTTTACGGTACTGCCTTTTCCTAGGCAGGGATCTTGTTGTGGGAGTTTTGGAAGTCAGTGTTCGCATAGTAGATTGGCTCTAGATCCTGAGTACAATATGCCTGGTACCCAGAGGGTTTATTTTGCTGTTATTGAGATCACACTAGAATCAGACATGGTCTTTGTATAGTAAGTTCTATCGGGGAACGTCCTAGAGCTCTGTTCTGCACCCATTGTTGGGGGAGGGACTGGTGGGTTCTGTGGATGCAGAATATACTGTATGTTGGGATTTAATATCGTATGAGTGAGCATGTGTGTATTAGGTGGCAATGCCTCAACAAGGCTTGAAAGCTGCAACCTGCAGGCACAGAAGTCTACCGCCCTTACAGCAGTTATTTGTTTGGGAGTGCGGTGGGGGGGTGCGCCAGTGGGTGGGGCAGAGGCAGCAGCAGTGGTAGGTGTTGGGTTCTTTTGTTTGAAGATGTTGGGAACTCTAATGCCAGCAATGTTCTAGTTTTTGAACATGCTTGAGTCCGATATGGAGACCAATGCTTGGAAATGAGTATTTAGTAACATTTAATATTCAGCTTACGCCTTTCCAGTACTAGTTCAAGGTGAGTTACAATGAGGTAAGTTAAGTATTTCCCTGTCCCTGAAGGGCTTACAATCTACATTTATACCTGAGGCGATGGAGGTGAGCGAATAGCTGAGACATGGGTTGGGGAAGGGGATGCTGGCATTGGTTTGTGCGTGGGAAGTTATATGTTAATCTACCAATGTGGTAGAAGGAAAGAATCTCACCTGGGCAAACTTGATGGGCCATTTGGTCTCTAACATAGTTCACTATGGGGGAAATCTTTGCTGCCCCCCCCCCCACCCAAATGCAAAGTTACGATTACGTTTCACAGGTGGGCTTTGCAGTATTTTTCCAAGTAACATAAATAAATAAATAAGCATGCCTAGAGAGTCATATTCAAATAAATTTAACCTGTTAGCAGACATGGATAGGGGTGAAGGGGGGGGACATATGCAGCAGAGACAGAGATGATCATCCCCATTTTAAATTATGCCTGGCTATTCAAAGCCGGGATCAAATCTGGCCACCGGCATTTTATTTATTATTTAACAGTGTTTTTATACTGCTTTATCATTTTACTCAATGCAGTTTACATTATAACTTAAATTTGGTAAAGTACATTAAACAGGGACATTGATAACTTGGATTCTTCTGCAGCAAAGGAGGGTTAAGTGACTTGCCCAAGGCCACAAGGGGTACTAGTGGGAACTGAACCTTGGTCTCCTGGTTCCCAAGCAAATGCTATAACCACTAGGCTACTCCTCCACTGCATTGAACATTGGGAGTTTGCCCAGTTGGTGTTTTAGCTATCCACTCAGCGGCGATATTCAGCAGCTAACCAGATAGCTAAACCGGCTAAAGTTAGGCCAGTCTTTTTCAGCCTAACCTTAACCAATTTATGTAAATTGAATATCTCCACTGACTGGTTAACTCAAGTGCTACCCTGGGATGCCCTAATTCTAATCGGCTAGCGTCGGGCCATATAAACCAGTTAGCAAATGGTTTATTGCCACAGAATATCCACAGTTAGCAGGAACCCCTATACTGTTTTCACTTTTCCACAAAAGAGATTCAGGCACTGTGTGGCACAAACTCAGTGAAGGCTGTGTAGTGCTGGAGGGGAACAGTGGAGACAGTGCCGACAGCAAGTCGGAGAAGACCAAGGGGGGGGGGGGGGGTGTACCGGACAAAAAGATACAAAAAGCTGCATTTAACAGTTGATTGGAGCCACTAATGGAATGCCAGCCTTACAATGAATTGGGTGAAAACAGCCTGAATAATTTTGAATAAAAGCGTGCGCATTGTTGCAAATACCAAATGGGGGTAAAAATACACACTACGTAATAATGTGCATACAGCGTGGACAATTTTTAAGCAGCCTAATTCCATGGGCAAACTACTTTGTGGAATCTAGGTGTGCAGATTTTAGCAAGTCCCTCCCCCCTCCTCCCCACTTTTGCAAAAACGTTTGGTGGAGTTTTATGAAAAACTTCATTATTCATGGCTGGGATATATTGCCTCAGTCAAAATGGTTGTTTTACGCAGGTTTTGATGACTGCAGTGCCAGATCTGGAACTTAGGTTATTGAATAGAAAGGCATTGGCACTTATCCAGAGATTTAGACCTCCTACAGTATCTCACTGGGTAATGATTCTAACTAAGTGGGACAGGGGACTGGGAGTTCCTAATTTCCTTAACAGAGATTTTAGAAAAGGATGATAGAGTTTGAGAGGAAAAAGTTGGTAATGGAGAGGGGGAAGGGGGATTAGCCCTACACCCCTTCCATTTCCATGTCCAATTCAAACTTCCTTCTAAAATATAAATGCATTCACTCTACTGCCCCTCATTACCTTTCCTCTCTTTTCTCTCCCTACACACCTCCTCGTGAACGCCGCTCCTCCTCTGGCTTTCTTCTCTTTATGCCCTTTTCTTCTTCTGCAAACACCAGACTTCGATCTTTTCACCTTGCTGCTCCTCAGGCATGGAACAAAATCCCTCTATCTTTATAGCGTCTCTTCTCTCCCCCTCTTCAAATCCATGCTAAAGGTTTACCTCTTTGAGGCCGTATTGGGATCCTAATCCCTTGTCCTCCTCGTGTTTCCTTCCCTATTTGAACCCCCTTGTTTCTCTTTATTATTCTGTCTTGATTACATTGTAAGCTCTACGAGCAGGGGCTGCCGTCTTTATATGTTTGTTCAGGGCTATGTACACCTTGTAGTGCTCTATAAATGATTAATATTAGTAGTAGTAAATATCGCACAACCCAAACTACCCTCCCACAACTTTCACCACCTCATCAACTGCCCCTGCATCCTCCTCACCACCCCAAAAATTGCCCCATTCCCCAAACCTACTACTCATAATTTCCCTACCCTCCAAAAACTACCCCCTTACAACTGCCCCACCAACCCACACACTGCCTCTACCACTAAAAAATACTCCCTCACAACTGGCCTACCATGCCACAAACTGACTAGCCCCAAAACTACCCCAACACCTTGCAAAATGCCCCACCCCCAAAACTACCCCCACAATTGTCATTGTCCTCCAAAACTAAGTTCTCCATAAATGCCCCTCCACCCTCAGCTGCCCTGCCATAGACAGAACAAGTGCACAGCACGCACAGAACACGCAACATAGACACCCACATGCATATTTTAGAACTAGAAGTACGGACATACTGACACAGCTAGAGCACAGAAATCAAGGAAATAGGAAACCACCGAGATAAAACAATGAGCCACCAGTTGCCATCAGTATAAATTAACATCTGTAACGTGTCCTTTTTTATCTTCATACTTATGCACAGCTTTCTATTGTAAATGTCCTATAGAGCAAGTTGCTGAGGTGGCTTTGGCAGCCAACCACTGCGAGTGTTGATAGGGCTTTTCTGCGCATGCAACTGCTGATCCTTGTCTGGCGTTGATGGGCTACTATCCAACAGGCCTTGGGATTCTCATCACTGCCATTCCCTGCAGCGCTTGTGCTCTCCTTGCTCGTGGATGTAGTGGTGCAAGAGGGAATGTTTCGGTCGACTTGTGTGTGTGCTGTTGTTGTGAAACTGGCTAGTCGGTCACTTGCAGGTCCATATGAGAAGAGCAACAGAGTTCCCTCAACGTCCACTAGATATGAGCATAATGTGACAATGTACAATCAGCTGGAGGTGGTTTCATGCAGACTGAGTCTCCAGCTTAGGCAAATCTCTTGCAGATATGTCATGCCTTGACTTAAACATCAAAATATACTACAATGCAGCTAAAGCCTTGCAGAGGCCAAATAGCAATCCGATAACTAATCATTCATCAAAATTACAACAGTGTGCAAAATTCTCTCTATAAAACTTCAAGCATCCCCTAAATCTTTTAAGCACGTTAATTTAAATTACCTTAAATTGCTTTAAATACACAACTCAAACTCCTACTACCACACATCCATCACATTCACGCTCATTTATTCAAAGAACCTGTCTAAGATGACATAAAACAAGTGAACAAACCAATGCAACCAATCAAAGTTATACTTAGGGACACAAAAACAATTCCCTCTTAATGAAAGTAATTCTTATGCGAAAACTCAACAAAGAATCCCTCCCTCTAAAGAAAATATATTTCCAGGGGGCTATATATTTAATCCATATCCTCAAAAATTGCAAACTTATCTATAGATAGCACACCCTAATCACATCTCATATATAATATGGACCAGAGCTCAAATGTCTTCATGATGTGCTTATAGCTACCATTGACTTTGAATTCATCATTGTCCTGCTAATGTATTCCAAAACTTTCATTTATTCTCTCAAATTTTTTAAATTTTGGTAAAAAAATATTTTTGTTTATTTTTGTGTGTATGTAAAAATTCTGCATTTCATAATGTGATAATTAATGGCATGCGATTTATCTGAGCCCATAAATCTGGGCTTCTTTGGTTATATAAAGAATGTTGTAGTGCACAAAGAACCTTGGATGCATGCAGCTGTGCTGCTTCCATGTTGCATGTAATACATTGACCCAGTATAGCATATCTTATGTTCTTTTGTAAACATACAAAACAGAGGTGTGCATACATGCACGCACACCCAGACAGGCAATTCAGAGTCTTGAAGGACTACCAAAAGGGACTGCTACAGCTGAAAAAAGATCTGCACTTATAAGTATTTATCTTCTGGGAGATACTCTACATCTTGGGGAAAAGAGAATTCTTTGGGTTAAAGCTGATTAAATGGTGTATTTTAGAATTCTGTGTTTTTGTTGAGTCAGTCAGGTCTTAGTACTACCAGAGAGCTTTTTACCTGCTAGGTACTTGTAACCTGGATTGGCCACTATCGTAAAAAGGATACTGGGCTTGATGGACTTTGGTCTGACCCAGTATGTCATTTATTTATGTTCTTAGATACAGGTGGCTGCATACATGTACAGAGGGTTTGGAAAGAATTTCATGTGCTATGCTCAGCATGCTTTCTCTACTTATTTTATAAAGCAAATAGTGCTCTTCAGATCATGACTTACACAAACTTGAAAATGGCCCAGTTCTGTAAAAAGATAATTCCTTTGCTTTTACTCCGGGTTCCATGGTGCCGACAGCTTCTCTCAGTTTCTTTAACAGAACTGGAACTGAGAGATATTCTATATTCTCCATCACACTATACAAGAGGGGGTCTATTCTGTCCCGTGACTAGCAGGGATGGGATGCCCCGTTGGGACCTCCATTCCCACTATTTGCCCCCCTTCCATTCCTGTGTGTGATAAAACAATTGATTAAGGTCTTTCTCTGAGCATTTACGGACTAGTAATAAAGAACCTCCCAGATGCTCACTATTATCAATATGGAACTTAGAGCTTCCTTTTGCTACCTTTTCTGGCTTTTACAAATTTCCAAATTGAAATTAAGATTCGCTAAAGGTCTCAGACTTATACGGCACACATTTCCAGACTTACAATACGTTCAATATCAGTGCCTCATAGCATCAATGACCTTTTCGCGAAAAATGTCCAGTGACTGAGAAAGTGAATAGAACTATTCCCCAAACCCCTCGGTTCTCATTTTTCTAAACATGTATATGTAGCATTGTCCGTACTACAATTCAAATGTTTGTCTCTGATGGTCCGAGGTTCAACTATTCAGGGAATACTTAGCTTCTTATAATAAATTAATTCTTCATGCTCTCTCCGCTTTCAAATCCTGACGCATTCCCCGGACGTCGCATTAGCGTTTCACCATGATTGTTTCCAAAGGGGATCACTGTCTTCTCTTATTTACTACAAAATAAAATAAAATAAAATAGAACAAGCCCTTGTCAAAACCCACTTACTTCAGCTCATTCCCAACCAAAATCATTTACTACCCTACTAACAAAACACGTACCACATATACAGGCAAGCTGCACACGTTTCCTAGGGAAGTTATTTTAAACTCATACGATGAGTGTCGATTCCATTCTTCACTCTCCCAAAAACACCGCGCATGCAGACTACACGACACGTCTAATAATTTAAAGACCTCTTACTATTTTCCTATTGGTGATGTTACTTCCCTACGTCAAACGTCATAAACCACGCCGGAAATCTCCAAAAAATTCCAATATTGCTGTGGAGACATGGCAGTAACCCAAATTACAATCAAATGTAGTGCGGTCACACACCACCACATGTGTGACCCTCTCCCTTTTGTCTGCACATATGTTTCTTACATGGTGTATACTTATATCCAAGTTATATACAAGAGGACCAATCGATGGCGGCATTAAGTCCCATTGGCATTATGGAGTTTAAATTAAAGATCCACTTTTGCTCCTGAACCAAAAGTGTTTGTTCCAATGATTTGCCCATCATCCCTACCTCAACCTGATCGATACAAAAGCACCTCAACTGTTCAAAAATATGACCCTGTGATATACAATGTTGTACCAATGGTGCTTCCCTAACCTTACAATTCACACAACTTCTATGTTCCCCCATTCTGATTTTAAACGGCTGTATTGTTTTACCTACATAAATTAACATACATGGGTACTGAATAATATATACCACATTCTGAGATGCACAAGTAGTGTGACGTCTCAATTTATGTGTAATCCCTCTATATACGAAAACATCAAGTTCTACGGCAATATATGGTAAGAGAACTAAAAACTCACCTCTTCACACAACATTATTCCAATATGGATTGTGGTATGGATACAACCTCCCATCTTCCATAATACAGTCTGTATCTATTACTCCTATACAATTTACTACTACCCACATTCCTACCTAAGCTGATAACTAAAACCTGTATATATGTAAATTATGTCAAAACTGTAAATAGTTCTGAACCTCCATAACTGTACAAAGTTGCTTAAAGTTACATGTATTTTTGATAGTTACTTATTGTTTCTCTGTATTTCACATTGTTCTCTGTATTTTGAATTATGTTCAATGTAAACCGCCACTGATCTTAGGAAATGGCGGTATATAAAAACGTTGCAAAAAAAAATATCACAAATAGTACACTGCCCACATTTCCTATGGCCCTTCTCCAGCCCCAACTCAGTTACAGATAGAACTATAGGAGGCAATACGTCGGACTAAGTTGTTCCTTCAGATTACGATTGCGGTGCCATACGCATCGAATCTTTTTGCCTACCAAGCCTGGAACAACTTCTATAACATTACTATATTTTTTTAAAATTTTTTGAATCCCAGAACTCAATGGGGAATAACGAGTAATTAGATTAATATTATTAGAATCTATATTTTCTTGTTGACCAAACTCCTTACTCCCCTTACTAGCTCGTAATAGTAAATTCCTATAATTATACAGAGCTCTAGAATACGCTCGTTTCACCACTGTTTTTGGGTAACCTCTTGCCCTAAAGTTCCTAGACAGATGTTGTGACAAATTCTTAAAATCATCATCGTCCAAACAATTTCGTCTATAACGTAAAAACTGAGAGAAAGGAAGACTCTCTTTTAATTGTGTAGGATGTGCACTTCAAAAATGCAGAAATGTATTACGATCTGTACTTTTACGATGGATTGATGTCAACCATCCTATTTTTACCCTCAAAATCACTATATCCAAATATGCCAACGTATCCCTATGATATGTGTGTGTAAAATATATATGCACATCACATTGATTTATCCATTGCATGAAGGACATCAACTGATCCTCAGTGCCTTTCCATTCCTGGCAGAAGCCTCCCCGTACAAACAAGGAGCTTGTATGGGGATACTTAATCAGGGGTGGGAGGGGACATTGCAGAGGCGGAGCAAGGGCAGGGCATGGACAGTCTGCAACCCCAGATGTACAAGGTCGATTCTGAGTTCGGCCAAGTACGTCCAGGGTCGGATAGCGGGAGGATGGCAGGCCCAGGCGGCGTAAAAAAGGTGAGAGGTGCAGGGAATTTCCTGCATCCTGATCCTGACCATGAAAGGGGCTGTGGGGAAAGAAGAATGTAGTCAGCGACCGGGGATCCTAAATGGAGCCGTGATGCCATGGCAACGGGATACCATGGCAACGGGATACCATGGCATCGCGGCTCCATTCAGAAACCTGACTGAGTTAGCCGGGCAGGGGCCTGTACATGCAGGACAATTGGAATCGGGTCCCAGCCTGCACATACAGGCCCAGACCCGATTCTGATCCAGCAGGGCAAATCTAGCCCCCGCGAGATCAGAATCGGGTCTGCCTCTGTGCGTTCCATTCCGATTGGACACACAGGGGCCTGGATGCACTCTATGGAATGTGACTCAAAATGGCTAATAAACAACAACTTATATAACCAGAGTTCTCACTTTAATTCTACCTTAAATCTTCTCCATCATGGCCTTGCTGTCTTTCTCGTGACCTCCAATATATTTAGAATTGTGTCTGTCCAAGCACCAGGGAGTAGGGACTGTCCATTACAGGAATAATTTTATAGCTATGCAGATGTATTGACAGAATACACTTGCTTTTACCTATGACAGATTTTCAAAACAAAACTATCTGTGTATTTCTGCTTTAAAAATTACCTCAGAGAAACTAGGCACATATATTTACATCTGTTCTTTAGCAAACATAAATTTCCTGAAGAAACAAAACTAAGGCGATCCAATATGAAAAAAAAAATTTACCATTAAAAAGGGGAGAACAACAAGTACTCTAGGCTCTTGCTTAGAAGAAAAGCCTGGCAATCTACTTCCAGCCCCCACTTTGCCAAGAAAACCCACGTGATAGTCACAACATAATGGGCAACTATCCACAGGATTGCCAGGAGTTGGCATTGACTCAACAGCATTTAACAATATACACACGCAGACATACCAACCCACAAAGATGCATATACAAACAAATCAAAATGATAATCAACACACAAAGATATACACAGACACATATGTACTCACACTCATACAGACACCAGATTCACAAGACACACACACACAGGTAATACAGATACAAAGAGATGGGTGTGTGCATGCATACTTACATACACCCAGAAGGGTTGGAAAGAATTTCATGAGCCATTCTCTGCATACTTTCCTCACTTGTTTATAAAGTTAAATGCTATTACATTTATATTTGTCCTTGAGTGATTATATCAAATTTAATAGTTTTATGATCACTGTTATCAAGCAGTCCAACTTTACCTTTGCACCAGGTCCTACATTCTACTGAGAACTTCTCAGTTCTATGGCCAGTTGCTAAATGAAGCAGTCATTTATAGCGTCTAGAAACTTTCCTTCCTTAGCATGTCCCAATGTGACATTTACATAATCAGCATTAGGGTAATTGAAATCTCCCACCATTATCGTGCTGCCAACTTTATTATCCTTCCTATCAGTCTTTGTTAGCATTCTATAGTTTGTTTTCTCATCCTGGTCAGGTGGGCAGTACTATACCCACACTATTGTACTCTTGGAATGTCTGTCCCTAGAAATTTCAATGTGTATCTTGTTTCATACAGAACTTTTATCTTGCTTGACTCTATGCCATCATTAACCTAAAGAGCTATCCCTTCACCAATTTGATCTGCCCTGTCATGTTAATGTCATTTGTATCCTGGTTATCAGAGTTCCATTTGTTATCCTCTTTCCACCAGATCTGAGATACCTATTATGTCTATATCTTCAGTGTAATATATACTTACTCTCTAGTCTTATTTTTAAGACATCTAGCATTTACATGCAGACATTGTAGAAATATATTTTATATTTGTACTACTATTATTATTTGTTTATTTTACTTACGTATTAGGATTTATTTACTGCCTTTTTGAAAAAATTCACCCAAGGTGGTATACAGCAAGTATAACCTGGACATAGGCATTATACAATTACAACAGTAAAATTTTTGTAATAGTGCATATTACAGAATAGTAAAACAATATAAAATTAGAAGAATACTACTTACAGTGTCAACACAATATACATTAAACATCTTAAGAGAGGCTTCCTACAACTCCAGTACCAATCCTCCATGAAGAGGATGGTACATTGCCTCTCATGTTATATTATTGTGCTGATTTGCAAATTTTCCAGTTTGCAGTTTGGGATAGGGTCTACAGGATTAATGATTTATTTAACAGGTTTTTATACCACTTCAGCATTTCAGTTTTACATTATAATTTAAACTTGGTAGTGTACATTAAACAAGGACATTGATAATTTGGAGAGTTAAGTGACTTGCCCAAGGCATACTAGTGGGAAATGAACACTGGTCTCTTGGTTCCCAAGCCAATGCTCTAACCATTAGGCTACTCCTCCACTAAGTAGTGTCACCCCAATTATTTATTAACAGTTTCATCGGCAAGGACAGCAACATATCAGTCATGCTTGCCTGTTCCTTGGTTACCAAATCCTGGATCCTCAATGATTTGAAGATCACAATAACAAAGGTCGCGCACCTTTAAATCATTGAGGATCCAGGATTTGGTAACCAAGGAACAGGCAAGCATGACTGATATGTTGCTGCCTTGGCTGATATGTTCCGCCCTCTCCAATGCAGACTTCCTTTTGCATGGGGGTGAAAACAGTTGGGCTATACCGGAAACACTGGTACTCTAGATGACTGACTAGTTCACTTATTGGCTAGTGCCAGTCCTGGTCTTGGCGGGTCTCCTACTCCGTGATTTCGTTTTCAGAGGGTGTGATTAGGGATTTTTTTAGCAGATGGAAGAGTTTGGTGTTGCTACTATCTGCGTTCCATTTATTAAAATCCACCTATGCTAGTTCAGCCTTTACCACAATAATATTTTGACTTCCCTATCAGCAAGTATCTTTTGAAGATATCTCTCTCTGAACCATGCACCTGTCAGTAACTATCGGCTTTCTCCCATGTTTTTGTTTAAAGCTCACAGCAGTGATGAAGAGGAAGGCTCACCGCAGGTGTAGGGGATAAGGCATGAAAAGCAAGGCTTACTGGTTCGTTTATTCTCTAAGATTTTTTTTTCAAAGAGCCCACCCTGAACTAAAGAAATCATTTTGAATATAACTAAGAAATGCTTCAATATGCTTGCACCCATGCACTGAATATGAAACCTACATTTAAACTAGTTCCCTTCTGAAACTGTATACAGCAGATACCACACGGACTTATGGTTGGTTTGATTTTCTTTCATAATTGCTGTATTTACCTAATCTTACATTGGCATTTCATTTTTCAAACATTTAGAAGATTGTTCTGAGACAAATCATGTTTTTGTGTAGTTAAACATCTCCTCATGAGTAAAAGAAATGGTAAGTCCTAGAGCTGTGGGTAGATAGAGGCCGAAGGAGCAAAGCAGGGCAGGGTCCTGAACTTTTCAGCACTTCAGGGCCACTTCAAATAAGTCGCGATTAATCATTATTGCCAATCAGTGACTATTACGCGCAACATGCCGATGTGTACCTAAAGCTTTACAGGATCATTTTAAAAAGCATTCATGTGGCACAACAGTATTTTACCCACAAATACAGCCTTTTATGAAATTGTTCTACTGAGACGCTAGCAAACGTTTCCACATAAGCCCTGCATACAACACTTTGATCTGCATTTAGAAGAAGTGTGCACGGGGCAGGGTTTTGGGTGAGTTTTTCCTTTACACACATACTTTTGCAAGAAAGCAACAGCGTCTGTTGTGGAGGCTATAATACACCCGTCTGTTTATCTGTCCATCCATATGCATCTCACTGGTGTGTGTATGCATGATAGTGGCAGACCGATCAGGACAGTACCAAGATAGAAACGCGCCCTGTGCGACTAATGAATCTGGTTCCCGCCCCCCCCCCCCCCTCTCCATTGAGTCACATGCAGTAACTCACTATTTTTGAGCTTCCTGGAAGCCCAGTGATGATAGCAGCACCCCTTTCATACATGCACCCTGTGCGGCCACACCACTCACATGGCCCTAGGTACGGCCCCGAGCCCGAGGGCAGAAAAAGCAGGAGAAAGCTATGGCGCTGTAAGTCCAGGGAAGCGTCAGCATGGTTTCCATGCCTCGCAATATCCAGAAGTGGACCTGGGCCTGTGGAGTTGCTGGTGAAGAAAGGAGGGAAGAAGCACACGAGGTGGGAAGGGAAAAGGGATAAGAGGGGGAGGCAAGAAAAGGAAAGGGGACTGTAGGGGTTGACTTAACATCTCCTCCCTGCCACATTTATTTATTCGTTTTATAGACTGCTCATCCCCAAAGGCTTCAGAGTGGTTTTCAACATAAAAACAATTTACATGGAGGGCGTTCCAAGATGGCTGCGTGAGGAGAGTGCTGTGTTTTCCTCAGTTATGCCGAAGCGGAAAGGGAAGGCTTGGGCTTACCTTGTGGAGCCCCAGTCGGCCAATTTGGGTCCTATGGATCATTTTGCCACAGTCTCTGAGGCTGAGCAACGGGAGATTCATAATGGCTTTGCAGGGGGGCCATTGGAGGGCTCCACTTCCCTGCCTGCCTTGGAGGTCACTCTCTCTCCCGAGACACACAGCCTGCCACCGCTTCCTGTCTGTACTGCCACTGACCCATCTGCTGGTGTGATTGTGGAGTTGGAAGATGGCATCCATAACACTTTATCGCAAGGAGCTTTGGTGGAGTGAGGTGAAGCAGCTACCCTGTTGCCTTCTGGGTCTTTTGGTGGAGCTGTGCAGGTGGGTGAGCCGTCCCTGGTCGGAGGGGAGCTTGTTGAGAAGGATTTGGCTGTTGATTCTTCAAAGGTGCCTGTTTCTTTTGTTCTACTGGTTCTGCAAAAGATTACTTTGGAGAACATCTTTCAGAGGCCTTGGTTTGACAAAATGCTGGTTTTTCACCTCAGGTAGACACTGTTACTCAGAAGGTGGAATATTATATAGAAGGTAGAAGAACAAGAGACAATATTGAATACTTTTGGTGACACTAATGCTGCACTGGTTAAAAATAACTCTTTACTAAGGGCAAACGTGGAAAACTTGGAGAACTATGCACGGAACTCTAACATTCGAATTTTTAATTTCCTGATAATTAAGGGAACTTTGCTAGTTGATCTTTTCAAGAGATATTTGATGGAGGTTTTGGCTATGACAACGGAGTTAATGCCATCGGTTGTAAAAGCCTTTTATTTGCCATCAGGGAAAAGAGTCACTGGAGTTTTGGATGAAGGATGGATAAACATCTCAGAGATATTACAGTCTCCTGGGTCTACAGTATTAAGAACTTCTACATTGTTGGTAGTGTTTGCCTTATCATCGGATAGAGACTGGCTACTTAGATTATACTATACCAAGAGTTCTCTGCTCTTTTATGGGCAAAAAAATCTTGATTTTTCCAGATGTTTCTAAGGATATGCAAAGACAGTTTCTGTTATTAAGACCAGATGTTTTGGAGCTGGGCACTACCTTTTACTTGAGGTTTCCGTGTAAGTGTATAGTGGTTTATAGATCACAAAGGTTTATTTTTTTCCAGCCTGTAGATCTTTCTATGTTTATCAATACCAGAATATATAGCTTCGGACTCTGCAGTTATCTTGTTTTTTTCCTTATATTGATTATTGATGTTAATTAGCAGGGCGCCTCCAACCCCTCTATTCAGTTAGTATTATTTATTTTACACCCCATTGTGGACTGCAGGTATTAATACTGTTGGGATTTGTATTGCTTTGTACTTTTTTTCCCTTTATGAATTGCTCTTGGTTGTATACCTTTGCTGCACAAGCTTGTTCTTTATTTATTTGTGAAAAATTCTTAAATATTAAATTAAAAAAACAAAACAATTTACATATCATACACAGAACAATGAAACAAACAATCCCTTTTTACATTCTGACATTAAAACACAGATGAAATTTAAGCGTAAGGAGTAGGGAACAGCCAGGTTTTGCACGGCAATCGGAAGACTAGTAAGGATTCACTCACTTTTATTTCTATTCGAATTTTATTCCAAATGGAGTGGCCGAGATGAGTGAATGCCCAGTTTTGTCATCACAAGTCTTCGAACAGGAAGCATAGCCACATTCAAATGTGCTGAACAGAAAGTTGTGTGAGGCACATACCGCATCATTAGATCAACAAGATAAAATAATTAACTAAGAGGCAGATCTTTCTCATCCCTCACATTCCTTCTGCAGCTTGCATCCACCCCAGCCACTCATGTACAGCCCAAAACCCAAGCTAGTCATTATACACACAATTACACACATGCGCACACACACAAACAAATACTACCAGTGAACTCGTTGATTTTATAAAACGTGCCTGTAAATTTCCACAGTGAAACTACTTGTGCCAAACAGCAGGTGTAGATGTGCGGGAATAGTTCTGCCGGGGTAATTTTCAACGCTAAATGACGCTCGTAAGTTCGCTTTGAACATTGGTGTATGTTATTTGAACTATTAAAAAATTACCCCCCTGGCAAAATAGTTACAAACCGCTGTCAACAAATGAAACCAAATTGGCACCACAGGTAGAGATCACTTAAAGTAAATCTAGAGAAATAAGTGACCCAGAAGGGAACTCACATCTTTACAGGTGATTTCCCTATAACAGGGCTAAGGCATTTTAGCAAACCATGCTGGAGCCATGCATCAACAATTTTCAACCCATTCAATGATGTTTTCATTCATGTCTCACAGTGGATTTGAAAGCAGTTAAGTACACTCCAGGCGGGCTGAACCCAGAGCTTATAGATTTTAAAACTGGCTTGAAACTGGCTTGCTAGTTTAATGGGCAAGACTGTAAAAAAGCAAAAAACCTACATGGCATTAGTTCTGTGGTTTCGCAGAAAACCCTCACAAGTACTGAGTCAAGAAGCGAACACTTCATTATCTTCGACCACCTCAGAAATGCTGCGCCTAAGAAGGAGAACAAACAAATTAACTGGAGAAAGTGACAGGAAAGGGTTAAATGGCATTCAAGTCCCTCAAAGAGCTCACTGGCAAGTCATTGCACATCAGAAGAAGATAATCTTTATTGGAAGCATTTTTAAAAGGAGATCAGTGACCTGGCTAGAGGCAGTAGACTGAGGATATAAAATCCACCTTGTCCCAAGGAGACACTTGGTTGTAAATCAGAGGGGCCAATTACTAGGGTACTGTTTAAAACTTTATACTTAGCCAGCTGCTACCGGGAGATCTAAGGATACCATCCTGCTTTTTCAGGATTCTGAAAGGAACAAGGGGTTCCCCCCATGTTCTCAGAAAGATCTTTTAATATAGCAGCCAGGACCCCTCATCCTGTTTTTCTCATCGTTTTCACACTTCTATTCCCCCCTCATAGAGAAACAGATTTAAGAGTTGTATTATTTAGACTGCATCTTTTATTTGTAAACATTGTTACACAAAACCGGTATTAAAAACAGTACTGTAACCAGTTAGTTTACACCAAGCCAATCTGCGTAATTTGTTGCCTGCCTGGGACTAGCAAGACCAATGTCATCTCTGTTGATCTCCAGGGCCCCTGCTGTAAAGCAAAATGGCCCAGCTAAACCCAGCCTGTGACCCATGGCATATTAGGGTTCCCTGCTCCAATGTGGCCTTTCTTGGCCATGGAAGCTGCGAGCCAAACTAGACAATTACCCAATAGTATCCCTCTTGAAGAGTTGCCAAGTTACCCAGTTCTAGGAGTGAGATTTTAAGCCAGTTCTAATTTTAAATTTGCATTACAGTACAGTGCACCTACTCTTGCCACCTTGCTGGGCAGACTAAGTGGACCATGCTGGTCTTTATCTGCCATTATATACTATGTTACTATGTAGTCCCTGATTTTATCCACTAGGATCAGTGCTGCAGATCCCATAATGCATCAACATGAGCTTGCCAGAAATCCAGGACCTGCTTAAAACCTCACTCATGGACCTGGTTAACTTGGCAACTCTACTTTTGGTTCAGTTACACCTGTCTACTGTGACACTAGATGTGAATGCAATGTTGGAAAGGGAAGTAGGAAAAGAAGCCAGAGAGATAAGAAGGGAGGTCTGCTTTTATGGCTTCTAGCCAGCTCCTCCCTAAACTAGCCAGCCCTGACCCATACCAGAAATGTTTCCTATGGTGGCTCTCGCAAGCAATAGAACCAAGAGAGGCAGAGGGCCGGCACATGTTAATGTTGACTGCCATGCACCCTGGCATGTTGCCTCTTAGTTATTTTTGTTACTTCATTTTCCGTTGAAGGTGGTGTGAGTGTATCGCATCAATGTAGTTACTCTTTAGGTGCAGCATCCGGTTAATATGAAATTTGAGTCCACTGATACCAGCAATCGCCTCAGCACACTTCAGAACTGTGCTTATGAGTGACCTTTTTTCACAAGCAGGTACCCATGTGCGTTGTCAAAGCGAAAGGTGAGGTCCAAGCAGCACTGCTCAGACAACTGGTGATAGAACCGACCAGGGAATGTTCAATGCTGGATTTAGTACTCACCAAAGGAGATAGCATGCCAAATGTCCGGGTGGGTGCCCATTTGAGCAGCAGTGATCATCACACGGTGTGGTATGAGATAAAAGTCAAGGCAGGGTCCAGCCACAGCAAACTTAAAGTCCTAGACTTCAAAAGTGCTGACTTCAGTAAAATGGGAAAGCACCTGAACGAGACGTTGGCGGCGGGGGGGGGGGGGGGGAGGAGGAGATAAGGGAAGTGGAATTGCAGTGGGACAAACTAAAAGAGGCAATAAAAGGGGCAACAGATATATATATATATATATGTGTGTAAGGAAAGTAAATAAAAACAAGAGGAAAAGGAAACTTTTTTGGTTCTCCAAATAAGTGGCTGCACAAATAAAGGCAAAAAACAGAACTTTCACAAAATTCAGAAGATCTCAAAAAGAGGAACTCAGAAAAGAATACAGGATAAAGCTAAAAGACAAAGAGAGAAATAATGATAGCAAAAGCAAAGGCGGAAGAAAATATGGCTAAAGATGTGAAGTGTGGAGAAAACATTTTTTCAGGTATATTCGGGAGAAGAGGAAGATCAGAGGTAGAATTGCAAGTCTCAAAAGTGCCGAGGATGGATTTAAGGAAAGTGACACTGAAAAAGCAAAATCGCTAAACAAATACTTCTGTTCTGTCTTCACGAAAGAAAATCCTAGAGCACATATGAGACACAAATATACAAATGGGAATGGAGTAGATACCACACCATTATGATGTGTTTGAACAGCTTGAAAGTGGACAAGGTCATGGGACTGGATGAGATACATCCCAGGATACTAAAAAAGCTCAGATAGGTTCTTGCACGGCCTTTAAAGGATGTTGTTAATAGATCCTTGGAGACGGGAGTCCGTAGAATTAGAGAAGGGCTGATGTGGTACCTCTTCACAAAAGTGGTAATAATGAAGAGGTGACAAGCTATAGGCCGGTAAGCTTTACCTCGGTGGTGGGAAACATAACGGAGATGCTCTTGAACGAAAGAATAGTGTACTTTCTGGAAACCAATGGATTGCAGGATCTGAGGCAACATGGCTTTATGGTTATGTTATGGTTAATTTTATTTGAAATACTGTTAATTTTATTTGATACTGTTAATTTTAATTTGATGTTAATTTGATGTTAATACTGTTAATTTTTATTTGATACTGTTAATACTGTTAATTTTATTAAATGCTGTTAATTTTATTTGAAATACCGGAAGGTCGGGGGTTCAAATCCCACTAGAGGACAGCAACCTTGGGCCGGAAGGACTGGGGTTTCTAGTCCCACAGGTGCTCCTTGTGGTCTTGGGCAAGCCACTTAACCCTCCATTGCCCATGTTCCCTGTAAAATAGTCATCTCCAAGTTATAATGCCCTGTTCAATGTAATTTCAGTTTGTTCAATGTAAACCGCACTGATGCAGAATAGCGCGGTATATAAGAGAATGTAAATAAATAAATAAAATAAATAAAAATAAATAATAACAGTGCAAGCAGTCTATGTGGTTCACTATAGTTAAAATCAATAGAGTGAAAAAAACCTCTATATACAAGATAGGAAAGCGACAGTATTAAAAGATAAGAAGAGAAAAAACTTCAGAAACATGCAAAAAAACGTGCCGCAAAAAACACACGGGTAACAAGATCAACAACTACTAAATCCAGCAAAGAGCATCAAGCATTTACAAGGCCAATGGAAGGTGAAAAACTGATTCAAAAAGATATGTTTTGAGCATCCTCTTAAAAGCCTTTACCAGGGGAAGATCACACCAAACAAATTTGATGAGTTCTTTGACTGGATGACCAGAGAACTACAATACATCAAGGGCATGCAATGGATGTAATATACCTAGATTTCAGCAAAGCCTTTGATAATGTTCCTCACAGGAGGCTTATCAATAAACTGAGCAGCCTGGGGATAGGTCCCAAGTGTTGAACTGGATCAGAAATCGGTTGAATGACAGACGAGAGAAGGTGGTGGTAAATGGAACTCACGCAAAAAAAGGGAAGGTGCATATTGGTGTGCCTTAGGGATCAGTCCTGGGACCGATACTGTTCAATGTATTTGTGAATGACATTGCAGAAGGACAGAATGGAAAAGTCTGCCTTTTTGCAGATGACACAAAAATTTGCAACAGAGTGGACACTTCTGAGGGAGTGGATGACATGAGGAAAGATCTAAAAGCACTGGAAGAATGGTCTAATGCTAGGCAGTTATGATTTAATACAAAGAAGTGCAGAGTCATGCACTTAGGATGCGGAAATCCAAAGGAAATGTATGTAATAGGGAGAGAGAGGTTGGTGTGCATAGACCAGGAGAGGGACCTTGGAGTGCTAGTGTCTGAGGATCTCAAGGTGGCAAAACAATACAAGGCGGTAAACAAAGCCAGAAGGATGTTCGGCTGCATACAGAGAGGGATACCAGCAGCAAGGTGGAGGTATTAATGCCCCTGTACAACTCGTTGGTGAGGCCTTACTTGAAGTATTGTGTTCAGTTTGGAGACCTTATATCACAACGGACATAAAAAGACAGGAAATGGTTCAGAGGAAGGCGACCAAAATGATTCAGAGCCTACACCAGAAGACGTATGAGAAGAGACATGAACACCTAAATATGTATACCCTAGAGCAGTGGTTCTCAACCTGTGGGTCGCGACCCCCATGGGGGTCGCCACAGGATTTAGCGGGGAGTCGCCTCACTCTGCCATTAAAAACAAAAAGCACACAAGTTGCTGCCGCTGCCGAGTCCTCTTCTCGGCAACAGCAAACTCGCTGCTTCCCTTCTATTGCAGCCGCGGCTCCATGCCTCTTAGGGAACTGCGGCTATGCCTGTATAACCGTTGCTTGCGAAGCCTTCCTGCCTCTCGACGGGCTCCATGCAGCATTGTCCTGCCTCCAAAGGAAGTTGTTTACCACTTCCTTTGGAGGCGGGACAATGCTGCACGGAGCCCGTTTAGAAACAGAAAGGCTCTGCAAAGGTTTTACAGGCAGCCGCGGCTGCAGAAGGAGGTGGCAGACATGAGGAGAGGGGAGCAGGGAACCTGCAACAGGGATGACATGGACAGAAGGGGGGCTGACATGGAGGGAGGGATGGGGGCTGATATGGATGAATGGATGGAGGGAAGGGGACTGACATGGACGGAGGGGGATGATATGGATGGATGGAGGGAGGGGGGCTGACATGGAGGGAGGGGCCTGACATGGATGGAGGGAGGGAGGGAGGGGGCTGACATGGACAGGGGGCTGACATGGAGGGAGGGGGGCTGACATGGATGGAGGGAGGGAGGGGGGCTGACATTGATGGATGGAGGGAGGGAGGGAGGGAGGGGGCCTGACATGGAAAGAGGGGGGCTGACATGGAGGGAGGGGGGCTGACATGGACAGAGGGAGGGCTGACCTGGAGGGATGGATGGAGGGAGAGAGGGAGGGATGGATGGAGGGAGGGGGGCTGACATGGACAGGGGGGCTAACATGAAGGGAGGGGGCCTGACATGGATGGAGGGAGGGAGGGAGGGAGGGGGGGCTGACATGGACAGGGGGCTGACATGGAGGGAGGGGGGTGCTGACATGGATGGAGGGAGGGAGGGGGGGCTGACATTGATGGATGGAGGGAGGGAGGGAGGGGGCCTGACATGGAAAGAGGGGGCTGACATGGAGGGAGGGGGGCTGACATGGACAGAGGGAGGGCTGACATGGAGGGATGGATGGAGGGAGAGAGGGAGGGATGGATGGAGGGAGGGGGGCTGACATGGACAGGGGGGCTAACATGAAGGGAGGGGGGTTGACATGGACAAAGGGAAGAGACAGGGGGACATACTGGACAGACGGGGATAAATGCTGGACAGAGGGGAGAGACAGTGCGGGTTAGGATTATAAAGGGCAGATGGGGGGGCTAGGACTGGTAATGGGTTGATTAGGGAAGGCTAGGACTGGGAATGGACTGATCAAGGGGGGTTGGGACTGGTAATGGACTGATGGGGGGCTAGCATTGGAAATTAGTTGATCGGGGAGGTTAGGACTGGAAATGGGCTGATTAAGAGGAGGCTAGGACTGGTAATGGGCTGATTAGGAGTGGAGGAGTAGCCTAGTGGTTGGGGCAAGGTACTTCAGGCCAGAAGGTCGGGGGTTCAAATCCCACTAGAGGACAGCAACCTTGGGCTGGAAGGACTGGGGTTTCTAGTCCCACAGGTGCTCCTTGTGGTCTTGGGCAAGTCACTTAACTCTCCATAGCCCATGTTCCCTGTAAAATAGTTTTCTCCAAGTTATAATACCCTGTTCAATGTAATTTCAGTTTGTTCATTGTAAACCGCGCTGATGCAGAATAGCGCGGTATATAAGAGAATGTAAATAAATAAATAAATAAATAAAAATTAGGGGAGCCTAGCACTGGTAATGGGGTTGAGGAGGGACTAGCACTGGAAATGAGCTGATTGGCGGGCTTCGACTGGGAATGGGCTGATTGTGGGGAGGGGAGGATAGAGCTGCTGGCCCTGGAAGAAAACTGGGGGCTAAGGCTACAAATGGGTTGATACGAGGGGATGGGAGAATGGAACTGGAAGGGAGTGGATCTGAGAGGGGCTGCCATGGTATTTGTACTAGAAGGGACGGCTCAGTGGGGAAGGAGGGGGACTGGAAGGGAATGGACACCAGTGGCAGTCATGGGAATGCAAGTTGACATTGGAAGGTACTGGGAGTGAGGACTGGAAAGGGGCTGATACTGGGGAGGATTACTGGGACTGGAAATAGGCTGATGGAAAGAAGTGAAGAAAACGAAAGAAGAGATAAGAAATGGCAGATGGACCATAGACCACAGAAAGAGAGCTAAGAGAAGACAGGAAAGCAGAAGCCTCAGATCGGGACCAGCATGATCAGAGAATAAATTGGTCAGACAACAAAGGTAGAAAAAATAATTGTATTTCATATTAGTGATTTGACTACAAAATCATAATAATTTTGAAATCAAATATTGTTACTTGTTATTGGGATTAATTATTGTGGTTTAAATAAGTCAATTTTATAAATAAAAACATAATGGAAAGGCCTATAATATATTAATAATTCAACAAATGATTACAGCGACAATGCGTTAACGGTAAAGGAAGAGAGACACATTTGATTTTATCATTTGGGGGTCATCTGCAAGGCGGTAAACTTAAAAGTAACGTCAGGAAATGCTTGTTCACTAAAAGGGTGGTGGATGCATGAAATGCCCTTCCAATGGAGGTGGTGGGGGCACATATAGTGACGGAATTCAGAATGGTATGGGACAGACACAGTGGACCCCTTTATGGCAAGAGGATGAAATCAAAACAAACGTCAATATCTTTTAATAGAGGGGGGGGGGGTGACCTGCACGGAGCAGCAGGTACAAACCTAAACCCTGGCAAAGAGGAGAAGGGATCTGCGGGGAGCTGTAGTTACAAGCATTTTAGCCACCTTATTGGGCAGACTAGATGGTCCATACTGGTCTTTATCTGCCATCATATACTATGTTGCTAAGTTATCCCCTGTGGAACAAAATTGTAACTGTGTACTTCTGCACCCAGGATATTTAAGCATATTTGCAAACTCCACCCCGCAGGCACACACACACTCTCCCCCCACACTTTGTTTCTCCTTCCCTCCTTTCTGACCTCCAGTTCTCTTTAGTTTTCCCCCTACTTTGCTGCACTTCAGTAACTTTTCTGCCCCTGTCTTCCCCTCCCTACTATGGGCTTTGCACCCTGGGCTGCTGACCCTCTTTCCCAACCCTAGTTATAGCCCTTCAGCACTGACGTCTTTCCTTATTCCTCCTCAGTGTTAAGTCACATATCATTACCCCCTTCCTCCTAGCGCATCCTTCTTACTGAAAACAGACAGGCTTCTTTTGCTAGCTTGCCAAAAATAGAACAGTTGAAAGAAAACCAATAAGGAGATTGGATTGAGGGGAAACTTTTATATGATTAATGAACACTGAAAAGCTTTCAGAACCACCCATCTTCAGGCAATGCCTACAGCCATGTAATATAATGCAAAGATCATCAAAGCTAGTATTTGAAAAATACCGTTTTCTTACTTGCTGCTTGTAAAATTTTGCATCTGTGAAACGTGCGTCTCTCCATCTAGAGAGGGGTATGGAAAGAACAGTGACAGTATCACCCGCCGTGTATCAGTGTTTCTGAATCCTTGTCCTGAGAGAACAATTTCATTCTAATTTGTTCCTTGGAATCTTTACTGAAGCTGCCAACAAAGTGTCAGTCGAAGCCAATCACAATACTGTACTTGATTTGATGTCCACTGAAATCCAAACTCACAGTATCTTTTCAGAACTAGATTTCTCTCTTCAAGAGGCGTGCCTGGATTCCTGGCCTGATGTCTGGCAGCTCTGCTTCCTGTCCAGGAATGGACTTTGGATGGTGGGCTGCAGGAAGGGAAACAGGAGGCCAGCAGCAGTAATGGAAATGGGGGGGGGGAGGGGGAGAGAGTCCAAGTATACACAGAAACACATCCACATGTGTGTGTGTGTGTAAAATGGGAGATTCATCTAATATATGTATGTGAATATAGAAGTATAAGAGAAGGTTCTGTGATTAGACTGCAGTTAAAAATGTTCTGTATGGAAATGTTTCTGGGTAGCATCGAATGAGATTCTGAAGAGAGTTTCCAGAACACATCTAAGAATCCAGAGACATGCAAGTTGCAAGAGCGGGTCAGCTGATATGGGGAGCTGAGCTGAAGGAGTAGAAGGTTGTGGGCACCTTCCATAAAACCATGCCATTGCCTTACATTGAAATGACTATTCAGAGGATTTGGGATGTGGCACAAGACATTCTCCTTATAGCAGCAGTTCCTAAACTGTGGGAGATGAACCCCAGTGGGCTTGCAAAATTCTCATATGGGGGGGGGGGGGGTTTACAACTACAGCTGCAAAAATGCAAAAAAAAAAAAAAAAAAAAGGACAATAGTATAATTGGCTTGCGGAAGACCAACGGGAGTCAGGATCTGCAGCAGTATTGTCAGTTGAAGGTAGATGGTGTCCTGGAGTGAGACAAAGGAGAAAAGCAGTAGGAATGGGGTTGCATACATTTTTGACACTTTAAAATGTGGTCGCAGTATATTAAATCTCGATGCCACAACATCTGTTTGATACACGTTACTACCTCACAGAATAGATATTTCTGCTGCTATCTCAGATTTATAATCACAGTTACTGCACAATGCCAACAATTACTATCATAATAATTGCTAATGCATTTTAATCATGTGTGATTCCATATTGTTAGCCACCTTTAGCTTCATTGGAACAGCAGATTAAAATCAAAAGAAAGTAAGTTATACATAACAACTAAGTTAAATCCCTCACATATTTTGGGTGGAGATTACAGTAGGGTTTTTGTTAGTCATGATGGTTGTCCAGAAGACAACAGTGAAAACAGGCATACAGATGAAAGAAAAGTACTTTGTTAATTCTAAATACATTTTTTGTCTAGCTTTTGAAGGTTGCACCTTTTTCCTTAGATCGAGACAGAGGAAGAACGTTTCAACCTTCCAAAGCTGATCAAAAAATTATTACGTTAGTCCAATAAAAAGGTGTCGCATCTTAAATTCTTTTTTTTGTTTTATCAACTATTAATGTGGACTAACATAACAACCACACTATTTTTTCATTTTTATTTATTAAATTTATTCAAATTAACCAAAGAACAAACAAAATATTACAATAATATTCAAATAAAGAAGATAAATATTACAATTTTACATTTAAGAACCAATCATAAACCCACCCCTACCACCCACAAAATAGTAGGACATAAAGTAATAAATCAATCACATTGTAGATAAATATACATCAAATAATTTCCAAATTCTTTCAACCTTGTCAATGCAATTTAAGAAGACAGAAGAAGCACCTTCAAATTTACAAAGTTGACAAATCGGGTACCACCAAAAGGTGGCATTAAGTTCTAAGGTATCTTTCCAGCAACGCATAATTTGCTGTATCGCAATGGAGATCAAAATAGTGTGTAACACTCTATTGTATTTATTTAACTCTTCTTGCAACCAAGCAGATCTAAAAAAAATAATTTGGATTGATAACGAGAACTCAAACTGAAGTATTTCACAAATAAACTCCCATACTTCAATCCAAAACTTTTCAACAGGGGGACAATCAAAAAGCACTGCCAACAGAGGCTTAATTGAGAAAGCCCTGCTCTATGCAATAGAAGAGGGGTCCAAACTGCATGGTGGGCAATGAAAAAAAGACTTTGGGCCAGGCTATTTGTCCTCGTTGGTCTGATCGGGCAACCCCAAAACCTCTCCCAATTAATCACATCTGTGGTTAAAGCAAGATCAGCCTTTAAATAACTTATATAAGAAGGAGGTTGGATTAACTTGCGCAGCTTTGCAAATTTCAACTAAATCTGAATATGGAAAGTGATTACTAAACCAAATATGCAATGACGACAAGCAAGTCATAAGAAGATTAATCTTATATGCTTGTGAAGGCGATAAGCTATAAATTTCCTTCAAACGCTCAGCTGATATCATATTTTTGCCGTCAACCAACCGACCCAGGTTAAACAAAACTGAATTGATCCATCCATTCCAACAAATTGTTTTTCCTTTCACCGAAATTGTAGGGTTATACCAAAGAGAAGCAGCAACAGAAATCGAATATGGAACTGCACAAGAAGCATTGACCCTATTAAAGGCAACAATGAGAAGAGCTAAGTCTCCTATAGGGAATTTTCATAAAAGGCAATTCTTGAAGCCTAAAAGGTTTCACAAGCGAATCCTCCATTTTCAGCCACAGGTAAGAGACCTCATTTTGCAACCAAAAAGCTCCATAACGAAGAAACAAAGCAGCATGATATAACAGAAAATCCAGAAAATTAATGCCACCTTTCTTCCGTGGAAGTTTCAATTTTGACATAGCAATGCACGGCCTCTTCCCTTTCCATAAAAACAAAGTCAGGCACTTATCCAAATTACTATAAACTTGCACATTACAAAAACCAGGAAGCATTCCTAACTTATAATTTACTCTGGGGAGGACCACACTATTTTGTAAATTCTAGAAACAGTAATTCTTTGTAAGTGAGCATTAACTTAGTGTTTCTGGCAATTAAGGAAAAGAAGCAGCACTATAGGTCTAAGGAGCATCTTCAAGCTAACTGCAATATTACTCTGACTCCCTAACTTGGCTCCCTATCTTGTTTTGACAGTGATCTGTGGTGGAATTTTTATGAGGGCAATAGTACCATGCTTATAGTATCACAAGGTAGTAAAAAGCTACTATGTATTGCTAAACCTGGCTTTATTTCAACCTGCAAATGACTATGGCTTTCAGGGTTAAATTTTAGCCTATCACATCACCAACCAGACCCATTGCAAAGCTTGTTATGATATGAGTCTTGCAATCCAAACATGTAGAAGGGCATAGGAGCGCAGACGGCAACACTACAGCTAATTTTCTACTGCCCTCAACAGATAGGCTGAAAGAGAAACAAACAGCACGAGTCCAAACATTAGGGAGAAATGGCTAAGTACTGTGCTTGGTGGCAGAACAGCCCCAGTGAACATCGCCCATGAATTCCTGTCCTGGTAGTCCCATCTCTAGAGACATCTGAATTTCCATAGTCAAAAGTATACTAGGTGGGAGATTCAGTAGTAATTCTGGATCCGATTTTATTTTATGTAAATTCATTTGATGTTACCTTTTCCTAGAATAAGGCACAAGGTGGATTACATAGAAGATATGAAGTGCACTATTCAGAAAAATAATGCATACATCAGACATAAAGGAAGCCAGAAAGCTGTGCAGAATGACAAATGGTACAAAATGATGCAAGATACATTGAAAAGTGGGCAGGGATGAATGAACCTCTTGGTGGGCCATAGGCAAACAAATGTGTTGGGCCCCCTCCGTCATCAAATTATAAATAAATTTTATAACTCCCGCAAAGTGGATCCCACGTGGTTCTGACGGTAGAGGAACACTGGCAGAGGAGGAAACATGCGCTGCCGAATGGAGGGCGATGCGCAGAGGGGTTGGACCTCTATGAGCGGCGATGCTGGCTCTGGTGCTTTGCGTTCTCCGCTCTTCCTTCTGCCAGCAGTTGACTTACCAGAGCAAAACTCTGCCTTCGGATTCACTGAATTAGCACTAGGCGCATACCTAGTTTGCCTAGGCTTTAATGCTGCCCTGGAAAAGGGAGGGGGGAGGGGAAAGCTGGAGAAAACAACCTAAAATAAAGGTAAAACTTAGGGAAGGAGCACATGATTATAAAAGTTGGGGAGAGGCTTCTGCAAAGAGCCTAAGAGAAGGCCCAGCTGATAGCCCAAAGTTCAGCTCAGAGCTGCACTCTCCAGATCTGCTAATTGAGACTTGTACAGTTGTGGTCGACATTATTGGCACCCTTGTAGTTCAACACATATTTGACACATAAAAGAATCAAATAAAACAAGAGCAAATAAAAAAGGAAATACTGTAGGCGGAGACTAATGAGAAAGGGGCTCCTGCCTGCTTCACAGGCCCCTTGGACCTGTTTTCTGGAAGGCAGTAAAGATTTTGTCTTGTCCGGGTCCTTCACCAGTTTCTCCAAACGGACTCCAAAAAGGGCCCATGATTCTCTTCCCATGGCTTTCAGTACCATCTGTATGTTGATGATTCCCAGATCTACCTCTCTAGGCCTGAAATCTCTCCAGCAATCCAGACCCGGATCTCTGCCTGCCTTTCTGACATTGCTGCCTGGATGTCTCACCGCCGCTTGAAACTGAACATGGCCAAGACTGAACTTCTTATATTTCCCCCTAAAACCTCCCCTCCTCTTCCTCCTTTGTCAGTCTCTGTGGATAACTCTGTACTCCTTCCTGTTTCCTCAGCCTGCAATCTGGGGGTTGTCTTTGACTTCTCTCTCTCTTTCTCCACACATATCCATCTGATAGCTAAGACCTGCCGTTTCTTTCTCTATAACATCAGCAAAATCCGCCCTTTCCTTTCTGAACACACTACTAAAACGCTCATCCACTCCTTAATCACCTCCCGTCTTGACCACTGTAACCTACTTCTTACTGGTCTCCCTCTGAATCATCTCTCTCCCCTCAATCTGTTCAACACTCTGCTGCGTGGCTAATCTTCCGCCAGCCTCGTCATGCCCATATTACTCCTCTTCTCAAGTCACTTCATTGGCTCCCTATCCGTTTCCGCATCCATTTCAAACATCTCCTGCTGACCTATAAATGCATTCACTCTGCCAGCACACAGATGTACAAAATTTATAGATGGCTACAAGAAACATTTGGAGGCTGTCATCACTGCCAAGGGTTGTGCAACCAAATATTAGTGACGGGTGTCATTAGTCCTGTCCAGGTAGTAATTTAGCTTTTTTCTCAGGCACCTCTTTTTTGTTGTATGCCTTTGAACATACTATTAAAATATTATGATGGCTTGCAGTTAGAATATTTCCAATTATTTCTCAAGATATTGTACACAACATACCTAAAATGCAAGGGTGCCAATAATGTTGATCACAACTGCATTTGAGCAGAGAAAATATTATGATGTGTATAAGTCATACCAGAGGTACACAGTACTTTATAAAATTACCCCATAGGTGTCTATATAAAGGATTTTTTGCACACAAAGGCTCTTTATATGTATGAAAAGGCTTTCATAAAGTTACCTCAGGTGTTGCACGAGTAAAAGTATGCATGGTGATAAGAAGGCATGTACGTTTCAATGACCCATGTCTGGGTAAGTTCTAAGGTAAAGTATGGGTGGAGTATGGATTGAGAAACAGTTTAAACGTGTTTCTAAAATACATTTACACTGGCATCTGAGCAGGCAGCAATGTTTGCGGCTTCAGTCTAGGCATGATTTTCTAGGTAAGCGGTGATGAAAAGGTGTGGAAAACAACAAAATTTCTGTGCCCATGGTATTTTGAGCTTGTTCGGTTATAAACATATATTTTTTTCTTATGTATACGGGGGTCATTTTTGATTTAGTTTTTGTTTTGTTTTGACTTTGATAGTGGTATAATTTTTTGTTTATAAAGCAATGATTAGTTTTCTGCATTTTGATTTTCTTGTGATTCATTATTTTTGTGGAAACAGTGAGGAATGGTATTGTGTTTCTAACGATAGCCATTCTTTTTTTTTCAGTTGCTCTGGGCCTAGGGAAGGCAGATATGTGCTGAAGCAGGACTATCAAGCTTATTTCAATGTTGGGCCGAATTGACACAGAAAGTATTTTAAAGTCATGCCATGTCTTAGTAAGTGGAACCGACGTTTCAGCCATCGTGCTGCGGCTTTCTTCAGGGTGAAGTGAAGGGATCAGAAGTGCTATGAGATGTAAGTGGACTGATCCTTCCCTCCCTAGATCTCAGATCTCTCTCCCTGATCTAGAATCCCCCACCCCTCAGTTCATTGCCTTTCCCAAACCTTCTGTCCCTCCATTTCCTCTTCCATTCCCTATGCCTCTGATGCTCTAGTTGTTATCTCCCTCCTAACTAGTGGGATTGGCATGGAGCAGGGGATGTCTGAGGCCTGTTCTGTCAATGCTGTTGCTCCAACTTGCACTCCTGAGTTCTGACAGCATGGGTCAGATCACTGTTCCCTCTAAGCTGTGCGCGCACATACTTTACAACAGAGCGCACAAAAATTACGGTTCTGATTCTGATAGAAAACAACACAGACGTCTTAAAATTTAAAAGTTGTGATTGTAATTACTAGAAATTTTCCGCTTCATTTAGGAATCGTCTATTTTCATTTAATTTGATTAAAATCAATGTGGTGCACATACTGTATTCTGACGTGTAGTCAAATTTTAAAGTATATAACTCCGAGTGTCGCTTTGTGGCACACAAAAATTTAACCTTCCTTCAAAAGCTGCACAGCTGATATTTTATGCGCACACAGCCTACAGAAAATTAGAGGGAACATTGGGTCAGATGATGGAGCTAGATAAGTCAGAAGCATCTTATCTTTTTACACTCTTGACCCAGAGCAGTGGAATCAAGAGAGCTAGAGAACAGCTGCCTCCGAGGACCAACTTCACTTCATCTGGACCAGTTTGTCTGACTGGCTGACAGAGGATCCTGATAAGACCTTCTACAGGGCCAAACCTTGGCCAAAGTATGAGCTTCCAAACACACACACATATACAGGATTTTATTTATTCTCAGAATCTGACCAGAAATTTCCTTTAACTTTAAGGGGATAAACTGAAACAGACTTACCAGGACCCATGCAAATCCGCCAGAGTAAAGTCTACAAAAGAAAAAGCAAAGGGAAATTAGGTAAAGGGCCAGTGTTTTAGAGTTAGCTGTGTTCAGTCCTAAAAGGAAGTCACCAGACAACCATACTTATCTGATACTCAAGCTGCAAGCAGGAGATGTCGTCACATTTACAGAGAAAGCAGGAATTAAACCAAGAAAGTGCAAGCATACAGGATTAACTGCTTGTTGTTCTTAGCTACTTTCTTAAAAGCATTAGAACCTGTGAAAAGAGAGTTAGCTCCTATAAAGTTAAGTTTGATTTCAATAGAAGAAAAACACGAGCGAGGTATAAAAACGTACCTATAGTGAGACATCTTCATAAGTAAGTCTGTCAACAGAAGAAACGTTCATCATTACTGCACTTGCAGCTCTTACGTTACCGTGACCTACACAGCACTGTATAGCAGATTTCAGCATTTTGAAATCCGACCACATGCTTCATTCTTAACAGAAGAGAACAAATACGAGTTGCTACACTCATCTGAGGTCTATGGAATTTTAGTGTGTTTCTAGCATAGCTCATGAAACCTCCCTCTGAACCCATGAAATCTGCAGATCTAAAAGACCTAACATGGGAGGAATGGGTCTTGGTAGCTATAACTTCATTTTGAAACATAAGCGAGTTTCAAGGCTTTGTCTGAAAACTTCGCAAATTTATTTATTTATTTATTTATTTATTTAACAGTATTTATATACCGCCTTTTCCTTAAATCAAGGTGGTTTATGTTGAACTCCAACTGTTTACATTGTAGCAGGTGTTCTACAATCAACTCAATAACTTGTATACATTCCAACACTGTAGACAGGGTGGGGTTGCACATCATGCAGAATGCCTCACAAGTAATCTTAACAGTACATTTCATAACTTATTTACAATTTGGGGTCATGTTTCAAGTTGGTGCAGTATTATTCATTTTTCATTGTCTGGTGCCGGAGTGGATGAAAAGAACAGGTTATTCTATGTGATACAGCCAAAATGTTCATTAAACAGGAATGTCTTCAGCTTTTTTCTGAATTCTTGGGTATGCCTCGTATTTCTGGTATCCACCAGGAGGGAGTTCCATGATAAAGCCCTGTTGGATGTGGTCTGCTTTGTTTTGGAGAATTCAATTGGAGTAGCTAATGTTTTTTTGTAGTTTGTTCTCGTTGGGCGGCTTTCGGGATATCTTTTTATCAGATCTTGGAGTGACTCTGCTGATTCATTTTGCAGTATTTTGAATATATTAATTGTTGCCTTGAATCTTGCATGACTCCTGATCAGGAGCCAGAGTAATTGGGCTAATATTGGCGTTATGTGTTCGTGTTTGTTCGTTCCTGTGAGAAAGTGGGCAACTATGTTCTGTACCATCTATAGTGAATGAATGGTAGCAGCTGGCAAGCCTTGGTATATTGAGTTATAAAAGTCTAGTATTGGTGTGACTATGGCTTGTAGGACCGTTCTGAAGTCATTGCAGCTTAGGAAGGGCTTTAGTTTCCGAATGATTTTCAATGTATGGTATGTGTTCTGTGTTGTTCTGTTAATATGGGCCTGTAAGTTCAAGTTCTGATCGAGGATGACCCCTAGGTATTTAACTTCATTTTTGACATACTGCTGTCTGCCAGTTAAGTATGATTGGAACCATTTCAATGTGTTATTGTAGAGACCAATCTCCTATAGGCGTCTTAGAAGTATGGTGTGTGACACCGAGTCAAAAGCGGCTGATATTCCAAAACATATTAGTATAATGCTCTTTTTTTATGTTGTCTATTCTTCTGATAATGTGGTCAAAGAGTACTGTTAGCAATGTTTCCACACTGTGGTGTGGCTTGAATCCATGTTGATGTGGATCCAGGGGCGCATATGAGTTGATCCTGGTAGTTGTAACTGTACTGTCTTTTCTATGATTTTCATCATGCAAGATAAGCTGGAAACTGGTCAGTATGATGTGGGGTCTGCCTTGTCAGTTTTTGGGCTTTTTAGGATGGGCCTGATTGATGTTAGTTTGAGGGATGCAGGCATATGTTACGGTGTGAGGGATGTGTGTATGATTTTGGATATAAAACGGATGAGCACTTCCTTAGTTGATCTTATCCAAGCAATTGGATAGGGATCACTCGGTGAGGCTGTTGTGTTCAGGGTTGTAATTGTGTGGGCTACTTGTCTGAAAGTTGGAATAGTGAATTCTCCCCATGTCCTGGTGTGTTGAAGTTGACTTTCCAATTCGGTTGATGTCATCTTCATTTTTGGCTGAGTGCTATTCTGCTTCATCATTAGATAGTCTGCTACTTGTTACGCATGTATGTCAGCATCTATTTAAACTGCTTTATGTGGCAATGTTCACAGAGAATGACTTATACTGTGGCCGCCGTATGAACTAGCAGCATCATGAAGGATGAATATGAGGAACATGATCTGTACGTGTCATCTGAATTTTTGTCCTTGAGAGGAAATGCCTGCCCTGCTTATCTATTAATACTACAATGTAGTAGAACCAATGAGATATATGAAGATCTAACTTATGACAAACCTCCAATGGTTCCAGTAGAAGGACTTATTTGAAGAGAATGGTTGGCTTCTTTGGGAGAGGAATCCTTCATAAACCAGTGATCTAGGAAGGGAAAGACAAAGATTTTCTTCTTCCATAGATGAGCAGTCCAACTTCAAGGCATTCTGTGAAAATTCTCAGCAGTACCGACAGCTCAATCAGAAATTCTCAGTGCTGATAGTAAGTGTGGATTACTTTGAAATGGAGGTACCTTTGATGCAGTAGATCAATTCATGAAAGAACAGGACCTGGAGATGATCATATCTGATAATCTTAAGGTGGCCAAACAAGTAAAAAAGGTGATGATGAAAAAGTCAGGATGCTTAAGGAGAAGAAAGGATAGCAAGAGAAAACAGTTACCAACATATGGGTGATGTCACTGATGGAAGCTCACATAAGAAACACCTCCCAACATCTTATTGAACCTTTAAGAATGGCTCTATCGTTCCTGCATGCCCATTCTCCTTGCTACACCACTCCTCATCTCCTCAGTCAATGACAAGCTGAAAGTAGAATACAACTCCAAACCTTTGACAGGGTCCCTCATGAAAGACGCTTGAGGAAATAAAGTCATGGGATAGGAGACAAGATATTATTGTGGATTGGGAAATGGTTAAAAGACAGAAAATAGTAAGTAGATCTAAATGGTCAATTTTCTCAATGAAAGAAAAGTGAATAGTGGAGCATCCCAGGGTTCTGTGCTGGACCCGTTGCTTTTTAACATATTCATAATTGACCTGGAAATGGGAATAAAAAGTGAGGATGCTGCTAAGAGGAAAGGCTTAAAAGGTTAGGTCTCCTCAGCTAAAAAGAGACAGCTGGCTGAGGGAGATATAACAGAGGTCTGTAAAATAATGAGTGGAGCGGCATAGGTAAACATAGATCAGTTGTTTATTCCTTCAAAAAGTAGAAAGACTATGGGGCATGCAATGAAGCTACTTTGTGGCACATTTAAGACTAATTAGAGAAAATGATTTTTCACTCAATGTGTAATCACACTCCGGTATTCATTGCTGAAAAATTTAGCTGGGTACTGTTACTGTAGCTGGGTTTAAGAGAGGTTTGGATGAGTTCCTGAAGGAAATGTCCATAAACCATTAATAAATGGGACCTGACAGGTACTTGTGACCTGGATTGGCCATGGTTGGAAACAGGATACTGGGCTTGATGAAACTTTGGTCTGACCCAGTATAGCATATCTGATGTTCTTATATAGGGGAAGTGCTACTGCTAGGAGATTTCAATATGCCAGATGTTGATTGGCACATTCCTGCTGCAGTATCATCTAGGAGTAAGGAGATCCTGGATTCTCTACAGGGAGAACTATTCAGGCAATTGGTAACAGACCCCACACGTGAAGGGGCCATACTGGACTTGGTGCTTACCAATGGAGAAAGTGTTTCTGATGTTGTAGTGGGAGATCATTTTGCATCCAGTGATCACCAGATGGTGTGGTTCAGTATTAGGACTAGGGCTGTTAGAATCCATTCCAAGGTGAAGATCTTAGACTTTAGGAAGACTAACTTTGCAAAGATGGGCCAATACCTCAGGGAGTCGTTAGTGGGATGGGAACAGCTGGGGGATGTAGAAAAACAGTGGGCAAAACTGAAAGGGGGTATTTTAAAGGCAACCAACCTTTTTGTTAAAAAGGTAAATAAAGGCAAAAGGAACAGGAGACCGCTATGGTTTTCGAAGAAAGTAGCTGAAAAAGTGAAGAAAAAGAGGGAGGCCTTCATGAAATACAAGAGATCACAGAGAGAGGAAGACAGGCATCTGTATTTGGAAAAACTTAGAGAAGCTAGCAAAGTAGTCAAGAAGGCAAAGATTCAAAAGGAGGAGGAAATAGCCAATGCAATAAAATGGGGGGATAAGACATTTTTCAGATATATTAGTGAGAAGAGGAAGGGCAAAAGTGGTATTGTCAGACTCAAGGGTGCAGGGGGGGAATATGTAGAAGCTGATAAGGATAAAGCGGAATTGCTTAACAAATATTTTTGTTCTGTGTTCACAGATGAAGAACCAGGAGCAGGACCTCAGAAAACACCCACAAATAAGAACAGAAGCGAGGGACATCTTGAACAATTTTCAGAAGACTGTGTTCGTGAGAAACTAGCTCAACTTAAAATAGACAAAGCGATGGGACCGGATGGGATACACCCTAGAATACTGAGAGAACTTGGGGACGTTCTAGCAACTCCACTGACTGACCTTTTCAATGCCTCGTTGGAGTCGGGAGTGGTGCCAAAGGACTGGAGAGAGGCTCATGTGGTGCCTTTACACAAAAGCGGTAGTAAGGATGTGGTTGAAAACTACAGGCCGGTTAGTTTAACTTCAGTGGTGAGTAAATTAATGGAAACGCTGTTGAAAGAGAAAATAGTGATGTTTCTGGAGTCCAGCGGATTACAGGATCCGAGGCAGCATGGATTCACCAGAGGCAGGTCTTGTCAGACAAATCTGATTGATTTCTTTGACTGGGTGACCAGGGAGTTGGACCACGGGAGAGCTCTAGATGTGGTGTATTTAGATTTCAGTAAAGCCTTTGACACTGTTCCTCACAGGCGACTTATAAACAAACTGAGCACCCTAGGAATGGACCCTAAAGTTACTGCTTGGGTTAGAAATTGGTTGGGTGGGAGGCGACAAAGAGTACAAGTAAATGGAGCTCACTCTGAGGAGAAGGATGTTACCAGTGGTGTGCCCCAGGGATCTGTCCTTGGTCCGATTCTTTTTAACATCTTTGTTAGTGATATAGCGGAAGGGCTGTCGGGTAAGGTTTGCCTCTTTGCAGATGATACCAAAATCTGCAATAGAGTAGACACCCAGGAAGGTGTAGATAACATGAGGAGGGATCTAGCTAAGCTTGAAGAATGGTCTAGAATTTGGCAACTGGGATTTAATGTTAATAAATGTAAGGTCATGCATTTGGGCTGCAGCAATCCAAGGGAGCAATACAGTATAGGAGGTGAAGTACTTTTGTCCACTAAAGAAGAGCGGGACCTAGGCGTAGTTGTGTCCAATGATCTTAAAGTAGCTAAACAGGTAGAAAAGGTGACGGCAAAAGCTAGAAGGATGCTAGGGTGCATACGGAGAGGAATGGCTAGCAGAAAAAAGGAGGTGATAATGCCTCTGTATAAGTCTTTGGTGCGACCTCATTTGGAGTATGGTGTGCAATTCTGGAGACCGCACCTTCAAAAGGATGTGAACAGGATGGAGTCGGTGCAGAGGGTTGCTACTAAGATGATTAGTGGTCTTCATTATAAAGCATATGAGGACAGACTTAAGGATCTTAATATGTACACCTTAGAGGAAAGGTGGGATAGAGGTGATATGATTAAGATGTTTAAATACCTCCGTGGCATAAATGTTCAGGGAGAGAGCCTCTTTCAATTGAAAGCAAGTTCTGCGATGAGGGGACATGGGATGAGGGTGAAGGGAGATAGATTCAGGAGTGATATGCGGAAATATTTCTTTACGGAAAGAGTAGTGGATCCGTGGAATAGTCTCCCAGTGGAGGTGGTAGAGATGAGGACAGTAACTGAATTCAAAAAAGCATGGGACCAACACAGAGGATCTCTAAAGGTAAAAAGTGGACTGTTGAAGTTGTTGTTATGGAAGGACAGACTAGATGGGCCTTGTGGTCTTTTTCTGTCATCATGTTCCTATGTTTCTATGTAAGAAGAGAAGGGAGGGTTGTGAGAACTTATCCTACTATCCATGGAGAACATTTGCTATAGATAAGAAATTGTTTTCTCCATAGACAAGCAGGATCCATGTTCACATATGAGATTCCCTAGCTACAGGCTGCCTCAGAAGAAAAAAGGCGAAAAACTAGTGTTGCAACAGATGACACTGGACAAACATATGTTTTTGGTGGCAACAGGTCATTCTGGAGTTTATAGTGTTTTGTGTTTTTTTGCACAGTTCTCTTCATCTCTTCATCTTTTTTTCTTTTTGAAAAGAGGTAGCCTGAACAGAAAATAACTGGGCTGTGGTGGAAGGGGGGTGGGTAGGGGCTGGAATTGGATTCTATTCCACAAAGAGATTCTGGAGAACAGATTGGTCGCAGCTGCTGCTGCAGTGGGAGTCCCTTGACAGACAGTAATGAGATGTTAATGTGTGGGGAGAGAAGTCCATTTTGTGGCTGTACAGAGTTTTCATGGAGGCTGATCTCAAGAGGGCCACCAACACAGCCATGGCTTGGATATTATGAGCCATGACATGAATCTCAAGAGTAAAGCCAGCCTGGGCATAAGTGAAAGAGATGTATGCTTTCAGTTTGGCTAGCAGACTGTATATGTTGATGGCAGCTCCCTGCCTATTGTGGGAAAAAGAAACAAAAAGTTGGGTGAACTTTCTTATGGTCTTTAATGCACTACAAATAGAAGGCCAAGGCTCTCCTGCAGGCCAATGGGTGCAATGTGCTTTCCCCTTTGTGAGCATGGTGTCTTGGGAAAAATGTTGGAAGGACTATGGACTGATTAAGGTGGAAGCCCAACACAACCTTTTGGATGGAATTTAGGATGAGTAAGCAAAACACTCTATTGTTCTACAACTTGGTATACAGTGGATCAGTTACTAGGGCTGAAGCTTGCTAATTCTGTGTGTTGAGATGACCACCAACAAAAATACAATCTTTCAGGTCAGAAACTTCAATCCACAGGTATCTAGTGGCTCAAAAGGAGCTTTCATCAGCTGAGTTGAAACCACATAGAGATTCCAGGAGGCTTGTGAGAGGCTTCATAAGAAGCAAGCTCTGCATAAAATGAACAATTAAAGGCTGTAGAATGATAGGCATTAGTTACACTGAGTTGTACCCTTATGAAGTTGGTCTTCCGGCTAAATTCTGTCAAATGTAGAAGATATTTGGGCAATTTTTGTGTGGGACACAGGAAGGGATCTAGGCTTTTCTCTCACAACAGAGAGCAAACCTCTTCCATTTAAAAACCATACAACCTCTGAGGGGAATCTCTCCTGGAAGCCAAGAGGACACTGCTACACCAACTGACAAGTTCAGGGGGAACAAGTTAAACCCATCAATATCCAAGCTGTGAGGGCAAGGAAATTGATGTTGGGGTGCAACAACATCCCCTGGTCCTTCTTAATCAAGGCTGGCAAATCTCCCAGATGAACTGGTTCCCTGATGGAAAGTTTGGGAAGAAGAGGGAACCAGAGCTGTCTGGGCCAGTAAAGAGCTATGATAATCATGGTGCCCCTGTAATCTCTGAGTTTCAGGAGAGTCTTTACTTTCAGACGTAAAAAAGGAGAACAGCTTTTAAACTAGATAATAGGGGAAAGCCAACAGCCCTCCCAGGAGCACATGGTTCAGAAGGATGTTTCCTTAAAGGATACTAGCAAAAGAGGAAAGTTAGGGCATCTTGACAGAGAGGTTCCAATAAAGATAAAAGTAACCCAGATGTCCTTAAGTACAGAGCAGACAATGCTGAAAGATTCCAAATTACCCCTATCAACAGATAACCAGATTAATACTAATAAAACCCAATCTCTAAAATGCTTGTATGCAAATGCTAGAAGTCTAAAAATAAGATGGGAGAGCTAGAATATAAAGCATTAAATGAAAGGTCAGATATGATTTGCATCTCAAACTTGGTGAAAGGAGGACAACCAATGAGACACTGTAAAACCTGGGTACAAACTATATCACAATGATAGGGTAGATCAAATTGTTGGAGGGGTTGTGATAGAGAGGGCATTGAGTCACATAGGATTAAAGTTTTGCAGGAAACAAAATACACTGTAGAATCTCTATGGATAGAAGTTCCATGAAAAAGGGGAAGGCAATGGCAATGGGGGTGTACTACAGACCGCCTGGCCAGAATGAGCAGATGGATGATAAAATGCTGAAAGAAATCAGGGAAGCTAACAAAAGGTACAACACAGTAATAATGGGTGATTTCAATTATTCCGGTATCGACTGGGTCAATGTCACAGCAGGACATGCTATACAGCTTAAGCTTCTAGATGAAATAAATGACTGCTTCTTGGAGCAGCTGGTTCATGAACTGACAAGAGGAAGTTATTTTGGACCTAGTCCTTAGTGGAACACAGGATATGGTGCAAGAGGTAAGGGTTTTGGGGCCACTTGGCAACAGTGATCATAGCATGATCTTTATCTTTATTATTTTGCTTCATTGACTTCCTAGGCCGAAGGCGTCAGGGCAGCTTACAAAAAATAAGTAAATGGCTGCACTCAGAAAAAAGAAAAAGGAACACCAAAGTTTATGACAGGAAAGGTAGGAGGATAGAACACACACAAAGCATAAGACAGACAAAGAGATACCAACAATTAGGAAGAGGAGGCAGAGGGTAAAAGAGGTGAGTCTTCAGTAGGACCTTAAACCTTGGGTATGAGTGCTCTGTGTGGAGTGAGGGTGGGAGGGAGTTCCACAGGGCAGGACCAAGAAAGAAGAAAGCAGAGTGACGGGTGTGCTCAAGGCGGGCCCAAGTGGGGGAAGGAAGGGCCAGATGGTCAGTATGTATTGCCTGAAGGGTACGGAAGGGGAGATGAGTTTGGATAAGATCAGCGAGATACTGAGGGCTATCTGTATGGGTGGTTTTATGGACAATGGTGAAGAACTTGTATTGATAGTGGTATTTCAGAGGAAGCCAGTGGAGTTGGATAAGGAGAGGGTAATGTGGCCCCTATGGGAGGCATGTGTGAGGAGGCGGGCAGCAGTATTTTGGATGAGCTGAAGGCGATGGAGCTGATATTGCGGGATACCCGCCAGGACAACATTGCCATAGACAAGGCAGGATAGGAGAAGTGACATCGTGAGCGTGAGGAGTGAAGGGAGAGGTAATAAGGAGCGGACTGCACGTAGTTGATGGAGGGTACAAAAAGAATGTCGGACAAGAGAGGAGAAGTGTTGGTGAAAAGAGAGAGCAGGGTCAAGGGTGACCCCCCAGATATTGTAGAGTCGAGGTGAGCGGGATGTGAGTCCCAGGCAAAGAGGGTGAAAGGTCAGGGGCAGGGAAACTGAAAGTGAGCCATATGGCTGCTGACTTGGAGGGGTTCAAGTGGAGATAGTTGCCGACAACCATGAAGAGATACCAGAAAGGCAGGAATTGAGGGGGGAAGAGATTGGGAGACAGAGGGCAGGCATGGAAGAGAAGGATGTCGTCATCGGCATGATTGCATTTGATTTAATAAATGGAAGGACAGCAAGGAAATGCACAGTGCTCATTTTAACTTTCAAAAGGGAGACTAAGAAAAGTGGAAGGAAGGCCAAAAACCTACCAGCATGGTTTGAAGGCGAAGTCAGAGAGGCTGTTGTTGCCAAAAAAGCATCTTTCAGGAAATGGAAAAAGGAGTCAATTGATGATCACAGGAAACATCATAAGAATTGGCAAGTTAGATGCAAGGCAGGCAAAGAGAGAATTTGAAAAGAGGCTTGGTGTGGAAGCAAAAATACACTATAAAAACATTTTCAAGTACATTCGTAGCAAAGCAACTGTGAGAGAGTCAGTTGGACCATTTGATGATAGAGGGGTAAAAGGGGCACTAAGTGAGGAAACCACCACCCAGGAAAAAGATTTAGGCATCATCGTGGATAATACATTGAAAATCTCTGCCCAGGGTGCAGCGGTTGCCAAGAAAGCAAATAGAATGCTAGGAATCATAAGGAAAGGAATGAAGAATAAAACCAAGGATATTACAATGCCTCTGTATCGTTCCATGGTGCGACCACACCTTGAATATTGTGTGCAGTTCTGGTCACCATATTTTAAAAAGGATATAGCGGAATTAGAAAAGGTACAGAGAAGAGCGACAAAAATGGTAAAGGGGATGGAAAGATACCACTTTGAGGAGAGGCTTAAAAGATTGGGGCTCTTCAACTTGGGAAAAGAGATGGCTGAGGGGGAATATGACAGAGGTCTATAAATTAATGAATGGAGTGGAATGGGTAAATGTAGATCAGTTGTTTATGCCATCAAAAAGCTTAAAGACTAGAGGACATGCAATGAAGCTACAATGTAACCCATTTAAGACTAATAAGAGAAAATATATTTTTCTCAATGCATAATGAAACTCTGGAATTTGTTACTGGAGGATGTAGTAAAAGTTGTTAGTGTAACTGGATTTTAAAAAGTTTGGACAAGTTCCTGGAGGAAAGGTCCATAAACTATTATTAAAGAGGACTCGGGAAATCCACTGCTTACCCCAAGCACTGTGGAACCTGTATACCTTTTTGGGAAACTGCCAGGTACTTGTGACCTTGATTGGCCTCTGTTGAAGACAGGATACTGGACTTAATGGACCTTGGTTTGACCCAGTATGGCATTTCTTATGTTCTTAGGTATAGGAGGATACACATGCAGAAGACCCTCTCCCCAAAAGAGGAAGAAAGCATCTAAGATACTTCGAACGACCCTCCTATCCAGGGTCCATTCATAAGGTTGAAGGGCACAGTTCAGCCTATCTGCCAAGCTATTGTCCTCATCCATCAGGTCAGTGGCCCTTAGCATGATCCCATGTGAGATGGCATAGTTCTACATTCTGACATCTTCCACAAGACGTAAGACCCAGTGCATCCCTGCTTGTTGGGAAGCAGGGTGCCAAGGTAACCTGGTTATCTATCTGAATCATAACAATTTGATTGACTAAGTAAACTTTGAAAGCCTTTGGAATGTTTGATACTGCTCTCAGTTCCAAGAAATTGATCTGATGAATACTCTCCTAGGGCGACCAGATTCCCTGAATTTGAAACCCATCTACATGGGCTCTCCGGCCCAATTGGGATGCATCTCTTGTGAGTTCCTTTTGATAGGGAAGAATTTGGAAAGGTAATTCTTTGGCCAGATTGGAATGGATCTCCCATCAGAACAGGGAGTCCTGAGGGGAACCATGACAAATATGTTTTCAATAATAGGCCCAATAGAATAACAGGCCAAGGAGAACCGCAGAGGCCAATATGCTATTGACACCGAAAGACACCACAAAATGTTCCAAAACAACTTCGAACAGAGCTTTCAGACTCTGCGCCCCAAGTCTCTCGAACTCCCTACCACCACTTATCAGAGCAATCCCCAACCTGAGCCAGTTCAGGAAGGCATTGAAGCACTTTCTCTTCATCAAATACTTCCCGGACTGCCCTGAATCCCAGTCACTCTTGAACAAGGCGCCCCCAAGTATGATCAATACCTAATTTAATACCCGCTTTCATTTCATTTGTACTTGTATATAGTTACCCTGTAAGCAAGGTACCTGCATATGTTTATAGTTTCCCCTGTTCTCCAAGTTACCTTTTCCTGTTCGATGTAATGACCTGACTTTTGTTTATTGTCGGATACTGTTCGTTTTATGTAAACCGCGCTGATCGTAAATAGTGCGGTATATAAGAATTGCAAATAAATAAATAAAAATAAAATTCTTTATCTCCTGTGATTTGCATTCATTTTGAAAGAGTTTAAAAGTGCATTTTTTTCGTGGTGCTTACTTGTAGTGCTTTTTGGCAGTTGATCAAGATATTATCTAGCAGAAAAGGGTCCAAAAATTTAATTTTAGAATTTAAATTTATTTTATTGATCAATGTGTATTATTTGTAATTTATTGTATGCTATATTATCTATTTTAAATGTATTTTGATTTTTTTCACAATGTTTGTACTGATATTTATTGATTTTGTTTTGATTTTATATGTTGATTTGTAAACCCCTTAGTAATGTAATGATGGACGGGTTAGAAATATTATTAAATGAATAAAAAAAATTAAATTACAATGCTGAACCAGAGTGGACTGTGTCAATGCACACAGTCCACAGTCCACTGAGCTTACCTTATTTTGAGATGTGCTAAGGACATAACGTGAACTGTTGTGGCCATGTGGCCTAACATCCTGCTGACACTTTTTTTTTTTTTTACATGATCGCTACCAGACAGGTGAACCAGTCCCATGGGAGAAGTGCTTTGGCCTAAGTTATATTTAGCAGAGCTCTGATAAACTCTAATTGATGTGACGGGTTTAAATTTGATTTGGGATAATTTATGAACCCTAGTAACTCCAAAATTTAGATGATCACACATACAGATTCTTGAATCCCTTCCTCATCTCTGCTCTTGACCAGTCAATCATCTCATCAGGGAAATATATGCACACCCAGTCTGCGTAAACATGCAGTGACAACTGTGAGGCATTTGATAAATGCAACAGGAGTGGATATGAGGCCAAATAGCAGTACACACTACTAGAAGTAGTGTTTCCCTACAACAAACCACAGATACTTCCTGTGACTGGGATGTATCTGATTATTGATGTTGGCATCCTTTAGGTCCAGAGAATATAGCCAACCCCCTTTTTTAGGAAAGGGAAGCAGGGTGCCAAGAGAAACCATTCTGAACTTCTCACAAACAAGGTACTTGTCCAGATTTCTCAGAACTAGGATAGAACAGAATACCCCTGTTTTCTTCATTACTAGGAAGTACCTTGAATAAAATCCCTGGCCTTCCTGCCTTAGTAGGACAGGCTCGATAACACTGGCCTGCTGAAAGGCAGAAAGTTCCTGAAAAAGTATCTCCTGGTGTTGAGAGGCTAGGGAGTGCCCTCTCTGAGGACAATTTGGTGGTAGATTGAATAGATATAATCTGTACCAGTCTAGGATTATTTTGAGAACTCAACTGTCAGAGGCTACAAGGGGATAATGATCTGAACAAACATGAACCTTACCCCGACAGGAAGGCTGTCTGAAACCAGAAAAGGAGTATTGGCTTATGTTCTCCAGGAGCAAGTCAAAAACCCCTCTTTGGTTTTGCCTGGTATGCAGATTGGGACTTCTGGACTCTCTGCTGCTGAGGACAACCCTGCTTGGTCTGACTGAGTGGGAAGGAGGAGGACACCTACACTTGTGAAAGTAATAGGATCTCCTTTGCCTTCTGCCCCGGCTTCTAAAATTACTTTGGACTCATTTGTGACCCATTGCTCATCTTTCCCACCTGACTTTGATTCATATCATTCCTATTATCAGGTGTTTCTCCTTAAATCTGTCCTCTCTAAAGCCTTTGATTCTATCGCTCCCCTTTAGCCCACTCATCCTGCCTCTCCTCTCTTCAACCTTTGATATCATCCTGGTCTTCTCCGTAAGTGTCAACTCCATCAACTGGAATGATGTCGGCAGAAATTCTGGACATCTTCTCTGCATTTCTCCTTTAGGTCTGCTTCCCATCACTACCATACTGCAGTTGTTCTGGCCAAAAAATCTTATTACTCTACCCTTGTGCATAAGGACACCTCTACTTGCTTGTTTCGTCTATTGCATCACCTCACCAACCATCCACAGGTTTTTGCCTTGACCTTCCATCAAAAGATTCTCACTATCCAGTTTTCCTTGTTGCTTTCCCCTGCTCATTCCCACCTGCCCTCTGATCAAGTTCTCCCCTCCTCTTCAATTCCCAGTCTCTCTGTCCTCAAAATTCCTACCTACAGCTATCACCTCTTGTGCTATCACCACTTCCCACTCCACCACTGCACCAACCAACCCCATGCCATCGCAGCTGTTCAAGTTAGTCAGTGACTCTTTTCTCTCTCAATTGTTTTCTGTAATCACTACATCCTTCTCTTCTGGTATCTTTCCTTACTATTGAAAAGAAGCTACTGACCTTCCCATCCTTAAACAGGCCAGTACTGATCCCTTTGGCCCTCTTAACTACAGACCTATTTCCCTTCTGCCTTTCCTTTCCAAAGTTGTTGAGCGCCTAGTCGCCCAGCAACTTAAGACTTTCTTATTCGCTCTGGTGTTCTTTACTTAGCTCAGACTGGTTTCCATCCTTGTCTGTCCAATGAACTCTCTCTTCTGACTATCACTGATTTTCTTCACACTGTACTTGACTCCCATCACAAAGTTCTTTGAGTTTCTCTAGATCTCACTGTGGCTTTTGATCTGGTTGACCACTCTCTCCTCCTCTCTCAATTCTCTTCCATGCTTCTGCTCTTATCTACATGATCGCACTTTTTGGGTTTCTTGGTCTTCCCTGCTTTCGGCCCCTCAGACTCTTCATTGTGGTGTTCCTCAAGGCTCTGTTTTAGACCCTATTCTCTTCAATATCTTCTTGGCCCCCCTGGCTTTCCTGATTGAATCTTTAGATTTTACCTTCGTTATCTACGCTGATGATGTTCAGCTCCTTTTTTGCTTTCCTGCCCATTCTACCTCAGTTATCTCTCAGATCTCTCAGAATTGCAAATTGGCTTGCTGGTCATGGGCTCAAACTCCATACCTCAAAAACTGCAGTTAAGCTTTTTTCAATCACCATCTCCCCCTCTCTTCCGGTGCCCCCATCTATTCTCAGTACTCTCCTTCCACTCCGGGATTCTATTAGGATTCTTAGTGCATCTTTCCTTGTCACACCATATTTCTCTCACTGTTTAATGCTGTTTCTTCCTTCTTCGTTAGATCTGCTCTGTCCGGAAACGCCTCAAACTGCCATCTATTTGCCTACTTATTCGCTCCTTATTTATCACTCGTCTGGACTACACTAACTCTCTTCTTTCCAGTCTTCCTCAATATCAGATTCATCGTCTCCAGTTAATCCAAAACACTGCCATAAACCCTTGCACGGTACTCTCAAATTTGACAGTTGTGATAAGGAAGCTTATCATAGCTCAGGAAGGAGCTATAGGAAAGGTGAATTTTGCCATAAAAGACTACCAGTCCCAGAATGCACCAGGTTTCCAACAGCCATTAGAGGAGCTGAAGTGGGGAAACGTGTGTTCAATCAGGAGGGCTATGAGGTAATCCCTAAGCACTCATCTCAAAGGGCAGGGCCTGATTCAGCACAGCTGCGCTGTGCTAGGGTGGAGCACTCATCAAAGCAGAATAAAGGTAGAGTTTATTCTACAGAGAATTATCCTCATCTTCATCCTCAGAATCATCATCTTCATGATCTTGGACAGTTTCATCTGGAGGATCATCAAGAACAGAAGCCAAACCGGACGGACAGAGAGGGCAAGAAACCCTTTGGAAGAAAGAGGAGAAAAGCCTTTGGGAGATCTAGAGGAGTCCAGAGCAGTACGTATACTGGAAGGCATTCCAAGGGCCAGCATACACCATTGGACTGGGGAAAGCCAGAGGAATGGTGCTGCTGCAGGGCTAGGAATCTCCAGACGGTACCTGTGAGGGAGACGGCTGCACGTGGAAGGGACCCTAAGACCCGTGCCAGAAGGTATGTGAAGAGAGATCCAGTGTCCAGGGATCTGGATTGGAAGGCTGGACATAAGAACTGGACTACATACTGGCCAGGCTATTTAGAGAGGAACTCTAACAGCAATAGAAGCTCAGGTATGAACACTGATCTATGCCCTAGCTATAACCTTGAAAGACAGCAGGGAAACAAGTATTCTCCTGAGAGTGCTACATTGAGAAATTCCTCTGTGCCAATCCATGATATTGAACCCATGATTATTGAAGAAGGGGAAGGAGCGGTCTTAGATACAGGCAGTGATTATATGGATTGCTCTCTGTCTAAACTCCTTTGGTAATTTTCTGTTATAAAGTACAGCAACCATCACAAAGAAATACAAACTTGTTCTTTAATCTACTCAGGAAAGCTCCTGAAGCAGGATTTGACCCATGCAGTAGAAAGCAAGCCAGCTAAGGGGTTTCAGCTGGGTAACTGCTAGCAATTGAGCCTTACCTAATTGCTTGTGAGCTCTGAGAGAATCACTTCTGAATCTATGTGGGAAGATATAAGAAGTTAACCTGAAAAGAACAGTTTTTCCCTTCTTTGTGGGATTTGCTTGTTGTTTGATGCACTGCTAAGAAATTATTAGCTAGAGCCTACAGAAAAGACCAGTTTGTTACCAACCAGGTCTTTATTCTTTTGTTTTGATTGCCTGACAAGTTCAGCTGTTGTTTTCCTGATTTTGTTTTTCTAAGTTTAACACTGAAAGCAAGTATCCTGTTTTATGTGCTACCAAGCATATCTGTGTTGGGAGAAATAACCCCATAAATAAATATCTTATTGGCTTTACACTCAAGCACAACTAATTATTGTGAGCAGCTGTGTCTGGTGTGAATGGACTGCATTTCCCACAATCCCTTGCAAATCATATTGATATATGCACTTGCCAAGACTGTGAACATTCTCACCCAGGCAGCCGTCTGACACAGTGTAACCCCACTTTTTATCACTGAACATTGGCCCCTAGGTGGTTTTCCTTATTAGGTTCAAACTTCTCATCTTGACATATCACACCTTTTATTCCGGTAATCCTGCATTTTTGTCATGATTCCTGATACCAAATGCTCCTCAGCACACTCTCCATTCTGCTTCACAGCATCTTCTTGAGATCCCCAGCTTTTGTCTCATCCGCTCTTCTATGGCACATTCTTCTGCTTTCTGGGTGGCTGCCTCCACCCTATGGAATTTCCTTTCTTCTGTCCTTCATCACCAACTCTCCTTCTCTTGCTTTAAGTCTCAACTGAAGGCCCAAATCTTTGTCCTAGCTTTTCCTTTGGTGGTTCCCCCCTGATTCCTTGTTTCCTGCCTGGCCCTCTTCTGATCATATCTCGGCTGGTTGGCAAGGCAGTAGGACCAGTCTTAGGCATGTCCCTGTCTTTTGTCCTTCCCTCCCTCCCTTCTGTGTCTTTTGCTATCATGGCATTCACTCCTGACTTCTAACCTAAGGGAGGAGTGGCTCAGTGGTTGGGACAGGATACCTCAGGCCGGAAGGCTAGGGGTTCAATTCCCACATGGGGACAAGCAACTTCAAGCCGGAGGGACTGGGGTCTCTAGTCACATGGCCACTCCTTGTGGCATTGGGCAAGCCACTTAACCCTCCATTGCCTCAGGTACACTTAGATTGTGAGCCCTTCAGGGACAAGGGAATAAAAAGTACCTGTTATTGTACATGTAAACCGCACTGATTCTAAAGAGTGAGGTATAAAAAAAATAAATAAATAACCTAGGCCTCCTTCCCCTCCTCTTACCCATTTGTCTTCTCTTCTTCCTTGTTGTTCTCTCCTGTGTTTATTTTATTTTACTGTACTTTATTATTGACTTTACTCTTGTTAACTACCTAGATGCCTTGGTTATAGGAAGTATATCAAATAAACTAAACTGTAACTGTCTATGCCCATTTTCAGACATCCAAAGCACAAACAGGGCTTCCAAAATGACCCCCTTTCTAACCATATTTGCATGGTTTGAACCCACAGACAGGATGCATCATCAGAAACAGCTCACCGGAAAGGCTGGACTCAATCATGGCACTGGGGGACGTTTGTTTTTTTCATAAAGGGGTCTAAGAGATTTTAAGAAAAAAGGAAAGAAAATGAAAACTAAGAGGAAAAATGTTGCAGCTTTTTAGCAAAAAAAAAAAAGTATTACAAAACCAGGAAAAGCAGCCCATGCAGAAAAATACAACAAAAAGAGACTTGAAGGAACTTGTGAGCTGGCCACTGCAGAGGAACTCCTGCACATGCTCAGAAAAACCTCTGTGGTTTTGTTGAGGTTTAAGAGTGCTACCTGAATGTTCGAGTGGCACCATCAAACAATATTACTCCCTCATGTAGTTGATTTCGTCCCGCTTGAGCAAATGGTGGGATTCTGGTGTTTGGTGAGAACCCTTCCTTATGTGTACCCCTTGGAAATGCAACAGCAGGCCCCCAAATTCTATCAAGGAACAAAGAAATACCCCCCCCCCCTCCTTTCCATGCCACCAACAGACAGCTGGAGGGACCCAGAGGTGTGTGCACTTGTCCTACCAGGCAGCTTACATTACCACAAAGCCGTGCACCTACAGGTTCAACAGGTTTTGAGCCTTTTGTTTTTGTTTGTGTGTGTGTGTGTTTTTTTAATCCTATCCTATTTCAAGCAGGGGCGTATCTGTAGACCTGCTAGTATTAAGAAAACTGGGATCACAAATCTTAAAGTGAAGTGGAACAAAAGTTATGAGAAACAAGGCTAGATCCTTATGCTGTGGAAGTCGGAACCGGTTGCTAAGACTACTCCAAACCCAAGAGCCAGCAAGCCATGACAACAGAAGAACAAGCAAGCAAGCAGATGCATTTCCATGGTAACTTCTGGGGTTATCGTTATGTTCATAGGCATTAATACACCTCTCCAAAAATGGCTTGCATCCAAAAGAGGCAATCTACATAGTGACGCTGGCTTTGACTGCGGTTCCCGGCCTCTGCCAGAAATGTCATCACACTGCACATGCTTTGTATGCTCAATGCTGATTTCTTCTTGCAAAAGCTGTGGGTCCCATGAGGAACAAACTCAAAGCACAAATGCACTGAATTTTTAAAGGACAGCTTCTGAAACGTATACATGAGGGAGAGGAGTTTAAACGTATCATCCTCAGAAAAGATTTTTTGGAATATGCTATGAGCTGGTGCTTTTCAAAGGACAGAGCAAGACGTTCGTAACAATTTAGTTGCATTCAGACACTAGCTTTTCCTCTGCTATTTGGACCACAAATGCCAAAGTCGGAGAAAAGAATGTGAGAGGATAAGTGATTATAACACATACCCAAAAGACAGGTAACACCTAGTTTAGAAATGAAAATAACCCTTTCTCTCTTTGAAGTGGACTCCAGTTTCCTCCATCATCCAACCAATTACTTACTCTTTCTCCAGCCCATCCCAGCTTACAAACTCTTCCATAGCCACAGGCTAGCCTCTCTATACATTCAGTGCAGGCGAGCAATCACTAAATTCAAACTGCTGAAAGGCTATCAGAATCATTTGGTTCACCAGTGGAACAGGGAAAACCAGGTTTGCCAGCATCTGCCCTTGCCGGTGGGATCATTCCTGGTACTGCCCCATACCCTGTAGGAGGGGGGTTGCCATAACATGCATGAGTTCTAACCTGTCTCTGTGCCAAGCAGCTCCAACATTTAAACCTGCAGGGTAAAGGCTGGCTACTGATGTTACAGGGAGGAGAGGGGCATTCTCTGTAATGCCGCCCATGCAAGGAATGTAGATAATGGCTATGCTAGGGCACTGAGAGTAAATTAAACTATTTCTATTACTTTACCAGTTATATTATCCAATAAATATCAAAGGCAAGCTGTAAAAAAAAAAAAGCATATAAGCTGTGCACAGTCATTCTTGGTATCTCTGTTGACATATGAGGAATTGATTCACCCAAAATCAAGGGTCAAGAAAAAAGAAACATATTTAACACCTTCAAATAATAAAAATACTCATAAACTAAAATGAAAGAAAGATCCAATGGCATAGCCACATACAAATTCCAGATACGTGAGGCTTTACGGTAGTACAGTTTAAAATCCCCCTCCATCTCTGCCCAAGAAGTTCTTCTATCATAGTATTTAGCTAGAGCAACTTGGTCAATGATGTTTAGTGTATGGATTCTGACCACAAAAATGGGTAAAAATTAAAGGCTACCCTCAACAGTATGGTTTCAGACAACATCATGGAGTCAAAACTCTCTTAACCTTCCTCCTGGATAGGCTCATAAGAGGCATCGAAAAATCAAAGCAGGGATTTATCCTAATATTCATGGACATTGCCTCAGTTTTTGATTTAGTTTGTCATAATACCTTGATTAGTCATCTACATGAGATAGTGATAGACAAAACAGCATTGGATTGGTTCCGATCTTACCTGAGAGGACACCAGCAATGAGTAAAATAGGGTCTCGCTCATCAGCCAAATACACTCGAACACAAGGTGCATCACAGGGTTCATCATTATCCTCTCCACTGTTTAATCTCTATATCCAGCCTATATGCCCCCTAATACAATCCTTTGCATTACATTATGTTTATGCAGATGACGCACCTTTCTCCACAGACAAACCCAGCTACACTAATTTGAAAGATTGCTTCAACACAGCCTCCTAATGGCTCCCCAGACACAACATTATAGTTAACTGCAAAAAGACTGAAGTGCTATTCATAACCAAGGATTGATCATTTATTCCTCCAGCACCCTTAAATGTAAGGGATGCAGAACTTGAAGTAAAACAGGAGATCCGCTACCTCAGAATCACCCTGGACCAGCAACTAAGCATGCAAGTCCACATTGGCAATACCACTAAAGCCATTACCACAAGATAAGAATGCTTCGTGTTTTAAGCTTTCACTCTCCCCTAGTTTGACTTTTGTAATATCATCTATCAAGGACTACCAAAATACATTCTATAACCGCTTCAAATGGCACAGAATTCCGCCACCCGTACCTAATATGGAGCATCCAAATCAGAGCACATCACTCCAATATTAAGACACCTACATTGGTTACCAATTGGGATATGTATAAAATACAAAGCCTTGCTCATAATATTTAAAATCCTCCATAAAATTTCCGCAGATTCACTCTCACTTATTATTCACCTGCTGCCTAACAATAGGAAGAGATGGCAAGGTATGTGCAATACGCTGACTACCCCTGCAACAAGAATAAAAAGCAACCAGACATCTTATAACAGAGCATGTTCACTGTATGCTCTTACTCTAAGAACATAAGATATGCCATACTTGGTCAGACCAAGGTCCATCAAGCCCAGTATCCTGTTTCCAACAGTGGCCAATCTAGGTCACACGTACCTAGCAGTTTCCCCAAAAGACACAGGAAAATGCTACTGGACCCAATCAGAGCCAACTCTGACCTCGCACGTTTCCGTAGAACTCTAAAGATACATTTATTCTGACAGTATTATGAGCACATTCCATAGGATATGAAAGAATTATCCGGAGAAAACTGTTATTGTTGCTGTAACTATCCATCCCAACTGTTAACCCTTTGCCCCAGGCCCCCCCCCCCTCCCGCCCGGAACCTCCACAGTTTTCCTCATTGACTATCTAGTGCTACCCTCTTAAATTATCCAAGTTACCAATCCTGTTACATGTTAACTAGCTCACTGCTAATATTCAATGTTGTATGTAACCACTCTGACCGCAAAATAGAGCGGTATATAAAAATCAATTAAATAAGAGCAAAACAACAAAAATACAGGTGACTGTTTTATTACACTAATCTAATGGGCCTTGTGTGATTCATACTGAGGCTGAGAAAAGCATGCAAGCACATAAGAAGTACTGCTCTCCTCTTTCTGGAGAAGGGTGGAAATGGATCGCTCTGGAGGGCGAGGGTGGAAGAGGAAGCTGTTGCTACTGCAGCACAGCAAGGAAGGACTTTGCCATGGGCAAGCTGAAAGTGTGACTTAGCTTCAGATGGGCCAGGCAGGTGCACATCGGCTGCTAGGAACTGCGGATACAGAGGGCCCTCCAAAGCCCAGAGTCTGGGAAAATCATCCTGGTTCACCCTATCCTAAGGATAGCCCTGATGATGGTAGTTTGGTGGGTCTATCAGAATATCAAGTCAATATAAATGCACAACTTGTCTTCTAATTGTCTGCTATAGATATTGTAAAACAAAAGCTCATTTGATGTTTAATACACGGTGACCACCTTAGCCCATGTCTTAGGTTTTCTAAGAGATTCTGCCTAGTGAACTACTTCCATATCTTCTAGGTCACACTTTTTGCAAGGACCTGGACTTTTTAACTCATAAGCCATAAAATTCTACTGTTGGTTATCTTCTGAGTCCCCCTTTCTTCCAGATTATCATTGGAATGCTTTTTATGATTCACTTATATTTCCTAGTAATGTCGACCCCGATATTCAGCAGCAGCAGCTAGCACGAGTACAGTGCCTAGCCGTCGCCGCTGAAGAGTTAACCCAGATATTCAATGCTGGACCATATCTGGCCACCGGCATTGAACATCTGGTTTTACTGCACAGCCATACATGGCGTAGAAGCTAACCAGCCTAACCTTTGCCGCTGAGAGATAAATGGACAGCAGCTGAATACTGTCGCTGACCGGTTAGCTCCAGCTACTGCCCCTGGAACGTCCCGATGCTAAGCAGTTAGCACCGAGGCATACATGGCATTACTTGAAAATATTCAGCGGCACTAACCATGTTGGTGCTGCTGAATATCCCACTTAGGGGTCTTTACATGGTTTATAGTTCTGTAAACCGTGTAAATGCCTTGCAATATCAGGCCTGTCATCTTTTGCCCATTCTGTTCTGATTTGAGAAAGGGACTGTTACCTCTTTACAACTAGCTAACAAGAGGGGAATTCTGTAAGGGGCACCTAAATTTCTGTACAAGTTAATGCACGCAAAGCAGAGTATTTTTGTGTTTTATTTGCGTAAATGACCATTTACACCTGCAATTTAGTCAGTCGCTGTTCTGAAAGTACATGCCACAGACCAATGGTGTGTAGTTTCCAGCGTAGGCATGCACAGAGGTGGAGTTTGGGCAAAGCATAGACAGAGTGCATATTTAAACACGTACTTTACAGAATAGGCCTCAACACACTTAAGGTATGTGTGGTCATTTACATCTGCTCTCAGACTGATGTACGTGACCATAAGGATATGTATGCACATCTGCAGTCACTTAACGCTAGTATTCTGGAATGAGAAATCTATACAGATTAGGTGCCAATAACACGCATAAAGACGCATGGAAATCTAAACGCCCCTTACAGATTTATAGTCTCCGACATCACAATTTCAGATTTCAGACTGAAGCCAGCCGTTGGAGGAATCAGAAGTAGGTAAGAAGCACTGTTCTCTTCCTGTTTTGTGCAAAGGGCAGAATGAAGGGAGAAGGGTGGGATGGAGGAGCCTTGCACCCCAGGGAATGGCCCTGATTCCCACAGCTGTTGAATAAAGTATAAGGAGATAAGAGCACAAAAGCATCAGATGTTCTCAATTTAGTCTTCAGCTGTCCTGAATGAACCTGCTCTTGGCTGATCTCTGAAGTTATGCAGGGTCAGGCTTGGCTAATACTTGCATGGAATATCAGGGGCTGTAAACTTTCTGTGTGGAAGAAAAGCGTAGTTACTCACCTGTAACAGGTGTTCTCCAGGAGCAGCAGGAATCAGTCCTCACATATGGGTGACGTCGGCGCCGACGGAGCCCTCGCGGAGCAATTTTCCCCAGCTTTCAAAGAAAGCCTTTGGGAATTGCAGCGCGCATGCGCGGTCGCCTTCCCGCCCAAGGGTGCCATCTTAGCCAGTCAGATGACATAGCTAAAAAAGACAGCATAAAAATTTGCAAAAAAACTAAAGCAGATGATTGCAACTCCAAGGGGAGGAGGGAGGGTTGTGAGGACTGATTCCTGCTGCTCCTGGAGAACACCTGTTACAGGTGAGTAACTACGCTTTCTCCAGGACCAAGCAGGAAGTCAGTCCTCACATATGGGACTCCCAAGCTTAAGGCTACCGGAGACCCTAAGCACAAAAATGAGCTCCCTCTAGCTCAGCAGCACAGAAGGAAGGAATCTTCACTGAATTATTACCCACCGGTAGCCCACATCCGGGATGGAGGGTAGGAGTTGCTCAAACCTCAAAGAGATTACGGAGGACTGCCTGTCCGAAAGCACTGTCCCTGCGGGACTCCCTCTCGAGACAGTAATGGACCGCAAAAGTCTGGCTCGAAGACCAAGTAGTGGCCCGGCAGATGTCTGCCAGCGGAACAGAGCAGAGGTAAGCCACTGACGTAGCCTTTGCCCGAACGCAATGAGCCGTGACTCGACCTTCCAAGGAGAGTCCGGCTGCCCCATAAGCCCAAGAGATACAGTCCGCAACCCAGATGGACAGAGTACGCTTGGAGACCGGGAGCCCCAATTTATTGGGGTCAAAAGACACAAAAAGCTGAGCACCTTTACGGTGCTCCCGCGTACGGTCAAGGTAGAAGTTCAACGCCCTTCTACAGTCCAGGGTATGGAGGACCGTTTCAGCTCGGCTGGAGTGTGGTCTGGGAAAGAAGGTCGGAAGTACCACCTCCTGATTGATGTGAAAAGGGGAGACCACTTTTGGAAGAAATTTTGGGTGAGTCCGTAGGACTACCCTATTTTTGTAGAACCGAGTGTAAGGGGGATCAGACACGAGGGCCTGCAATTCACTTACGCGTCTAGCGGAAGTGAGGGCTATCAAGAACAAAGTTTTCCAAGAAAGAAAACGGAGAGAACAGGTAGCCATAGGTTCAAAAGGCGGACAGGTGATCCGCTGTAAAACCACATTCAGATCCCAGTCAGGCGCTGGCGGGCGCAGAGGGGGTTTAAGCAGAAGGAGACCTCGGAGAAACCTCGCTACAAGAGGGTCGCTGGAAAGAGGTCTGCCGTCCACCGGCACATGATGTGCTGAAAGAGCACTGAGGTGAACCTTGACAGAGTTGGACTTAAGTCCCAGATTAGAGAGGTATAGCAAGTACTGCAGGATCACCGACACCGGGCAGGAGAAGGGATCCTGAGACTGTTGGGTACACCAAACGGAAAAGCGACGCCATTTAAGGGCGTAGCATTTGCGGGTAGAAGGTCGCCGAGAAGCTAGGACAACCTCTTCCACCTCTGACGGCAGTAGAAGGGGAGCAAGGACTACCCTCTCAGCAGCCAGGCCATTAGATTGAGAGATCTGAGGTTGGGGTGTAGCAGAGACCCCTGATCCTGAGTGAGGAGATCCGGTTGTAACCTCAGAGGGAATGGGTCCTCTACCGCTAATTGCAGCAGGAGTGGAAACCACGGCTGTCTGGGCCAGCGAGGGGCCACCAGGATCATGAAGGCTTTGTCTCGGAGAACCTTGAACAGAGTCCGAGAGACTAGCGGGATGGGAGGGAAAGCGTACAGAAGGCTCTCCGACCATGAGAGTAGAAAAGCGTCTGCCGCAACTCGAAGGGGATGTGGCTGACGAGAACAGAAGCGAGGAAGTTGCCGGTTGAGAGGGCTGGCAAAGAGATCCATCGTGGGGAGGCCCCACTTTAGAAAGAGCTTCTGAACTACCAAGGGATCCAGGCGCCACTCGTGCGGCTGGAGGATCCTGCTGAGTTTGTCCGCCAGGCAATTTTCTTGGCCTGGGAGATAAACTGCCTTGAGAAGAACGCCGTGACTGACGGCCCAAGAGCAGAGCTTCTGTGCTTCCCGACAGAGAAGGAAGGAGCCCGTGCCCCCCTGCTTGTTCACGTAGAACATGGCAACTTGATTGTCCGTCTGGACAAGGACGGACTGGTGAGAGGTCAGGTGGGAGAAGGCCCTGAGAGCCAGGCGGATCGCTCTGAGCTCCAGGAAGTTGATCTGCTGAGCAGACTCCCACGTGGTCCAGAGGCCCTGAGTACGTGCCCCTTGGCAATGTGCTCCCCAGCCCAGGAGGGATGCATCTGTCGTCAGCACCCGGGCCGGCTGAGGTGACTGGAAAGGCATGCCGAGTACCAGGTTCGGCCGATGAAGCCACCACTGGAGAGAAGAGATCAGCGGCTCGGAGACGCGCACTAGGTCTGCTAGGCCGCCTGTGGCTTGTTGCCACTGCTTGCGGAGACACCATTGAGCAGGCCGCATATTCAGGCGGGCATTGGGGGTCACATGGACGGTGGAAGCCATATGGCCGAGTAGTCTCAGGAAGCGCCTGGCGGAGACCAGGGGCTGGCTGCGAAAACGGTCGGCTAGGTCCATGAGCCGTTGAGCCCTGTCGAGCGGTAGGAACGCTCGTGCCTGAGGAGTGTGCAGCCTTGCGCCGATGAACTCGAGATCCTGTGAGGGGAGCAAAGTGGACTTTGCGAAGTTTATAACAAAGCCCAAGTACTGCAGAAGAGTCACCGTGCGGCGTGTGGCGTTGGTGACCTCCGGAGCGGACGCTGCTCTGATGAGCCAGTCGTCGAGGTACGGAAAGACATAGAGGCCGTGAAGCCGGAGATGGGCCGCCACCACCGCGAGACATTTTGTGAAGACTCGCGGTGCGGAGGACAGGCCAAAGGGCAGTACTCTGTACTGGTAATGATTTCCTGCCACCACAAACCTTAGGTATTGGCGGTGGCTTGGGTGGATGAGGATGTGCGTGTAGGCATCCTTTATCCAAGGAGCATAGCCAATCTCCCTGATGGAGGTAGGGCAGAAGGATTCCAAGGGTAAGCATTTTGAACTTTTCCCGCACGATGAACTTGTTGAGGTTGCGCAAGTCCAGGATGGGTCTGAGGCCTCCTGTCCTTTTTGGGACTAGAAAATACCTGGAATAAAAGCCTTGACCTCTCAGGTGGTGGGGCACCGGTTCCACCGCCTGTTCCTGTAGAAGACCTGCTAACTCCTGAAGGAGTAATTCCCTGTGCAGAGGGAGTCGTGGAGGTTCTCCCGGAAAATAGGAGGGAGGGACCTGGTGGAAGTGGAGAAGATAACCTTCTCTCACGACTTGAAGCACCCAGGCATCTGAGGTGATGCTGGACCACCTGTGGGCGAAGTGAACCAGCCGGCCTCCGGTGCTGGGAGGAACCAGCGGAGGGGGAGAGGCTATGCTTAAGGAGTCAAAAGCCCCCACCCTGCTGAGCAGGGGCTGGTGGCGCAGGCTTGGGGGCTTGCTGCCTACGGGACCCGTTACCCCGTCCCTTGGCCTGCTGGCCCTGTTGGGGAGCTGCAGGGGCCTGATATTGGGGGTATTGTTTGTAGGCAGCCGCCTTTCTCGGGTAAAAGGACTTCTTTCCCGAGCCCTTCTTTTTCTGGGAAGGGGCGGAGGTCTTCCTAGAGAGCCTAGTCCTGGTGAGAGTCTCCGTCTCGATTTGTGCAGCCTTATCAGCCATGGGCTTGCCAAAGAGGTTTTCGCCTCGGCAGGGGACATCGACCAACTTGTCCTGCACCCAGGGCTCAAGGTCAGACGACTGAAGCCAAGCCTGTCGGCGGGCACCGATGCCGGCTGCGGCCACTCGAGCCGATGCTTCAAAGCCATCATAGGCTGCTCGGGATATGAATTTTGAGCATTCCCGAATGCCAGAGGACAAGGCCAGGAACCTCCGCAAGGGTTCCTCGGACAAACCAGCGGAGAATCCGGCTAGCTCTTTAGCCAGGTCTCGGAGATACATGCCCATGTATAGCTGGTAGGTCTGGACACGACACGCAAGCATAGAGCCCTGGAAACACTTCTTACCAAGGCCATCCAGGTTACGGGCCTCCCTGCCAGGAGGCACCGAGGAGTGCATCTTCTGGCTCTTAAGACGATGCATGGCCGATTCCACTACCATGGAATGGTGTGGTAGCTGTGCTTTTTGGAAGCCAGGGCTCTTGCGGACTCGATAGATAGAATCGACCCGCTTGCTCAGGACCGGCGAGGAGGCCGGACTCTCCCACATGCGGAAGAGTAGTCGTTCCAGCATGGGAGGAACCGGTACAGTAAAGTGTTCCCTGGCGGGAGAGTCATACTGGAGGGCGTCGAGCTCTTCGGCTCGAGGCTCCTCCTCGGGATCCGCAGGGAAGGCCAAGGCCTTGGCCATATCCCTGACGAAGTCCGAGAACCGGGCATCCTCCGGGGGGGACTGCTTCCGAGGTTCGGACTCAGGTGAGTCCGAGGGGACACACCGCGTCCGAAAAGAATCAGGTGACTCTTCCTCTTCAGACTCCCAGACCGACTCCGACGAGGAATCGGTGGGGTCGGCCCGGGCAGGGCGCGGCGCCTGCCGCCCCGACGCCGAGGGAGTCGGCGTCGGCGACCTCGGTCCCGAACGGGAGGCCGAGGGTGACCTCGACCGAGGATCGACTCGAGTTCGCATGGACTCGAGGATCGGCTCGGTCTCTGGGGTCGACTTAGACGTCGACGTCCCGGCGGTCGGGGCAGCGGCGCCAGCGAGGCCAGCGAGCAGTACCCGCTGCTGGTCCATGAAGGCAGACAGTCTGCTCTCCAAGGCCGTCAACCTGAGTCCGAGCTCAGGTGACCCAGCAGCCCCCGACTCGGGCCCCGACGGCGTCGGGCCCGACGTCGGCGGTCTCGGAGGCGAGTCCAGGAGGACCACAGGACTTACCCGAGCAGGCAGCTCCGACTCCAGGCGAGGTCGCTTCGGGAGGTGCTCCTTCTCCAAGGACCCGGGACGGCTATCGGGGCTATGCGACCTGGCCCTCGCGGAGCCAGGAGCATCCACCGACGCCGCCCTCGCGGGTTTCACCTTCCGTCGATGGTCCCCGGAGGGAGAACCCCTGTCGGAGGAACTCCGGCGACGGTCCGAGCTGGAACCTCTGGACGCGGAGGCCTCCGACGAGGTCCGGGTACGGCTGGGGTCAGCGAAGATCCTATCCCGCTGATGCCGCCGACTTCTCAACGCTTTGGAGGACATTTTGCCGCAGGGCCCACAGATCATTTCTTCATGATCCGGGCCCAGGCAGCGGAGGCAATTGTCGTGTGTGTCAGTTAGTGACATATTTCGGTCACACTGACCACACCGCTTGAAACCACTGGCAGCCATCGGGGGAAAAAGGGCCCCGGCGAGGTCAAAGGACCGGGCTGCCAGGGAAAAACCGAAAACGAAACTGACTAAGTCAGAAAAACCGAAAAAGAAGAAGAGGACTCGTGACCGGCGTCGCGAGTCCGGGCGGGAAAAAGACCGGCGTCGAACCGAAGGAAAAAAGAGAAAATTATGAGTAAAAATCAACTTTTTCGCGGGGACACGACGGGTACGTCTGTAGGGCTCCGCGGAAAAAAGAAGACTGGCTAAGATGGCACCCTTGGGCGGGAAGGCGACCGCGCATGCGCGCTGCAATTCCCAAAGGCTTTCTTTGAAAGCTGGGGAAAATTGCTCTGCGAGGGCTCCGTTGGCGCCGACGTCACCCATATGTGAGGACTGACTTCCTGCTTGGTCCTGGAGAAGGTCTGGCAATCTACTTCCAATCGCTGCTTGCTAAGAAAACGCAGGGGCTGGGTCGCCAGGAGTCACCATTGACTCAATAGCACCCACTGCATTTTTGTCCTCTGTTTGGCTGTGCTCATGCTCCATTCATCCCTTTCATCTGAAAGGAATTGAAAAGATAGTTTAGGGTTAATTATTTCAGAAATACATATCCCATCATGCTGGGGCTACAAAACCAAGCAGCCCATTTCCAGTACCCAGATTACTGAGAAAAAAAGCACACTGGTATTGGGATAAAGGGGTGAGAAAAAAGGCACAATAGCATTGGGGTAAAAGGATGAGAGAGAAGGCACACTGGTACTGAGGTTAAGGGGTGAGAAAAAAGGCACAGTAGTACCTAAGTGAAGGGGTAAGAGAAAAGGCACACTGATAGTGGGGTGAAGGGATGGGAGAGCAATGTCACTGAGATAAAGGGGTGAGAGAAAAGTATTGTTCTCACCCAATTACAACAGGATAAACTGAGGCAGATAGGGTGACTTGCCCAAGGTCAGATTCAGCAGTACAGCAAATCTGATCTTGCATTGTTTAGGCGCTCATATACACATAAATGCTGTAGCCCACACAGGTTCTGAATTACAATTCTGCAACCAGATAGAGTCTTCTTGATGTTCACAATAACAGAGGACTAGCCAATATGGCAAAGCTCTTGAGCATTTTTTGTGCTGGGAATTTTTTTGTGCTTAAAGCCAGGGCTAAAAAATATTTTTCCACTTTTGAGTCTCTTTATAGCTACAAGTAATGTACACTTTAAAGACAAGAGGATCACAGAGATTGTTCTCTCAGTTCCCTGTATATATAGCCTTCCAGTTACAGCTCGCTGCAATTCAGATACGTAGATGGACAGACTAATACAGACAGAAACATAAACTAGATAGATGCATAAGATACTGGTATGTCTAGAAAAAAAAGGGAATTTACTTCATAAAGGTTTAACAAGAACTACAAAACCCCATCCCAAACCCCAGCTGTCCAGATCACGTAATGCCATCTCAAATAACAAGGATGCTCTTAATGCACAGTATTGTCTCTGTATTAGCCGTATGGGAGGATGTTGGGCGTGCCCCTAAAAGATACCGCACACTCCTTGTGGCCTTGGGCAAGTCACTTAACCCTTCATTGCCTCATAGAATGCCAAGTTATCAATGTCCCTGTTTAATGTAATTACCAAGTTTAAATTGTAATGTAAACCACTTTGACTAAATGATAAAGCAGTATAAAAACACTGTAAAATAAATAAATGCTACCCTCATGTGAAAGGGTGACCCTTTCTTTGTTTTTTGCCTAGCACTTAGCTCCTGCTCCTTTGGACATTCAGAGTACCTTCAACTTGCTTCTACTGGGCTACAGAGCCATGAGCATTCACTGGTGAATACCTAGTGATGTTTTCACTACTTTATATACTCCCCCTAGTCCAGAGGTTCCCAACTCCAGCCCTGGAGGGCCAAACACCATTCAGGTTTTCAGGCTGTCCCTAATGAATATGCATGAGATATATTTGAATACAATGGGGGCAGTGCATGCAAATGCATCTCATGCATATTTATTAGGGACAGCCTGAAAACCTGAATGGTGTTTGGCCATCCAGGACTGGAGTTGGGAACCTCTGCCCTAGTCCCTTAGACCAGTCATTGTTGTGAGAGTTCTCAGCCCGGGGCTAGGTGCCAAAGCTCTTTCTGAAAATATGCTATCCATACTGGCAATGTCTGTATTTAAAGAATAAAATGTCTGTATTCAATTTCTAGGCTAATAAAACATGCGGAGGATAACTTGATATAGGCTGTCTAGGTCGGAAAACAGACATTTAGGAGCCCTTTTACTGAAGTAAGTTAGGTATTTGCATCTAACATGCGTTTGAGGAAAAACTAACATTAATTACAAAGCCTCCATGGTAATTGCTGGGGGAGTGGCAAGCCTGTTCCTGAAAGTTAACGGATGGGAGATCTAAAAATAAGATGATTGCTATTTTACCAGAGTCAAGGTGTTATCTCTCCTCACTACTGAAGGGCATTAAGCAGGATTCAGTGCTGTGATGTTCACGGCACTTGTGCTGTCTGGGGTAGAGAGTGTTTTGATAAGAAAGGAATGCATTTGAAGAACAGCTAATTCAAGGACTCTAGATATGAACAGTAAATGGACAGAACTAATGGGTCCAGTCTGCTCTTTTCCAAGAGTGGATGTATAGCAGCACTTTTCCAACATTGTGGAAATTGGCCTGGGGGTAGAGCAGAGGTGGCATCCAGCAATAACCAGGCAGCGGGCAATATTGAGTCGCTGCCCGGTTAGTATCATCGCTATCTGGGCAACCCGGATATGGTTCTGGCATTGAATATCCAGATCTAGATTAGTGGCAACAGCTAGCTGCTGCAGCTGAATATCGAGCCCTTCAAGTCTGTATGAAGATGACCCTCCTACAGGGGCAGCCCATGGGCGGTGAGGGGGCCATGTGCGGAGACTCGGTGCGAGGCCTCATTTGCATAAGTGACCTCATTTGCATAAATATTTGCATAATGCTACCATACACTAACTTTTAGTAAACATGCCTCTTAATGAGTGAATGGATAAAGAAAGACTAAAAGATTTCTACATTACTATAATCCAGTGCCAACCGCCAGGCACATTAGGAACTACTACAAACACTGCCCATTTAGAACCCATAGCAAACCCGCCGTATACTAACAGCACTACCAGGACTCACAAAGCACCATACCCTACCAATCAAAAGGCAACACTGCAAATATTAAACCGATACATTTCAGAGAATAACAATGCATGACCTACTGGGGAAAGAGAACAAGTGGCAATGTCAAATAGGAATTACATAAACAGAATACCTCAGCTCAGTTACACATGCAGAACATAGACCATCACCAAACAAGGAATCACAATTTAGAAACAGAAAGACAATAATTAAACTGGGAACCCCAAAAGCCAAACTTGGAATGTACAACAATACTGTAGAAATAAAACTATAAATTAATTTCCTCTTGTACTAAACAAAGCGCAGACGTTAATGATGCACATTTGCCATAGCTGACATATTCCAGTTAATAAATTCAAAATAAATAGATATTTTTCTACCTTTTCTGCATTTTTTTTCAGTTGCAATTGCTCCAGCCACTTTCTTCTGGTTTCTTTATGTCTTCTGCTAACTCTCCATCGTCTGCTGTCCATTTGTCCTTTCTTCTCTCTTCTAGTTTTTTTCCATTCTCTCTCTACATCTGCTTTAACATACTAATCTTTCTCCTTATGCTCTTTCCTCATTTCTATTTCATCCACTCAAATTTTACCCCTCCATCCTCAATCCCCATTTACTCTCCCAATATCCGGCCAATGGTAGATTTGTCTTCCCTCCCATACAAAATATTTTTCCCTCTCCATTTCACTTTCCCAGCCCCATCCCATTCTAATCCTCCCCCAACATCAACTTCCTTCTAGTTCCAGCCCCACCCAGCATCCGCTCCCTTCTAGTCCCCGCAACAGCCCATTTCCAGTCCTAGCCCCCCATGAGACCATTTCCTGTCCTAGCTCCCCCATCCATTTCCAGTCCTATCCGAGTCCCTCCATCAGCTCATTTCAAATCCCAGCACCTCATCAGCCCATTTCTAGTCCTTTCCTAGCCCCACCATCAGCCCATGTCAAATCCTAGTTCCCCTCCACTCAGCCCATTTCCAATCCAAGCCCCCCATGAGCCTACTTCCAGTTCTGGCCCCTCCATGAGTCCATTTCAATCCAAGCACCCACCACAGCCCATTTCCAATCTTAGCACCCCCCAACATCCCATTTTCAGTCCTATCCTAGCCCATCCATCAGCCCATTTCCTGTCCTAGCCCCCCCACTCAGCCCATTTCCAGTCCTAGCTCCTTCCCCTCACAGCCCATTTCCATTCCAAGCCCCCGTCCACATCAGCTATTTGCAGTTCAAGCCCCCCTTCAACTCAGCCCATTTCCAGTCCTAGCAAACCCCCCAGCCCATTAACAGTCCTAAGCCCCCATCAGCCCACTTCCAGTCCTAACCCCCATCACCCCATTTTCAGTCTTAGCCCTCCCATAGTCCATTACCAGTCCTAACCCCCCATCAGCCCATTTCCATTCCTAACCCCCCCCATCAGCCCATTTCCAGTCTTAGCCCCCCATCAGCCCATTTCCAGTCTTAGCCCCCCATTGCCCATTTCCAGTCCTAGCCCCCCCATAGACCATTACTAGTCCTAACCCCCATCAGCCCATTTCCAGTCCTAGCTCCCTCCCCTCACAGCCCATTTCCATTCCAAGCCCCCTCCCCATCAGCTATTTGCAGTTCAAGCCCCCCTTTCACTCAGCCTATTTCCAGTCCTAGCAACCCCCCCAGCCTATTACCAGTCCTAGCCCCCCCATAGCCCATTACTAGTCCTAAGTCCCCCATCACACAATTTTCAGTCTTAGCCCCCCATAGCCCATTACCAGTGTCCTAACCCCCATCAGCCCACTTCCAGTCCTAACCCCCCTCATCAGCCCCTTTCCAGTCTTAGCACCCCCCATAGCCCATTACCAGTCCTAACCCCTCCATAGCCCATTACCAGTCTTAACCTCCCTCCCCCCCATCAGCCCAGCTAGATTAAAAAAAAAACACAAACCGGATGCTGCTGCCGCTGCCGCTGCCGCTGCTGCCGTGGCAGTGTCAGAATCGAGTGCTTCTGCTGCTGCCACAGATTTCTCATCAGCCCTGGCAGGATTAACAGAGCTGCGAGAGGAGAAAATCTTCACGGCTCTGAAAGCTGCCGCTGATAGAGCTGATGCCGGGCGGGTTCTGCCGGGCAGGGGGTAGCCCCGCGGGATGCTCGATTCTGCCACTGCCACAGCGGCAACAGCAGCCAGTTTGTTTGTTTTTTAATCTATGGGCTGATGCAGAATGTTTTTGGCGTGGGGCCCCCTGAAACGCGGGGCCCTGTGAAAAAACATTCTTGCTCAATGGACGGGCCAGCCCTGCCCTCCTATTGATTTATTAGCATTGTAAATTGTTCAAGTTTGCGTGGAAGTACAACTGCTAGCCTTTGAGAAGAGGAAACCAGTTTTATGAAACTTACAGTACTTTAGTTTCGCTTCGAATTCTTTCTATGAGGGGAATTAGTGGCTGTGAGGAGCATTTTAGAAAGGACGTCCAAGTACAGTCTGGGACATCTAAGCCAAAATGTCTGAAATAAAATAGCAGGCACGTTCAGGTGCAAACATGATTTCACAAACGTGGACGTGCCCGATGTGGATGTCTTCGGGGGGCGGGGAGGCATCTACATAGATGTCCCTAGAATAGAACCTAGACCTCTAGGAGTAGCCTAATGGTTAGAGTAGTGGGCTAGGACCAGGGAAGCATTAGTTCAAATCTCACTGCTGCTATCATTGTCATTGTGCTGACTACTGGGGATGATAGAGTGCTATCTTCTCTACACCCTGTTGGAGAGGTGGTGCTGAAAAACTTGGAGGGCATTCATGACTGATCGAGGAGGTTGATTTGTTGGGTTGATTCCTGGCTTGTCCACAGTCCTTGTATGGAGACGGAATCTAAATGGGCTCCCCAACCAAGCTTGGACGCATCTGTAGTCAGAGTATGTTGAGGATGGGGCATCCGAAAAGGTGACCCTACAAGAAAGTTTGTCGGGGTGCACCACCAGAGGAGTGATTTGGTCAGAGGACATGTTACTTGCACAATTCCCTGTGGCTTGGGTCCACTGGATTGAGAGGGTCCATTGTGTTAGTCACATGTGCAGCCTCGTATAAGGTACTACAAGTACTATAGATGCCATGTGGCCCAAGAGGCACAGGAAGTCTCGAGTCATGGCAGTCTGTTGGCACATGTGGGTGTCCAGGTCCACCAATTTGCTCATGTTGTCCATAGGAAGGAAGACTCTGGATTGTTGAGTGTCTAGTATGGCTCCTATGAACTCTAATCTTTGGGTTGGAATCAGCTGGGACTTTGGGATGTTTATTACAAATCCCAGATGTTGCAGAAGTGCAAGGATTTGCTGATGAGATGAGCAGAGTTCTCCAGAAGAGTCTGCCTTTATTAGCCAGTCATCTAAGCAGGGGAACATGAAGGCTTTGTTGTTTTGAAGAAATGCTGCCTCTATGGCCATGCACTTTGTGAAGACCCTTGGTGCAGATGCAAGGCCAAAGGGAAGGACCCTGTATTGATAATGTGTGCCCCAACAGGTGAAGTGAAGATACTGTCTGTAATCTGGATGAATCAGAATGTGGGTCTAGGCTTCTTTGAGGTCTAGGGAACAAAGCCAATTGTGTTCTTGTAGGTATGGAAGTAGGGTTCACAGAGAGATTATTTTGAATTTCTCTATTACAAGGAACTTGTTTAACTCTCTGAAGTTGAGAATGGGCCTGTAACCCTCTTATTTCTTTGGAATGAGGAAGTAGGGGGAGTAGAAGCCCTTTAGCAGTTGGTTTTGAGGGACTACTTCTATGGCTCCTTCGGAAAGGAGACTGTTGATTTCCTGCTTGAGCAGAGTGTCCAGGGAGGTTGGGTGGAGAAATCTCCCCTGAAGTGGTGAGGGGGAAGTTTCTGAAAATTTAGTTGGTAACCCTTGTGACCTATGGATAGGGTCCCTTGTTCTGTGGTGATAAAGTGCCATTGATGAAAGAAATGGCACAGCCTCCCTGGGAAGGTGGTGGGTTCCTGAATGTGTAGAAGAGGCCTGTCTGTGCTCTCTAGGTGGGAATCAAAAACTGTGTGCTGCTGGTGCCTGGGTGGCTGGCTATGGCTTAGCTAACCTGGGTTGGCTTTTTAGCTTGTTTAGGACATTGTTGTTTCTGCTGGGCTTGATAAGCCGGTTGAGAATAGGAGGAGTAGAACCTCCTCTTCTTTGGGTAGAAGGGTTTCTTAGCTTCTGCCGCTTTCTTGGTATGGTCAGCAATCTTTCTGGAGAGCCATTTCAGGGTGGCGTCATCTGTTTCCAGCTCTCCAGCCTTCTTACTCCAGTTTTTCCCGAAGAGGTTCTCTCTAGTACAGGTGATATTGCTAACCTTGTCCTGGACCATTGTTCCAGGTCTGATGCTTGGAGCCAAGCTAACTGTCATGCACCGATGGCAATGGATGAGGCCCTACTGGTGGATTCAAAGACATTGAATGCTGCTCTATTCACAAACTTTGATACATTTTGGCTATGTGCCAGTACAGCTTGGAAAGCAGGTCTCTTTTCCTCCGGGAGGAATGGAAGGAAACCTTCCCAGTCTTTATTAAGTTCCTTAAGGAACACTCCCATGTAAAGAATGCAAGAGTTGATTCTGCTGGCTAGCATCAACGCTTGAAAAGATCGACAGGCAAAGGAATCAAGATTCCTGGATTCTCTTCCCGGAGGTATGGAAAAGTGGTTTTTGCCACTTTTGATGCGACATATCGCCAATTCCACCACCAGAGAGTGGTGTGGAAGTTGTGGTTTCTGAAAACCAGGACACTCCAGTACCCTGTACATGGTATCCAGCCGACGGCTAATTGTGGATACCATCAGAGGAGTCTCCCACATCCACAGCATCAAGTTGTAGAGGATCCAGTGTACCAGGAGGATTGAGGCCTCCTTTGGGGCTGTGGGGTACTGGAGTATTTCCAGCTTCTGTGCCCTCGGTTCTGGTTCTGATGCTGCCGGAATCAATAGCCCCTCCACCATATCTCAGATAAACTCCTGAAAAGACATGTCTTCAGGAGGAGATTTTCTGTGAGTACTAATGGATGGAGGTGAAGGATCAGAGGTGATGTCATGGAGGTCCATGGAATCGAAGGAGCGGTGGTCAGAATTAGAAGTAGCCGAGTCTGACACCAGTGAGTATAAAAGATGCCAGCGGTGGCATGAATGGTGTTGATGCTCCTGGGTACCCTCGGGTCCCAGTACTGAGGTAGTTCCCCATAGGATCTCCGTGGCCGATTTCGGTGTCGGTACCAAGGCCTCAGTTCTTGATGTTGGTATCGAACGTGGTACCGATTCCGAAGCTTGAATCAGAGTTGATGGGGTCACTAATGTTGAAGCCCCAGCATGCGGTCCTCCAGCTGTCAGTGTTAGAGGAACCGAAGCTGCGAGGAAAGCCACTAAAGTCCTTTCCAAGGACAGTATCTGCTGGTCCAAGGAAGTTGCCCGCGTCTGGTCCAATGTAAAAATGGAGCTTGGTGCCACCGTACTAGAGCAAGACATCATGGGCTCTCCAGAGGTCGAGGCCTCTGGAGCCTCCCAATTCCCCATGAAGGCTTTGGAGGACAATCCTCCCACCAGCGATGCCTGGGCCGATGGCTGGAATCAGAAGAGGTCCTGGAAGAATCCCGGGTGTTTTGAGGGGGATCTCTCCCTCGATTCCCAAGACTTGCCTGTGGAATCCTTGGACCTTTCCTTCGGTTCCTTTGACTTCTCTGAGGATTCTCACAGCTTTAACTTATCTTTAGAAGACTTTGAAGGAGACATGGGTCTTTTAGTCTTTTTCTCCGAGTGTTCAGACTCTTTAGACTGCTTAGAACTGTGAGAGAATGAGGATTCTCTAGAGGAAATCGAGGCCACTGACATCGAGTCCAATGGAAATAGTTCTCCAAACTTTTTGGCCCATTTCTTATTTCCCATTTCTCTTTGTCATCTGTTTACAGAGGGAGCAGTCCTGGAGTATATGGTCAGGACCAAGGCATTTGAGACGCCAGTCGGTTTGTCTGTCACCAAAATGGTGCTGAAGCACTTGGTACATTTTTTTAACCCGCTCGATGGTTTTCCATGGTCAGATGATGAGCAAGGCCCAGAGGGCGCAAGGCCCGGAGGTAAAATTTTCTTTTTTTTTGTTAAAGAAAAAAGATAAGGAATTTTGGGAAAAAAAATTAAAGAAATATGATTCTGGAATCAAGCAATACCAGTGCAGAGAGGAAGAAGTGGTTTTTTGAAAACGTTTCTAAGTTATTTTCTCCATGACAGGGTTTTGACCCGTTGGCTCCTTAGAAAAAGAAGAACTGAGGAGAGGAAGTTGGGAGAGCAGGAAGGCAGTAGCGCAGGTACAGTGGAGTGCTCCCAAAGGCTTTCCAATTGGTAGTTGTGGAGCTTCCCGCGTGGGTTCCGTCAGTACCCGTTGTCACCCATATGTGAAGATTACATTCCTGCTTGTTCCTAGAGATAAGTATAAGTCCTCTGCATTAAAGCAAAATGATACTTGGTTATAGGGCTGCTTTACATCCCCCTCCTGGAGTGGCAGTGAATATGTATTAGTCACAATTCCAAACCATATTGCTGTCACTCATCCATCTACACATATTCACAGCACAGCATTTTTTGGATAGAAAATTCACATCTTGCTAAAATCCTCAGCACAATAAATAGTTACACACACTGTTTAACAAACGTCTCGTCAAAAAATGACAACAGCATAAATATGTGACAAATCGATCAGCACTGGTGGTTGTTAACCCTATATAATTTTTTTTTTTTTTTAAATTCTTTATTTTCGTTTTATAACAACAAAGGAAAAGGAAGACATACAGCTAAAAGACAGATACATAAAGTGTAATACATACACCAAAGTAAACCCCTACCACCCCCCTCCCACTGCTTCTTCTCTAGAAAACTAATCATTCCCGAAGCGGGCGTGTACTTACATTATTGTGTTACAAAACCTAACGGTGATCTGAAACATGATGAGTGCACATTATACAGGCATGTTGGAGCAATGAGCAGATTGTACATAATCATTAAGCATCTGCCATTTAGACAAGCGAGAGTGAGTTTGGGCATGGGGAATAGCTCTCCGAGGTATCTGCTCATATTTACTATATAAGCAGACGAGGTTCCACCATTCATTGACAGTAAGTCGAGAGCTATCCTTCCAATTCCTCGTGATTAAGCATATGGCTATACCCAGCATGAAATCAAGGAGAAAGCGACCCTTCTTAGGAAGAGAGGGGACCTCCGCCACAGAGCGGAGTCCCACGATCTTCCAAGAGAGAGGTTCGTGAAGGTGTAAGATAAATTGAATACAACCCCAAACCCGCCCCCAATAGACCTGTAGTTGAGGACATTCATAAATAACATGAGCGAAGGTTCCCACAGCAGTATGGCAAGACCAACACTGGTCCCTAGCAGTTATGTTCCATTTGGCTATTTTTTCTGGGGTATAAAAGCATCTGTGTGCAAAAAAGAAGAGAGTTTGGGTGACAGAGGCAGACCGGGAAACCCGCACTACTTTGCTCCAGAAAACGCTCCATTGCACAGGGGTTAAAGTGGTTTGCAGTTCGCGCTCCCAGGCTTGTTGGGCTCTAAAAGTGGCCGTGTCTGTACCCTGACATAATATTTTATAAAAGTTAGAGGCTACCCCATGTGTACTACTAATAGAGTGAACTATCTCTAATAGCCCGTCCTCAGTAGGGGCAGAGGGCGGCATGATTCGAGCACTTTTGAGGCAGTGTTGAAGCTGCATCAATTGAAAGTAGAGTTTCGCTGGTAACGCAAATTCCTTTTGTAAAGCAGAAAAGGTTTTCCAACGAGCTGCAGAGAAAAGCTGTTGGGGTGTCCAGATCCCCCTTGAGTACCAGGGTTTCCATGCTATCGTTCTATTTAGGACTTGAATTCTGGGGTTATTCCATAGCGGGAGTCCGTCCTGAGGACATACGTTCGGGCCCAGTGATAGAATGAGAGTGTGAAAGGCCGCAAGAGTATCGACAATCATTGGTGGATGGCGGGTGTCTACTTGATAGGACATACCGGGGAGATGGGTCAACGGAATTGGGCTACTAAGCTCCTCTTCTATGTCAAGCCAAACTGGTCTGCAGTCTGTTGAGGCATCTAGCCATCGGGCACCTTGCTTAAGTAAGAAGGCTTGATGATATCTAAGAAAATCAGGAAATCTGGTACCCCCTCTTTCCTTTGCAGACTGTAGTTTTTGTTTAGCTATCCTTGGTGGCTTGCCCTGCCAGAGATAACGGACGAGATGGCCCTCAATAGTATGTAGCGGGAGTAAACATGGCAGCATTTCTAAGATGTAGTTCACTTTGGGGACTATCATCATTTTCACAGTTTCTAGGCGGCCCCACCATGTAAGAGATAATGGAGACCAACGATTTGTGAGCTCACGGACTTTGGAGACTACCTCTTTGGCATTAAAACTGATAGTGTCTTCTAAAGGAGAACAGTAATGGACCCCGAGATACTTCACCATGCGGGATTGCCAAAGGAAGGGAAAGGCCTGCATGTCAGCCTCATGTACCCAGCGGTTCAGTGGGAATGCTACAGATTTGGTCCAGTTAATTTTATAGCCCGATAATTGTGAGTATCCGTCAATCAGATCCAAGACAGCTGGAACCGAATCGAGGGATACGAAAAGCATAAGGTCATCTGCATATGCAGAAAGTTTAATCTCCCTATGACTGAAGGGGACACCTCGAATACGTGCGGACTGTCTAATAAGGAGGGCTAGGGGTTCAAGAGCTAGATCAAAGAGCATTGGTGATAGGGGGCAACCTTGACGCGTGCCTCTTTGGAGATTAAATGGCTGAGACTTGATGGCATTTACACAAATACTGGCGACGGGTTGAGTATACATGACTTGGAGATATCGGAGGAAGCCCTCCCCAAAGCCATACCATCGGAGAACTGCAAATAAGAAGGGCCATTCTAGGCGATCAAAGGCTTTTTCGGCATCCAGGGAAAGACCCACCCATGGATGATCTAGATTGGCAGCACTGGATAGCACATGGCATAAGGTCCGAGCATTGTCAGCAGTGGATCTGCCGGGTATAAAACCGCATTGGTCGGGGTGAATTAGGGTGGCCATCCTGTCAGATAGCCGGGTGGCCAAGATCGTTGCGAAGATCTTATAATCGGCATTAAGTAGGGAGATTGGACGGTAGTTGGCGGTTAGTAGCGGGTCTCTGCCTTCTTTCTCAAATACTACCACATTAGCTGCAGAAAAGGATCCCAAAGAGGATGTATCTACCGCAAGGGCAGTAAAATAGAGTTTTAAATAGGGAACTAAATCTGCACTGAACGTTCTGTAGAATTCGGTCGGGAGACCATCGGGCCCTACGGCACGGCCCGAGGCTGTTCGTTTTAGGGCAGATTGGATCTCGGAAGCAGAGAAGGGTTCATCCATCGCATCCCTATCATCTTCAGAGAGGGTCGGCCGCTGAATGCCAGAAAGCAATCGCTCGAATGTCTCTGACGAGAACTCACATTCAGATTGATATAGGGGGGTATAGAAATCCCGAAAGAGCTCTACAATGTCGGAGTCTGTGGTCACTATGCCCCCTCCCTGTGGAGCCCGAAGGGCCGCTACGCGTTTGGCTTCTTTTTGACCTTTCAAGGCGTTGGCTAAGAGTCGACCGGCTCGGTTATTTTCACGATAATATGTCCCTCGCTGAAGCTCAATACTCTTAGAAGCTGCAGTTGAGAGGATTGAGTTATATTGAAAACGGAGACGCTGTAATCGAATTAATACACATGGATCAGTACGTGAAGTTAGAACTCGTTCGCCTGCTTTTATTTGTTGGTCTAGTATGAGTAGCTGCTGTTTGCGTTGTTTCCGCAGGCGGATTTGATAGCTAGTGATCGTTGCTCGAATGGCCGCTTTGAAGCCCTCCCACCAAGCCCAATTCGCAGTATCCTGGGGTAGAATAAAATGGAAGTAATCCTGTATGGCTGCTCGAATTCCTAACTGGAACTCTGGCTGAGTTAACAGGGCTCTATCAAAGAACCAGGCCCCCGAATTCCCTTGGGGTGCAGTAGTGTGTAATTGAAAGGAAATAGCAGCATGATCTGAAATATGTTGGGAGTGAATCTTTGCAGTGTCCACCTGAGGAACTAACAGTTTTGATATTAGAAAGAAGTCTATGCGAGACTGGGATTTGTGAGGGGGAGAGAGAAGAAGGTGAAGTCAAGCTCATTGGGGTGTAGTAACCTCCATAGATCAACTAAAGCAAGATCTTTGATCAGGGAGGTAAGCGTGGTGTGACTCTTGGGGGGACCACTTGTCCTAGGCGGCTGTTTGTCAATCAGGGGATCAAGGACTAGATTGAAATCCCCCCCAATTATCAATGAAGTATTAGCAGAGGCCTGCGCAACCTGAGCAATGGTAGCAAAAAAGGCAGGGTCATCCACATTAGGAGCGTAAAGGCATATACATGTAACTTCAAGGCTACCTATCTTGAGGTGAACTCTGGACCATCTACCTTCTGTATCTGAGCTAGTCGCAATAATAGTAGCATGCAAAGATTTCCTAACCAGTATGGCAACCCCACATTTCTTAGAAACGGCTGGGGAATAGGCGGCCACCATGTAAGGTTTAATATTGAGTTTAAGAGTTTCCTTCGAATTTAAATGCGTTTCTTGGAGAAAAATCAGATCCGCAGCTTCCTGACTTAGGTAGCTTAGGATTTTCTTCCGTTTTATCGGATTATTGATTCCTTTTACGTTCAATGAGAAAATCTTACATGGTGCCATCAATCGGTAATAGACATTTTAGGTAAGGGCGCTTGAAAACATACAACATAATCAGAATCTGTGCAACAATGACATAATCACCGAGTATGCTGGCTAATACACCCCATATTGAAAAGTATGTACCAAAGTATCTTAGAGAAGAAGCAAAACCCCCAAAGAATATGGCGACCATATGTCTGCGGGAGGAGGCCCTAGAGAGGAAATAGAAAGACATGAAAAAAAAAAGAAAAGAAACACCAGAGTCCATAATTAACACTGTCTCTGATACTCATCGAGGCTACTGTGGGTAGATGGAGTCGGGTCACAGATATCATCAAAAGTAAGGCAAACAAACTGCCCTCGCCAAACTCTTTGCTGGGCTGCGGCAGATCCAATATGGCAGGTACAGCGGATATGAGAATACTTGCAGGAATATTCTGGAAGTCAGCGCATCAAGTCGGCTTCTTTGGAATCCAAAAACTCCGCTAGTAGATCAGGGTCCTCAAATGTTCTTGTCTGATTGTGAAGCGTGACTCGGAGCTTGGCCGGGTACATCAGGCCATAGCGTGCTTGTAGTTGTTGAAGCCTCGGCCGGAATTCCAGAAAGCGCTTTCGGCGGTCGACCGTGGGTTTAGCCAAGTCAGGATAGAAGGAGATCTTGTGGCTCTCAAACTCCATATGGCCCTTTGCCCGAGAGGCACTTAGAATTTGCTCCACATGTTGATATCTCAAAAGTCGAAAAATGATAGGCCGCGGGGTCTTCCTGTTGAGCGTTATGCTTGTGGGTACACGATGAGCGCGATCGATCTCCAAATCTTTGGTAAAGGTGATTTGGAGCAGGGAAGGGAGGATTTTGCATAAAAACTCTTTCATGTCTCCCGATTCCGCTCCCTCCGGTATGCCCACGAGTCGTATGTTGTTGCGGCGCGCTCTATTATTGCCATCTTCCACTTCTTTCTGCAAGGCCCGCACCTGACGTTCAACTTTGTCGAGTTTGGACAACCGGGCCGCGTGGGAGTCCAATATGCTCTCCATTTTGTCCTGACGCGAAGAAAGCCCTTCTAGCTTGCTTTGCAGCACACCAAGATCTTCCCGCAGCGCTCGGAGTGCTTCACCGTTTGACTGCACGAGGTCTTTGACCCCTCTAATCTCTGCGAGGATTTCCTGCTGCATTTCGGGGCCCTCGCGCAAGGCCAGCCCCTTCTGCGGGGACGGGGGTTCAGTTTTGGAACGTTTGCCGTGAGAAGCCGCTGGAGATCCAAATTCCAGGCGCGTGGGTTTGGTCCCCGCCATCTCACCAATGTGCCCCGGCAAGATCAGAGTAGAAGTTCCAGGTATGTACGGTGTTAATTCAGGATTCTGAGTAGGCCTCTCGGGAGCCTCAGCGTTATGCGACCATCCCGCTGGACATCAGGCTCCGCCCCCCAACCCTATATAATTTTAAAACAGTGCTGCAGATCCAAAGAGCTTGTAACTGAATAAATGCACCGCTTTTCTCCTGCTCTTCCAATTATATGTCTCCTAAGAGCACTCCACTCTTCTGTCTCTACATGAAGGACCAAATGTATTAATGCTCACTAGACAACCCAGCTTGAATGAAAAAGAGAAAAGAGAATTTGATTTAACTCACATCTTTTTCAGAAGTTCACAATAAGTTACAACCAGGTACAGTAGCTATTTTTCTGTCCCCAGAGGGCTTACAATCTAAGTTCATACCTGAGACAGCGTAGGGTTAAATGATTTAACCAAGATCACAAGGGATAGCAATGGGATTCAAAAATGGCTTCCCTTGCTCTCAAGCCCATTGCTCTGACCATCAGGCAACTACCCTACCAGCACAAATCCACTTAACAAATGTACATAACACATATAGAAGTCTTGTTAAAATACGTCCCAAATAAATATTTATAAGCCCTGTGCAACAAAAGTTTGATATGACCCTGCCTATTAAAACCTCAAAAAATAGTGATGGTGCTCATTTAATCAAACATATCAGTTAGAGCTGCTTGCTAATTGACCATGAGGGTTATTTTAGAAGACTTATCCGTTCCTTGGACATCAGAAAATGGACATAGCGATGTCCAAAGCACATAGATATTGTCAGAGGCATTTTAGAAGCTGAGTCTGTGGATGTCCCCAGTACAAGGATGTCCAAATCTGAATGGAGGCATGGTGGAGGCCTAGCTGGGGCATTCCCAAGTATATGGGCACCCCTGCCTATTCTCCAAAATGTTGGACGTCCAGAGTCATGACTAAGGTTAGACCTTCTCCAGGCATCTGAAACGTGATCATTCTGTCAGGGAAATTGTCCGGAGGGTGTTGAGAAGTAGCTATACTAATAGCCCCTTTATTTTATAATACAGCAATGAACACTGATGGAGAATGGGGGCTCATGGTTTTGTTTTGTTATGCCACCAGATGTCCCCTTATTCTAGCTTGCATGAGATGGACATCCCCGCCCCACACTTTCCTAAGGGGGATGTCTATGTGCCCACTGGCTTAGACATCCACATCGGGAATGCCCATGTTACTAAAATCAGCCAGAAACATAGATGTCCCTGACGTTTTTCTGCATGTTCCACCTTGGCCATCCTGGATTTGACTTGAATGCCCATTCTAAAATGCCACTTTGCATGTTATCTAATAGCAACACTGTACAACAAACAACAACTGATAGCTGGATAAATGTTCTCCCTTTATTTTCTTTTTTAATCATTTGTCTTACTGTGCTACAAATATTTGGGTTAGATGACCAGTCAGCCAATAGCTGTAATTTAATACTTGATTATTGTGGTTACTCATATTCAGGGCCTTTTTGAAGGGGTACAAGCACCTTTTTCACTGCTTGCTAACACTGACCCATGGTCCTCATGTATTAATGAAAGAACCCTGCACATGAGTAGCAGTATTTTTTTTCACAGCCTTCCAAGAACAATACTATTATCCAGTCTCTACTCCTGGGACTAATTTAGTGGGTTCTTGAAGTGAAACCATTATACACAGGTTGGCCTTGGCACTTAAACTCCACTTACTTCTTCTCCCCTCTCAAAATAAATGACTTTAGGACTAGAAAGCATAGTTACTCACCTGTAACAGGTGATCTCCGGCAACAGCAGGAATTTAGTCTTCACATATGGGTACTGTCGCTACCGATAGAGCCTGTGCGGGAACGCTCCCCAGCGTCCAATAGGAAAGCTTTTGGAAGCATCCCTATGCCAACTGTCCCTCTCCAATTGAGCTTATAGCTGAGACAAAAGAGAGAGAGAAAGAGAGAGAGAGAGAGATAGAGAGATACAACTCCTAGGGGAGGTGGGCGGGTTGCGAAGACTAAATTCCTGCTGTTACAGGTGAGTAACTATGCTATCTCCAGGAACAAGCAGGAATGTAGTCTTCACATATGGGGACTCTCTAGCTGCAGATGCCAGGGAGATGGCCCCAGAAAGTTGTGTGCCCTTGTGAAAGGGCTCCACTTCCCCCCATGGATCTCTGGCATCCTACCAGGGATGGTGAGTAGGGGTTGATTAAGTCTGGAAGAGGTGTTGAAGAACAGCCTGACCAAACATGGCATCCCGGCGGGAGTCCTTGTCTAAGCAGTAATGGGCTGTGAAGGTATGAACCGAAGCCCAAGTAGCTGCTCGACAGATGTCGTCGATAGACACAGAGTGAAGATGAGCCATTGAGGCTGCCATGGCTCTCACACTGTGAGCTGTGACATGGCCTTCAAGAGGAAGGTTCTTACTCTCATAGGCAAAAGATATACACTGTGCAATCCAGTTGGACAGTGTCCTTTTGGAGACTGGAAGTCCCAAATGACTAGAATCAAAAGCAACAAAGAGTTGAGAGGATTTTCTATGTTGCTGTGTCCTTTGCAAGTAAAAGGCCAAAGGCCTTTTACAGTCCAAAGTATGAAAGTTCCTTTCTGCATTTGAGGCATGAGGCCTTGGAAAGAATACAGGAAGGTAAACCACTTGGTTCAAATGAAAGGTTGAAACCCCTTTGGCATAAAGTGTGGATGAATCCTAAGGACTACCTTATCATGATGGAACCTTGTATAAGGAGGATCAGCCACCAAGGCTTGCAATTCACTGATGCGACGTGCTGATGTGATTGCAATGAGAAAGATAACTTTCCAGGAAAGGAATTTCAGAGAGGTAGTGGCTAATGGTTCAAAGGGCGGTTTCATGAGCTGCCCAAGTACCAGATTCAAGTCCCATGCCACTGGTGGTGGCTTAATGGGAGGCTTCGTTAAAAGAAGGCCTCTCATAAATCTCACTATGAGAGGATGAGAGGAAATAGGTTGACCATTGAGGGGCTTGAAAGAAGCTGCAAAAGCACTCAAATGGACTCTCACTGAATTAGTCTTAAGCCCTGCATTTGATAAATGAAGGAGGCACTCCAGTAATGATTCCAGAGGTATCGCAAGGGGATTAAGACCCTTCTGCGAGCACCATATGGTAAACCTTTTCCACTTAAATGCATAAGAGCATCTTGTGGAAGGTTTCCTGGAAGCATGAAGGATATCCTTTACCTGCTGGGAAAGGTTAAGACCATGAAGTCCTAGGCTTTCAGCAACCAGGCCCTGAGATGCAGAGACTGGGGATTGAGATGCCACAGCATCCCGCCCTCTTGAGAAAGGAGCTCTGGAGCAGATCCTAACTCCAGAGGCGGAGCTTGAGAGAGATGTAGGAGCAGAGGGTACCACATTTGCCATGGCCAATGTGGAGCTATGAGGATCATATGACCTGTGTCTCTCTGAAGCTTGAACAGGGCTTTGGAATTAGGGGAATGGGTGGAAAGGCATACAGGAAGTCCTGACCCCAATGGAGGAAGAAAGCATCCCTGGCCTGACAACCTCGAGCCGGAATTCTGGAACAGAACCGGGGAAGTTTGGCATTCAGAGGACTTGCAAAGAGGTCTATGTCCGGGGTTCCCCAAATTTGAAAACTTTTGGCCACCTGGTCTGCATGGAGAGACCATTCGTGTGGAAGCAGAACTGGACTGAGTCTGTCTGCCCAAGAGTTTTGAATGCCTGGAAGATACACCGCAAGGAGATGAATCTGATACTCTCTAGCGAGGGCCAATAGTCACAAAGCTTTGTTGCAGAGCGACAGAGAGCCTGTTCCGCCCTGCTTGTTCACATAGAACATGGCTACTTGATTGTCCGTTGAACTAGGACTGTCTTGTAGCTGAGCTGGGTGTGAAATACTCGAAGAGCAAGGAAGATTGCTCTGAGCTCCAGGAGATTGATATGGAGATAGGCCTCCTGTGGAGTCCAGGTACCCTGGGTAGGGAGGCCTTGCAAGTGGGCTCCCCAACCCACTTGTGAAGCATCTGTTGTTAGAGTGGCTTGGGGTAGGGGTTGCTGAAAAGGAGACCCCACCAAAAGGTTTTTGGGTGACTGCCACCATTGGAGGGACAAAATAAGGCTATCTGAGTTTGCTATTTTGTCTGACAGACAATCTGACGCCTGAGTCCACTGAGTGGATAAGGTCCACTGGGCTGCCCTCATGTGGAGGCGAGCATAAGGAACCACATGCACGGTGGATGCCATGTGGCCTAGCAACTGTAACTGCTTGGGAAGCTAATTGCACAATGCGAAGGCAGCGGGGCTGTGGAAGGTAGACCCTTGTCTGTCTTGTATCCAGAAGAGCTCCTATAAACTCTAGGGATTGAATGGGAGCAAGGTTGGACTTTGGGAAGTTTATGACAAGTCCCAAATATTGAAGGATGCACACTGTGCGAGACAGAGCAACCCTGGCCTCTGGCTCTGAAAGGGCTCAAATGAGCCAGTTGTCTAAGTAAGGGAAGACAAATATTCCCAGGGTGCAGAGAAATGCTGCTACCACAGCCATGCATTTTGTGAACACCCTTGGTGCAGGGGCCAGGCCAAAAGGAAGAACCCTGTATTGGTAGTGCTTCCCTTGAAACAGGAACCAAAGGAACTTTCGGTGAGTTGCATGGATGAGAACATGAGTGTACGCATTCTTGAAATCTAGAGAACAAAGCCAATCCTGACTCTGAAGGTATGGCAGCAGAGTTCCTAGAGAAATCATTTTGAACTTCTCTCTGAACAGGAATTTGTTCAATTCTCTGAGGTCTAAAATGAGTCTGTATCCTCCTGTTTTCTTTGGAATAAGGAAATAGGGGGAGTAAAACTCTGTACCCCGTTGGGGAATGGGTACCTCTTCTATTGCCCCTTGAGCAAGGAGCACAGTGACTTCTTGACCCAATCGGTCGTTGAGAGAAGTCTGAAAATTGAACTGTCTTACTATTGTAGGAGGGGGCATGATGCGGAAATGAAGCTTGTACCCCTCTCTTACAACAGACAGAGTCCAATTTTCTGCTGTTATCTGACCCCATCTGGGGGCAAAATGACATAACCTTCCTGGGATGGTGGAGGGTTCTGGGCCGTTCAGGGCCAGGAAGGCAAAGTTCTCTAGACAGGAGTCAAAGCCCCTGTGGAGGCTGAGTCTGCTGAGCCGGTTGAGGCTTAGCTGCTTTTGGTTTCCTTTGTTGCCTAGGTTGTTGCTGCTGTCCCTTTTGGGCAGACTGACCTAAACGATGTCCCTGCTGGGTATAGGAGGGATAAAACATTTTCTTCTTGGAGGATCTTTTCCTCGCAGGATCAGCTGTAGATTTAGACAATCTATCCAAAGTGATATTGTCAGCATCTATCTCATTAGCTTTTTCCTGCCAATTCTTGCAAAAGAGATTCTCTCCTGTGCAAGGTATATTCCCCAGTTTGTCCTGTACCCAGATTTCCAAGTCAGATGCCTGGAGCCAGGCAATCCTACGTGCACCTATGGCAATAGCAGAGGTTCTGCTTATGCATTCAAAGCAGTCAAAGGCTGCACGATTCACAAACTTGGAAACATCCTGAGCATGTTTAACAAGTGCAAGATAATCTTGCCTTTTATCATCAGGAAGGAGAGGGCTCATAAGCTCTAAGTCTCCTGTGACCTCCTTAAGGAACATTCCGATATACAAGATATAGGAACTGATCCTAGCAGAAAGCATGGAAGCCTGGAAGGATTGACGTCCAAAGGCGTCAAGAGTCCTACACTCACGTCCTGGAGGATTAGATGCATGCCTTTTTGCACTCTTTATCCGTCTCATGGCTGATTCCACCACCATGGAATGGTGTGGTCATTGAGTCTTCTGAAACCAGGACAAGGAGGAACTCGATACATGGTGTCGAGTCTTCGAGAGTGAGGAGATGTGGTCAGAGGTGTTTCCCACATCCTTAACATAAGATCATGCAAGATCTCATGAATAGGTAAGGTAGCTGCCTCCTTGGGAGCTTTAGGGTATTATAGGATTTCTAATTCCTTTGCCGTAGGCTCTTTCTCAGGAGCCACTGTGATGGAAAGACCTCGGTCCACATCTCAGATAAAATCCTGAAAGGACATATCCTCTGGTGGAGACATCCTACGCTGAGGAGAAGAGGAATCCTCAGGAAGAAGTACTCTGGTATCGGCAGAGCTTTCAGAGTCTTCAGACTCATCCGAGGATTCGAAGTATCTCCGATCCGGGTGATCATGCAAGGCAGGAACCGGTACCGATCAAAGTCGGCATTGGAGTGGTCCAGTACCGACTTGTCGATGCCAGATAGAGACGCATGATTCGGTCCCGGTAGAATACCTGCCGATGTCGATGCAGTCGGTGCCAGTACCGGTTGAATTGTCTGAAGCGGTTACAGGGGCATCGAGGCCGTGAGAAGAGCCGCCAGACTGCGTTCAATAGCCAAGAATCTCTGGTCTATTGACGCTGCCGATGCTTGGGTATCGGTGCCGGATGAAGCGGCTGGAACCCCAGAGCATGGCACTAGTAGTTCTGCTGAGGTTGAAGCCTCGAGAACATCCTGGAGCCCCGTTAGTGCTTTGAAAGCCGAAGCCTCCCGCCGGGGCAATTTTGCCGGTGAATGTCCCTCAAGGGCAACGCCAGAGGCATCTTGATGTTTAGAAGGAGATCTACCCTTTGAGGACCGGCTAGATTTATGTTTAGTTACCTGAGATCCATGGGAGGAAGATGAAGCCCTGGAAGACGTCGATGCCACGGAGGCTGCATCAGAGGGAAAAAGGGTGCTAAGTTTAGCAGCTTGATTTTGCCGGCCCCTTTTCGACATCATCCCACAGGCAACAAACTCTGAAATAGAGTGGTCAGGACCTAAACATTTGAGGCACCACTCATGGATGTCGGTGACGGAGATGGTACCGCCACACTTAGAACACTTTTTAAAACCCGAAGCGGGTTTTTCCATTTTGAGGTAAAAAATTGGGCCTAGTGCCCAAAATGGCGCGTGGCACCCGAGAAGAAAATTTCTGGAGAAAGACTCCAGAAACAAAGTGGGGGGTTTTTAGAAAAAAGAAAAGTAGAACCGGCGGTACTGCTATAGCGTCGAGGGAAGGCAGACGCGACCACAAAAAAGAAGGGAAATTTTCTGCGGTGACAGGATGTGTGACCTGTCAGCTCCGTGGAAAACGAAGAACTGGAGAGGAACAGTTGGGAAAGGCGGGAAGGCAGCATGCAGGCGCTGTGGGATGCTCCCAAAAGCTTTCCTATTGGACGCTGGGGAGCATTCCTGCGCAGGCTCCGTCGCTACCGACGATACCCATATGTGAAGACTAAATTCCTGCTTGTTCCTGGAGATTGTGTATTCTGAACCAAGGGTTTACTTAAAGAAGTTTAAGGGTCATTAATATAACAACAGTCTTCTGGATCCTTTCTCCTTCCATCCTAAAGCAGGTGGCTCACTTCTTATTCTCTTCTCCTACACAGGCAGGGCTGCTCTCCCCCTGAGCTATTGGGGCTGCTGGCTGATTAGATACATTCACAAAAGAACTTCTTGGTGTAGACAAACCTAAAACATTTCACTACCCCTCTGTTCTCTCTTCCTGCAACTTCTTGTTCTAAGACCTCTCTTGAAGGAGTGAGGCTGGAGATAGCCACAAGCATTTGCCCATTAGGGCAGCCACCTTACTCTCTCCTTATGTAGCAGTGCTGGGTAAGCCAAGGACAAAATTCTGTCTTTGAGAGTGGTTTATATTTGAGTTACATTTCCCTCCCAGAAGAGTTTCTTCCCAGCATGATGTAAATGGCAGAAAGTAACCTCCTCTGCTCTGGACAATTGCCAGTTCATCTCCATGTCATACTATAGCAATTTAGTAGGACAACTGAAGGTCTCTGCTGCTCAAAGCAGTGACATCCAAGGGGGCCTCTACATAACATATCACCCATTAATATCCAAAAGAAGATCTCTGTTACCACAAGAACTTACTCACCAAAATTACTGCTATTGAATTGTAATTAATATAACCCCACTATCAGGCTGATGCAGAAAGCTAGTGCGGCCACCCAGAACCGATAACACCATGTTTAAGCGCACTTTACGCACTTTTTAAATGCAGAAAACAGACTAAACACGGATGGAAAAATTAGCGCCCAATTAACACAATGCGTTTTTAAATGTATTTTAATCAGCTGCACATAATGGTCTGGTATGCAAATCATGGCTACCCCCAATGCAGAGACAGAGGTAGAGGATTTTTCAATGAGCTATAGCACCAATATTTTAACTGCAGGGTCTGAGGTGACATAAACCTCTAAAGCATGCCCCCAACAGTATTTTGATGGCACCAGGTGCTTTCCTGATGCCTAGATCATCTTCTCCTCAGATGATCAGGCATTGGGCAAAGCCCCCGATGCCATCAAAATAAGGAAATCAAATCCCTGATTTTATTTATTTTTATTTATTTATTTAACATTTCTTATATACCGCGCTATTTCAAATCAGTGCGGTTTACAATAAACAACATATTACTATGTGGGTGGGCCACATAGGGTTTACATTAAACAAGGGAGTAAAACTTGGATTTAACAGGGACTGAACATATCTACATCGTTATTTACAGCAATAATACGGTACAGATTATGTATTGGGTAGGTGCTCTTATGTTATTCAGTGTGGGTCAGCTTGGGCCGGGTCTGATTTTCTGTGTTGGTCTGGTCAGGGTAGATTGAGAGGTTTGATGTTGTAGTGGTTACATTGTTAGACTCAGGGTAGTGTCTCACGAATAGGTAATGCTTAAGTGCTTTCCGGAATTGGGATTGACTAGAGATGATACGAATGTCGGCTGGGAGGGCATTCCAGGCCAAGGGGGCACAGATTGAGAATGCTCGGTTCGAAGCTGTCTTTGTGCAAGTGGTCATTTGTTTGGGAATCAGCAAAGTGTTGGCCATTATAGATCGTTTGGTTCTATATGGATGTGAATAGTGGCCCGGAGTCCGCGAATAGTGGCCCGGAGTCCGCGATCCCCCCCACCCAGCACTATTTTGATGGCATCGGGGATGATCGCGGCATCAGGAAAAGCCTCTGATGCTATCAAAAAACTGTTGAGGGCAGGGTGCCCTGACAGAAAGGGAATCCCTGGTGGCCCAGCGACCCCAATCCCCCCACCTGACCGTATTTTGATGGCATCAGGGACGATCACAGCATCAGGAAAAGTCCCCAATACCATCAAAATACTGTCGGGGACCAGTGCCCCAAAAGAAAGTAATTACCTGGTGGTCTAGTGGCCCTTGTACCCCCACCCCCACTCAAAAGTAAAATAAAACAACTTAGTGGTCTAGTGGCCCCTGTACCCCCATCCTCCACTAAAAGAAAATAACCTGGTGGTCTAGTGGCCCCTGTACCCCCCCATTCCCCACCCTAAAGTAAAATAAAACAACCGTGTGGTCTAATGGCCCCTGTACCCCCAACCCCACTAAATGAAAACAGCCTGGTGGTCTAGTGGTCCCTGTACCCCCCCCCCTCCACACACACACACACCCTAAAGTAAAATAAAACAACCTGGTGATCTAGAGGCCTCTGTATGCCCCATCCCCCACCAAAAGAAAATAACCTGGTGGTCCATTGGCCCCTGTGACCCCCACCCCCCACTAAAAGAAAACAGCCTGGTGGTCTAGTGGCTCCTGTACCCCCCACCCCTACCCTAAAGTAAAATAAAACAACCTGGTGGTCTAATGGCCTCTGTACGCCCCATCCCCCACCAAAAGAAAATAACCTGGTGGTCCAGCGGCCCTTGTGACCCCCACCCCCCACTAAAAGAAAACAAATTGATGGTCTAGTGACCCCTGAAACCCCTCACCACCACCCCAAAGTAAATTAAAATAAAATAACCTAGCTGTCTAGTGGCCCCTAAATCCACCCCCCCCCCCAACCTGGTACCTTAAAATAAGTGGAGCGCTGCCTACACATTCCCATTCTTAGTCCACCATCTTGAAAAATGGCAGCACCCAGCCCCACACAGTACATCTGTCTACCTTATATGGCAGTCTAACCTCACCTGGTACATCCCAAGATGTACCACGTTGGGCCAAGGGTCACCATTTTCAAGAAGGCAGATTCAGAGCAGGAGCGCATTGGCAGCACGTCCGCTTATTTTAAGGTACCAGTTGGGGGGTGGTGGATTTAGGATCCGCTAGACCACCAGGTTATTTTATTTTATTTTAATTTGAGGTGGGGTTGGGGGGGTTTCAAAGGCCTCTAGACCACAGGTTGTTTTAATAGGGGGTGGGGGGATACAGGGTCCACTAGACCACCAGGTTGTTTTATTTTACTTTGGGGGTGGGGAGTACAGGGGCCACTAGACTACCAGGTCATTCTTTTAGTGGCGGTGGGGGGTACAGGGGTCACCAGACCATCAGGTAGTTACTTTGTGTTGGGGCACTGGCCCCCGACAATGTTTTGATGGTATTGGGGGCTTTTCTCAATGCCACAATTGTCCCCGGTGCCATCAAAATACTGTCGGGGCTGATATGCAAATTAGCCATGTGATCGACCCCGATGCCATCAAAATACTGTCGGGGCTGAAATGCATATTAGCTACGCAGACCCGGAGAGCAAGCCAAACTAGCGCAGACTTCTTGTGCGGATGTGTTTGGCTTGCTCTCCCAGTTTAATGCTGCAGTGGCTCATTTGCATGCGCACCGTTACCACATCGTTCTCTTGCATACCATAACCTTGCTGCATCTCGCGTTAGAATGTGTGCCTTGTTGGGAACTTAAAGAGCCGATTCAGTGCATGTCTAGCATCAGCTTTCTGCATCGGCCTGTATGAGAGCTATGAGAAATATACATTCCCAAAGCTGATTTATTTATTTATTTTTTATACCGCGCTATTTAGAATCAGTGCGGTTTACATGTATACTAACAGGTACTTTTTATTCCCTTGTCCCCGAAGGACTCACAATCTAAGTGTACCTGAGGCAATGGAGGGTTAAGTGGCTTGCCCAAAGCCACAAGGAGTGGTCATGGGACTAGAGACCCCAGTCCCTCCGGCCTGAAGTTGCTTGTCCCCATGCGGGACTTGAACCCCCGGCCTTCCGGCCTGAGGTAACCTGTCCCAACCACTGAGCCACTCCTCCCTCTTTTGCCGATATATTTGCTGATATATTCCAATCACTAAAAACTCAAAATAAAATGTGAGGGGAGGGGTCTATATTGGTTGTTTCTAATTATTTCATTTTTCCAATTGAGTTGCTCCTGGTCTTTTGTTTTCCCACTTGTCGGTTGTCTACCTTTGAAGCTCATACTTTATTTACTTGCTATGCATGTGAGAATATGCATGAGGTAAATTTGCATCTTTGGGGTCCCTAATTTATGCTTAGTCTATGTGGACATCCTGAAAACCAGACTAGTTGCAGAGTCACCAGAATCGGTTTGGGAACTATTGATATAACGTATTTGTCAAACCATTTTACATAAGAAAAACAATATCGACTCAGACTAAGGTCCATCAAGCCCAGAATCCTGCCTCAGCCAGTGATCAGTCCGGTCACATGTACCTGGCAGATCCCAAAAAGTAGATGTTAGCTCATTTCCAGGGATGAACAGAAAGCTCTCCCAAGTCTACCTAGCTAATAACCTTTTATGGACTTTTCTTGCAATAACTTGTCCAAACCTCATTTGAATCCATTAGAAAAATGGAGTGGGCCACAGGGGCCATGGTCTCACCAAATTAGCGTAGTTGCTCACCCGTAACAGGTGTTCTCCAGGGACAGCAGGAATCAGTCCTCACATATGGGTGACGTTGGCGCCAATGGAGCCCTCGTGTGTAGCAAATCCCCAGCTTTCAGAGAAAGCCTTTGGGAGTTGCATCATGCATGCGCGGTCCCCTTCCCGCCCAAGGGTGCCATCTTGCTCAGTCAAATGACATAGCTAAAAAGACAGCAAAAGAATAAAATAATAATAATAGGACTGCAACTCCAAGGGGAGGAGGGAGGGTCGTGAGGACTGATTCCTGCTGTCCCCAGAGAACACCTGTTACAGGTGAGTAACTACGCTTTCTCCGGGAACAAGCAGGAAGTCAGTCTTCACATATGGGGCTCCCCAGCTATAGGCTACTGAGAACCCACAGCTGAAAAATAGGCTCCCTCTATGAGAGCCGCAAGCAGCCACAATAGGAATCTAACTAAGAGAGTGGCATTTTGGTAGCCTGACACAGAAGGGTCGGAGGGCAGGAGTTGCCTAGACCTTAAAAAGGTTACGGAGTACAGCCTGGCCAAAAGCACTGTCCCGTCAGAACTCCCTATCCAGGCAGTAATGTGTTGCGAAAGTCTGGCCTGAAGACCAGGTGACGGCCCGGCAGATGTCTGCCAGTGGAACAGAGCAGAAATGAGCCACTGATGCCGCCATGGCCCTGACCCGATGGGCCATCACACGACCCTCTATGGGACGTTCAGCTGCTCTATATGCCCAGGCAATACAGTCTGCTACCCAGGTGGACAGCGTACGCTTGGAAACAGCCATCTCTAGCTTACTGGGGTCGTAGGATACGAAGAGCTAAGAAGCCCTTCTATGCGCTTGCGTACACTGGATATAGAAAGCCAATGCCCTCTTACAGTCCAGAGTATGCAGTACTGTCTCTGCCCAACTGGCATGCGGTCTGGGAAAGAAGGTAGGCAGCACCACCTCCTGGTTGAGGTGGAACGAAGAGATCACTTTCGGAAGGAACTTGGGGTGTGTGCTAAGCACCACCCAGTCCCTATAGAACCTGATGTAAGGCCTGTCTGACACAAGGGCCTGAAGCTCACTCACCCGCCGAGCCGACGTGAGTGCCACCAAGAAAACCACCTTCCAAGAAAAGAAGAGGAGATGGCAGGTTGCCATTGGCTCAAAGGGTGGCCGAGTAAGCTGCCCTAAAACCACATTCAGATCCCAGTCGGTCGCCGGAGGGCGAACCGGAGGCTTCAAAAGAAGCAGGCCTCTCAAAAACCGAGAAAACAAGGGATGGGCAGAGAGAGGCTTCTCCTCCACCGGGAAGTGGTTTGCTGCAAGGGCACTGAGGTACATTCCGATGGAGTTGGACTTGAGGCCCAAATCTGAAAGGTGGAGAAGGTACTGTAAAACAACCCCAACCTGGCAGGAGAAAGGATCCACATCCTGCCCCTCGCACCAAGTCACAAACCTACGCCACTTCAAGGCATAGGCCTGTCTAGTCGACGGCCTTCTTGAGGCCAGCAAGACCTCTTCAACATCCTTTGGAAGGAGGAGCGGAGCGAGCATTACCCTTTCAGCAGCCATACCATTAGGTTGAGGGAGCTGAGGTTGGGGTGCAGGAGAGTGCCCTCCCTTCTGGGACAGGAGACCTGGGGAGGACCCCAGGGAAATGGGGGCCTTCATCGCTAGCTGTAGTAGAAGTGGAAACCAGGGTTGCCTCAGCCACCTCGGGGCTACCAGGATGACCGAGGCCTTGTCCTGGAGGATCTTGAATAAAGTCTTGGCCACCAGAGGCATCGGAGGAAATGCATACAGGAAGCCCACAGGCCATGATATCAGAAAGGCATCAGCGGCCACCTGTGCAGGGGTGGCTGCCTGGAGCAGAACCAGGGCAACTGGCCGCCCCAAAGTCTGGAAAAGCCAATTGGCTTCCCCAGGGTCCAGCTGCCACTCGTGAGGCTGGAGAATCCTGCTTAGCCTGTCGGCTAACCAGTTGTCCTGGCCCGGCAGGTAGACAGCCCGCAGATGAATGCCATGCCGGGCTGCAAACGAGCACAGATCCAGGGTTTCCTGACATAGGAGACGGGACTCCGTGCCACCTTGCTTGTCCACATAGAACACGGCCACCTGGTTGTCTGTCTGTCCTAAGACAGGTTCATGGGCCAGGATCTGCCAGAAAACTTCTAGAGCCAGGCAGATGGCACAGAGTGCCAAGAAATTGATCTGTTGTGCTCTCTCGTTGGGGGACCACACTCCCTGAGTATGGAACCCCTGGCAATGGGCCCCCCAGCCCAGCAGGGAGGCATCAGTGGTCAGGGTCCTCATGTGTAGAGGAGACTGGAAAGGCATCCCCGCCTCCAAGTGGAATGGCAGAAGCCACCAGTCCAGGGACCATACTAGCCACCTGGACAATGTGACTTTGTTCCTGAGGCAACCTGTGGCCTGCGACCACTGGTCTCTGAGGCACCACTGAGCAGTCCACATGTGGAGGTGGGCATCAGAGGTCACATGGACCATGGAAGCCATGTGGCCGAGGAGGCGCATAAAGTGTCTTGCTGACACTACGGACCAGTGACTCACCTGACGTGCCAGAGCCAGAAGCCTGCTTGCCCTGTCTGCAGGCAGGTAGGCCCTTGCCTGAAGAGTGTTGAGTCTGGCCACAATGAACTCCAGCTGCTGAGTTGGAGCCAGGCTGGACTTGGGGTAGTTGATTACAAACCCCAGATGCTGAAGCACCTGGATGGTGCGGGATGTGGTGTGATGGATCTTGCTGGCTGAAGAGTCTCTGATGAGTCAGTCATCTAGGTAGGGGAAGACAAAGACCTCTTGGAGTCTGAGAAAGGTGGCCATGACTGCCAGGCACTTTATGAATATCCTGGGGGCCGAGGCCAAGCCAAAGGGGAGTACCCTGTACTGCTAGTGATTGCCTCCCACCACAAAGCGTAGATACTGTCTGTGGTCTGGATGTATTAGGATATGTGTATACACATCTTTTAGGTCTAAGGAGCATAGCCAGTCTCCCAGACAGAGGTAAGGCAGCAATATTCCAAGGGAAAGCATCTTGAACTTTTCCCTCACCAGGAACTTGTTTAGATTATGCAGGTCGAGGATGGGTCTGAGGCTTCCTGTTCTCTTTGGTACCAGAAAGTACCTGGAGTAGAAGCCCTTGCCCTGCAGGTGGTGGGGCACCGGTTCTACCGTGTGATCCTCGAGAAGACCCGCCAACTCTTTCAACAGAAGGTCCCGGTGAAGGGGAGACCTGAGGGGTTCTCCCGGGAAGTAAGGGGGAGGCACCTGGGCTAGGTGAAGGGAGTAGCCCTCTTGGACTATCTGTAAGACCCAGGCATTGGTGGTAATGGCTGTCCACCTGTGGGCATACAGGGCAAGTCTGCCTCCTGTGCACTGCCTTTCCCCTGTGGGTAGAGAGGCCATGCTGTAAGAGTTAAAAGCCACTGCCAGGCTGGGCCGTTAGGAAATGTACAAAGAAGGGGGCACTAAGCTGGAAGACAGAATGACTCATCAGGCCACAGAGAGTCATAGGCACAGGGGAAACTTTAATTCATGTCCTGGATACTTCATGGTTCATCATTCAGTCTCAACATAAAACACAGAAAAATGGAACACACTAATTACAACACATAACTGTATCAAACTTAGCCAGTTTTGCATATTATGTAAATAAAATCTGAGGAAAAGGCAGCTTTCCTTTAATCTCAGTCTGGCCAGATGTCGCATGCAGATGTCGCCAAGCTGGTAATACCAACACAGATGGCATGCTGCAAACTGAAGCCAGAAGCCCCCAAGTAGTGCACGGATTTGATTCACACTGAAGATACCACTTGTAAGAGATTAAGAAGATACCATGCAGTTCTGTGGCAGTCAGAGTAAATATTAGTGCGCCAGTGCTTTGCAACTGGTGTGCATTGGGCTGTGGGGGTGCACCGCAAAGGCACAGCAATGCCAACAAATCTTTCTGCTGTTCCTTTGCCTGGGAGGGGAGCGGCACTCTTTCCCTGTCTCTGCCTCCTTTGTCAGCTGGCTTCATTCTGAAATGTCAACATGCTGAACTCTTGGCATTTCGGAGTGAAGTCAGCCAACAGAAGAGACAGGCTCTGGGTGACAGGGGAGTAAACTGCGTGGATAGGAGGAGAGAGGGAGAATGAGGGAATGCTGTGAATGTGTAAAATGCAGGTACAAAGGAAGTGAGAAGAGCTCGAGCAGTGGGAGAGGCGCTAATAATGTTACTTTAGTGATAATTTTTCATGATATTACAGATTACACTGAGAAACATATTATTTATATTTAGCTTATCCTTTTCATTAATGGCTCAAGGTGAGCTACATCCAGGTACAGTGAAGCTTTTCCTGTTCTCAGAGTGCTAACAATCTAAGGGGCCTATTTAGCAAGCTGCACTACAGCAATAATGCATCTGATTGCCAATTAACGTGTTATTTAGCAATAATGCACCTTACCATGCATTATTTGCAATAACGCAGCTTAATCCAAAACAATTTAACCCAATGTACAGCAAACACTGCAAACTTCATTATTTCAGGAAAGTTAGTTAACACCACTTCACGAGGTGCATGAACTGATGCTCCCAGGGATACTTACCGACGCGTGTCTGGCATGCAAAATCTTCCCCCCACCCCCCAATACCCCCACCCCACCAACAGGTAAAATCTCTGGTGGCCCATGTTCAGTCTGCAGCTCTAACCACTAGGATCAAGCAATCCCAAAAACATGCCAAGAACGTATGACAGTGAAGAAGTTTTACATTACACGGCCCCACTAGTATAAATGGCTCACTTCCTGGAAAAGATATTCATCTCCTTCTGCATTTAGAAAACGTCTGTCATTTCAGCAAATGGGGTTTTTACAGAGCAGCAATTTTCCATTTTGGTTCTTCTTTTTTTGCTATATTATATAAGAATTACAGTCTGCACCGTGTGTTTATATTCAACAGCTTGGGGTTTCATTGATGCAGAACCGCTCGGTACATATAAAGCTCCCACTAGTAGTTCAAAGACAATTCAGAGGTACTTACCGGGTCCATTTTCTTTCTCCAAACACTTCTTTATACTCGAGTATCCTACTCTTAAAATTCCACTTTTTCCCTCTCTCACCTTTTTTAAAACTGTAAATGCTTTTCAGAGCAGTTAATTCTCTGATTGCTTGCTTTGCAAATGTGCTGTGATCCTTAGGACAGGGAGAGATCAAAAGGATGCCTTGATTTGCACTTGATACCTTGTTTACTAAAACTCCCTTTCAGAACAACAATATCACAGAAGAGGTAATCTGAGTGAAGCTGTTTCTTCTTGGAAAAACCTTACACACGCCAGCTCCTGTCAGCTTATACTTGATAGTATTATTTCATGGAGATGTCAGTTTACTGTAAAAGCTTTCCAGTGGCTCCAGCGATGGCATATTCCATGGAACTGACCTGACACCCTCCTTTTCAAACTGGTTCCCATAGCCAGTCATAAGAAAATAAGATATGCCATACTGGGTCAGACCAAGGTCCATCAAGCCCAGTATCCTGTTTCCAACAGTGGCCAATCTAGGTCATACGTACCTAGCTGTTTCCCCAAAAGACACAGGTTCCACAGTGATATCCTGGTCCCTTCTTAATAATGGTTTATGGACCTTTCCTCCAGGAACTTGTCCAAACCTTTTTTAAACCCAGCTACACTAACAGCCTTTACTACATCCTCCGGTAACAAATTCCAGAGTTTGATTACACGTTGAGTGAAAAAATATTTTCTTTTATTAGTCTTAAACAGTTTACCCTGTAGCTTCATTGCATGTCCCCTAGTCTTTCTATATTCTGATAAGGTAAACAATCGATCTATGTTTACCCGTTCCACTCCGTTCATTAATTTATAGACTTCTATCATATCTCCCTTCAGCCGTCTCTTTTCCAGGTTAAAGAGCCCTAACCTTTTTAGCCTTTCTTCATAGGGGTATCCTTCCATCCCCTTTACCATTTTGGTGGCTCTTCTCTGAACCTTTTCTAATAACGCTATATCCTTTTTAAGATACGGCGACCAGAATTGCACACAATATTCAAGGCGCAGTCTCACCAGTCCTAAAGAACTACTTCCTCCCCCTCCAGATAGATCCGGTTTATATTTTCCGAATGCCCAAAGCCGATGTTAGTAATGTAGACCACCACACCTTATATTCAATGGCGAGGATATTCAGCAACAGTACTTGTAAAGTGACTAGCCGTCAACACTGAAGTTCAACCCCAGATATTCAATGCCAGGGCCATATCCGGCCACTAGCATTGAATATTCGGGTTGGCTGCAGAACCCAGACGCTAACCAGGCAGTGGTGATATGGAGCCGCTGCTTGATTAGCTTCTGCAGCTAAAGTAAGGCTAGCATTTGCTGCTCCTTACTTTAGCTGCATGTCGCTAACCAGACAGAAGCTCAATATCGGGGCTGCCTGGTTTTCAGTTCTGCAAACCATGTAAATGCCTGGGAATATCCTTCCAATGTTCCTTTCTCTCAAAAAAAAAGTATATGGAAAAAAATCTTAGGCTTTGGTCAAATTTCCATTATTTGGGAAAACATTTATTATCTGAAAAAGTTCACGGGCTCACTAAAGATATCTGTACAATATCTGGAAAACCATCTGTTATCCAAAAATATGTAAGCACTCAATAAAAAAAATTGTACCATGTTTCTTTGTATCTTGCTTAACAGGGGGGACTTTTATTATATGAAAAAGCCATTACCTGGACCAACCATGATACTAACCTTTAAGGGATACTAACTGCACTATTCTTTATAACGGTGAATTTTTTCTAAAATCTGAGTTTATTTTCATAGTTGTGTAAACCCCCCCCCCCCCCCCGGCCTCGCCTGTTTTTTAGTTCCTACAGTGGTCCTTTTTGCCTTATGGCAGACAGTGGTCACACTAATCCGAGTACCACAGTCTTTCACTCTTTACTGTTTGAGTTAGGCTACAGGGTTCAATGAATGGGACCAGTTTACAATGGGAGGCCTTGGCACTTAACCTTCACTTTCATCTCTTCCCTTCTCAAAATAACTGAGTCCAGTCCAAATTTTGTGTTCTGAACCAAGGGTTTACTTATACTTTAGGGTCACTGATAACAATAGCAAATGTTACAACTGGTAGAACATTAGGAATAGAACTATACTACAAACAGTTATTCTCATCCCTCCTCTCCTCAAAATAAGTAATAATGTATTACTTCTCTCTCCTTTCATTTACTCATATTTTAACACTTCACTTTAAGTGCTCTCCTCTAGCTGATGGGCTGAATTAGTAGTAGTTGTAGTATTATCTGTATCACTATGCACTTATCCATGTTAAATTCCATTTGCTATTTGGATTCCCAGTTTCGCAAGATCCTCCTACAATTTCTCACAATCTGCATGTAACTGAATAGCTTGGTGTCATCGGCAAATTTAATCGCCTCACTTGTTGCTTTCATGTCCAAATCATTTATAAATGTTAAAAATTATTGTCCCAGTATGGATCCCTGGGGTACTCCACTATGTATCTATCAATTTATTTTGCAGTTTACTAGATCAACAAACATGTTAATCAAAATGGTTTATCCATTTTTTCTCTTTTAACAAATTCCTTATGGGTCCCTAGGACACAGAAAAGAGAGAAAAGAGAAAAAAGAGAGGCTGGAGGGCATTGACTGTGAAGAAAAGAGAGAGACTGGAGGAAACTGGATGAGGGAGGAGAGAGAAAGAGACTGAGACTAGAGGGAACAGGATAGGGGGGAAGAGAGAGACTGAGACTGGTGGGGGCAGGAAGGGGAAGAGAGATAAAGAGACTTACTCGGGATTGGCTTGACACTGAGGGAGGGAGTTCAGGAAGAGCGGTGGGGATGAACTTTGGGATTCCTGAACCTTCTGGAGGTTAATAAGGTCAAGGTCCATACAACCAAAAATGTTAGTAATCTTTGGTCTATAGAAGGGTAATCAGTGGCTGGGTGAGCATTTTAACCATATGGGGAGGAGAAGTTTCAATCCCACTTATGTGAGTTTAAACTGATTTAAGTGCATAAATTGGATCTCAATACAGCCCAAAGCATGTTTGTTCTCCAATATCTCTATTTTTTGTGGCATTTGGAAACAGAGTTCCTGGGGTGTGTTTAGATTTGGAAGGAAAACAATGAGTATTATTTCCCCTGGAAAAAGAATCTGCATATAAAGCAGGCATAAATGTCTATGTTTGCCTTTGCACATGCAGCAAGCATCAAATGAAAGTCAACCCATAATCTTGCTTTGAAAACTGGTGCAAAGTCCACGGATATAAAAAAAAAAAATCACATGAACGCACTGCGTGAGTGTGGAAAGATTAAAAGTTGCTCTGTGTCTGGTTATGTGGAGTGACTTTCAAATAATCATATATTGGAAAATGTCAAATCCATACGACTTTTTAGCTATGGGCATCAACGTGGTGGATATGTAGCGGTCTTGTGTTACTCTGATGCGTAATTTGATACAGAAAAACACATTACTACATCATGTCTCAGCTCCTGACTCTCAGCTGGGTTTCATTCACTGGCATCCAAAGGTACACTATAACAACATTACTAATATTTATTATTAATTTATCACCAGCAGCATATGGAGTACTATACAAGATACTTCGCATTGGCAGGTGATTCTAAGCCTTAAGGACTCGATACTCAATGGCAGCGGCTAGTGTGAGTAAAGCGCCTAGCCGTCGCCGCTGAAGAGTTAACTTGGCTATTCAATGCCAGGGTCATATCTGGCCACTGGCATTGAATACCTGGGTCTGCCACACAGCGCCGCATGGCATGAAGGTAAACTGGGCAGGGCCATATTCAGCCGCTGCCCGGTTAGCTGCAGTGGAAAAGTTAGGACAGTTTTTGCTGCGCCTAACCTTCATCGCTGAGGGATAACCGGGCAGCTGCTGAATATTGCCGCTGACCGGTTATCCTCAGGTACCATCCCTGGAACGCCCCAGTGCTGACTGTAGCATCGGGATAATATAACGGCGGTATCCAGGAATATTCAGCAGCGCTAACCGAGCTAGTGCTACTGACTATCCCGCTTAGAGGCAGTTACACGGTTTACAGGTCTGTAAACCGTGTAACTGCTTTGGAATATTGGGCCCTAAGTCCTCAAGTTAGGACTGACCATGAGCCAGTTAAGTGACTTTGTTAGGGAGATACATCCTATAGCCTGTTGAGTATGCTTGGCAGATGACATTATTGCTTAGTTTGAGGAGTATAGACAGGAACAATCGGACAGATTCGATGAGTCCAATAGTCCCCCTTATCTGAACCTATCTGCTAACTTTACCTCATATAAGTAGAAGAGGAGAATGAAAACAGAATCAACAGATCCACAAGTCTGTACTCTAATAGCATCTCTTAGGTTCTTATACCAGATTATGCTGCAAGCCTGCAGAAATCTGTGGGGGAGGGGAAGTAGGAGAGGGGCTGGAGAGGGGGGGAGGGAATAGTGCAAGAGGCTGGAAGGTGACGAGATGACTGCATGGGGAGTAAAGGGAACAATGCGTATGTGCAAAAGGCGCACCTTCTTCCACCACACAAATGCAGGTACCCCATCTCCGCACCTCCCCATACACACATATGCAAGCAGCCCACATCCACACCCCTACCACACAGACACACACGCACAGGGGTAGCCTAAAGGGTCAGTGGAGGTGGTGGAGAAAGAGGAGGAGGGGGCCATTGCCTTCTGTTGGCACTGTACAGTGCCCCATTAAGAGCCTGATTTATTTATTTATTTATTTTATTTAACATATTATACTAAGCTTGTGAGAAAATATTTAACATATTATACTAACATATTAACATATTAACAGATTTAACAGATTGTAAGAAAATATTTAACATATTATACTAAACCTTTTCCCATAGAAAATGGGAAAACAGTTTTGGTAAATCAGGCCTGTAGAGGAGTAGCCTAGTGGTTAGAGCAAAAGCCTAACACCCAAAAGATCTGGGTTTGATTCCCAATGGTTCACCTTGGGCACATCACTTTACCCTCAATTGGCTTGGAAGAAAAGGCCTGGCAATCTACCTCTAGTCATACCTTACCAAGAAAACCAAGGGGCTGCTGCATCACCAGGAGTCAGCATTGACTTGATAGCACTGAAAAAAATAATCAGGCCCTAAAATCTAAAAAGGTAACCATCATACACCTTTTGTGGGGCATGCACTGCGACCTAGGTTTTAGCAGCCAGCTTCTAGATATTTAGGCTAGCTCCTAGATTCCAATAAAATTTGTCAAAACCTGCCTTACACCATGACTCTGGGTATGGTTATCGTATCATTTCAGATTATCATAAACAGCCTGAGTCTGGCTAGCCTAGGTTTCTCTAAAAACAGCAAAACTGCAAGTCCAGGGGTGAGTTTAAAAAACCCCACAAACTCCAACTGCGGCTGATAATCTGGATCCATCTAGCAACTGGTACCTCTTGGAAATTATGCTGCATATATATATTTTTTATTTATTTATAACATTTTCAAAAACTTTTACACAATTCAGGAAAAATAGCAATAACGCAAAAGACAATATAAAAAGAGGAAATATAAAAAAATAACAGTAGCCCACGTTAAAGGAGAAAGATTACCAAACAGATACCAAGCAAATTAAATCTTAATTACTAGGTTTAATTCCATTACCCCAGTAACCTTTTAAAGAACTAAAACAAGAAAAGAGCACAGACGTTCACTTCATCATCCAACACATCATACCCCACCCAAACCATAATCCAATACAACAACTTTATCTTTAAGGAAATTCTCCAATTGCAAGAACTCAAAAAATACAACTTGATTTCCTTGGTTTTGTTACTAAGCATTCACATGGAAATCTTGTAAACAAAAACTGGCACCAAAGCCACATTTGAGTAGTTCTCCTAGGACAGGGGTGGGCAATTCCGGTCCTGGAGGGCCGCAGACCAGTCAGGTTTTCATGATGTCCCTAATGAATATTCATGGACCTATTTCCATACAATGGAAGGCAGTGGATGCAAATAGATCTCATGAATATTCATTAGGGACATCATGAAAACCTGACTGGTCTGCGGCCCTACAGGACCAGAATTGCCCACTCCTGTCCTATGACAAGCAGGATGAGTCAGCCACACCTGCTGACATCATCCGACGGTGCTGAGACAGAAGTTCTCTCCATAGCTCAGAAGGGCTTTGCCCTTCTGAGCATGAGCCACTAGCCCAACCCCTGAGCCCGCCCCTAGCTGGCCAGTCTTACTTCTTCCATCTTACCTGCAAGACATATTTTCTCTCCTCCTTACTTATTTCTAGATTTCTACAAAAAAAAAAAGAAGAAAAAAAAAGAAACATATATCATCAAGGAAACCACTAACCATGCCCGGAATTAAGAAGAGCTCCCCCTGTTCCAGGATGAGCAACGCTACCAGAAATGCCTCCGCTGCCGGGTAAAGACCATCAGAGGTCTCCGAGAGTGAGAAAAGCATGCAGACATGCTTGCAAGAACTCCTAGCTCTCTTCTCTAGCGGCAGAAGTAATGGATTCCAGCAAAATGGGGCTTAAAAAGAAGCGTTCCAGTCAGGCAGTAGCCCTCACGGCAGCCCAGGACGTGCCTGAGAAGGCCTCCGTCCCTGGCCAGCCCCCCTTCCAGTGTTTCCTTTCTCTGCCTCCCCCCATCCTCCAGAGATCATCTGCACACGTGTGGACCATGGGGGCGGCCATCTTGCTTCTGGCCATGCTGCCTTGCAAGCCGCCACCCCCTCTGCAGTGATTGGACAGCAGCGCAAGCTGCCGCCCCCCTCTGCAGAGACTGGACAGCAGGCCACTAGCCACCACCCCCTCGGCAGCGATTTGACAATAGCCTCTCCTGTCCTACTCTGACTGCCTCAGCGCCAACGAAGGAAAAAAGAAAAATAAAAAATTTTCTACCCTGCGCCGGCTATGGCGCCAACGGCAAAGCTGCTCAAGCTTTGCCCTGCCCAGACTCAGACATCCCTTAACAGGAGCAGAAGTGTGGTCCTGTGGTTGGTACACTGGCCTGCTATCCAAGGGCACTGGGTTCAATTCCCAGTGTCCTTCCTTATGATGTCACATTACATAAATTTATATGACAATGGATGTGTGATCCCTTACTGGGGCTCCTGTTTACCCGGGAACCAGCGGACGTCGGGGAAGATGCTGCACAGATCGAAGGTCTGCAGATCAGCAAGGAGCAGCTAGCAGATGGGTCTAGGTACAAAGAAAACAGCTTTTCACGGCGCTGGAGATCCAGGTACTCCACCTCCTCCTAACATTCCTGAGTTGGGTTGAGATGAGTGGAACCCTGGTGCTGCATATCTACAATAGCTGCTCTGTGGCTCTAAACACATGGACAGTGTGTGTATGAGAGAAGGGCTATAGGTTCAAGACCAGCCTGTGGATCAAGCTTAAAAAAAAAAAAGGCAGATCAAGATTGATGTGCATTTTACTCCTCCTTTGAATCCCTCTTGGGCTATAGCTCCAAAACAGCAACTTCTGAGGTGCAGGTCCTGCAGCGCAGAGTTGCCCAGCCACAACCGGTAGACAAAGTAGGCAAAGTCCGGTGGCTTTCACACACACTCAGACTGCCATCCGGATACGACTGTGTCCGTGGCATCTAGGACTCATTTACAGTAGAGGCGAAGAGGCAGCATCCACACAGATCTTCTAGCCACTGGAGAACAACCACTGCCACAAGAGACTGTAACATCCATACCCGTAACAGAGACAACCCTGGCCGCTGCTGAGGATATCACGTATCCAAAAATCCTGTGGAAGGTCTCCTCAGTCATGAGAATTCTTTCCACAGATATGGACGACCAAGGCGCTCAAGCAACTCTAAAATTCTTAGAAGCCTCTAGAGTAGCAGCAACCCTGCCCGTCCACCCCCCCCCCCCCCCCCCGATGTGGCAGAACCCAGCCACTGGTCCTGCCGCCGCCTGGAAACTCGACTCCAAGCACAAGTCCAACCAACACCGGGGTTTGAAAAGCCTCAGCTCCACAACTCCATAGTGGAGAGTCAGCCTTAAAGCAGGTCAGTCCACATGTACCCATACAAACAACCCATCAGGAAGGGATCTTAAACTCCAGGTTGAGTTTGAGAAACAGGCATTCCAAGGGGCCACGCTGTCAGCAAACGTAGCACACCAACTTTAACATGTCCTATTCCAGGACATCATCGTGCAAACCCTCAAATCCGCTAGGTCATCCCTTACCGGGGAGGCTCAAGCATCTGCAATCACAGCCTTGGCTGACCTGCTGGAATGCACGATGCATTAAGTCAGGGCGGCCTTCGATGCATTTGACACTGCAGCACAGCAGGGACAGCAATCTCGGCTCACCGACTGGCGTGGATACAGGGCTCTGGACTTCGTGATGACACACACAACTGCATCGCGGATGCATCCTGTAGGGGAAGCTATCAGAGACATGACCAGCATGGTCTCGCTCTGCCCAAAAAATCCATTTTTTCGGAAGTCTGTGGGGATATTTAGTGGTACTAAGCATTTTGTGCCACTGAACATAATGGTGACTGTTTGCTAATTGGCTAAAACACTTTGAATATCCCCTTGTAATCTTTTGGGATCACAAAGATCTCTGCCAAGCATTGCTGTCAGTATAAATGCGATGGTTGTTGTCTTGATTCTAGTATATTCTAGGGAAGAGAAAGGATTTCACTCCAATGGCATACCAAGGGACAGGGCAGTGGGTGTGGCCAACCCCAATTGCTGGCCAGGAAGGCGGGTACACTCTCGCTGGGCCCACATGGTGAAGCCAGAGCAGCAAACCTACCTTAATGCCGTGGGTGGCTTGTATGGATGCCTTCACTCTAGGCCCAGCAGCTGTTCCCTCCTGGCCGAAGTCTCGTGAATCACGGGACTTCAGCCTGGGCAGGAACAGCTGCCGGCCTCAAGCGGAAGCAGTGCAGGAAGACACCCATAGTAAGTTTGCCATCCTGGTTCTACCATGGGGCCCAGCTGGGGGAGTGCACCATGCTGCACCGCAAGGGGGTCCTCGCCACAAGGAAAGGGTGCCTGAATAAGGGTTGGAATGGCACTGTTTAGCTCACGCCTTTTTCAGGAAAAGCTCAAGGTCAGTTACATTCAGGTACAGTAGTTATTTCTTATCCCCAGAAGGCTTACAATCTAAGGGCTTATTAAAGTGCATTATGGTTTGCACTTAATGCACATGTGAAGTGGTATTTTAGAAGGGATGTCTAGGAAGAATCCGGCCATCTTCGTACAAACACGTTACTACTCGGTCTTTTCAGGAACGATAAACTATAATCACTAGAAGGTGAGTCGTTCACTGATAACTTAAATAAGCATTTAGAAAATATTCAACTTCTGCTTAAACTTCAAACAAATAATCAACTCTTTTATGAAACAAGGTCTCAGACTTAACCAGCACCACTTTCTGACTCACGTCCTGGAAAGAAAAGTGCCTTATCGCATCAATGACATTATGACGTTTCACAATGAATGAGTCAGTCCAATGATTCAACTCTACCCTAAAGTAATATCGTCTTTTCTATCTCATAATATGGTACAACATTGGGCTGAACTTCTTCACTGTGCTTTGTTGATCCCGACGCTTGCCTCAGGTACCACTCCCGCGTTTCACATTAATAGTTCCTCAGGGGATCCTATGACTGGTCTCATAACGTCATGCCGACTACCTAAAAATAAATAAACTTTATTAAATTCTACCTCTTCTCACTATGTACTTCTAAAATTCCTAACTTTCATATAAACCTTTAAAATCCTTACCATAAATGCTGCCAACGCTCACTTTTAAAACCACAGCCTCGCTCGATATCTACTCTGTCAGTCTCTTACCGGGCTGGGAAAAACGCCGCGCATGCGGAAACAGGCTACATTCCTCCATTTTTAAAGACCCTCTATTCTTCGAGGGCAAGGTAATAGAACTCTTGAAGCAGAACTGTTAGTTAGGGAACAACGTTTTATATTTAAATTTGATACAGTAGAGCCCCACGGTCTTAACATGGGGATAGATTGGACAGTCTGTCTATGATGATCTTTTAAGAGGACATTAGATAGTAGTATGTTTTGGGTTTTTGGCTAATACCCAAAGCTGGATTATATTCATTAAGTACATACTTTCTAACGTAGCCATCAATTACTAGAAAGTTTATAGTTTTCTTAATCAGTAGTTTTAAGATAACATATGACTACGGTTAGTAATTTATGTGAATATAGGGAGATCAGGGTAAGTAGATTGGCACAATGAAGGTAGATTGAGTAATTCTGGATTGAGTAATATAGCTTCTGCTTTTGTAGGTAGGAGAGAGGGGAGGAGCTTGTGGTATTCGTACAGAAAAGTAGTCAGGAAAACAAAGGTACAAAAAGAAGAAGAAATAGCAAATGCAATAAAATGCGGGGATAAGACATTTTTCAAATATGTTAGTGAGAGGAGGAAGCGCAAAAGTAGTATTGTCAGATTCAAGGATGAAGGAGAGGAATATTTAGAAACTGATGAGGATAAAGCATAATTGCTTAACAAATATTTCTGTTCTGTGTTCCCAGATGAAGGACCAGGAGCAGGACCTCAGAAAACACCCACAATTAGGAACAGCAACAATGGGGATCTCAAACAATTTTCAAAAGACTGTGTTCGTGAGGAGCTAGCTAAACTAAAAGTAGACCCATGGGTCCGGATGGGATACATCCAAGAATACTGAGGGAACTTGCAGACATTCTAGTGGCTCCACTGTCTGACCTTTCCAATCCTCTTTGGAGTCGGGAGTAGTGCCAGAGGACTGGAGAGAGGCACATGTGGTCCCTTTACACAAAAGCGGAAGTAAGGATGACATTGAGAACTACAGGCCGGTTAGCAAATTATTGAAAAGGTTACTAAAAGAGAGAATAGTGAGATTTCTGGAGTCCAGTGGATTTCAGGATCCAAGGCAGCATGGATTTACCAGAGGCAGGTCTTGTCAGACATATCTGATTGATTTCCTTGACTGGGTGACCAGGGAGTTGGAGCGAATGAAAACCTAGATGTGGTGTACTTAGACTTCAGTAAAGCCTTTAACACGGTTCCACATAAGCGACTTATAAACAAACTGAGCACCCTATGGATTGACCCTAAAATTACTGATTGGGTTAGAAAATGGTTGAGTGGGAGGCAACAAAGGGTACAGGTAAATGGAGCTCACTCTGTGGAGAAGGAGGTTACCAGTGGTGTGCCACAAGGATCTGTCTGTGGTTCTATTCTTTTTAACATCTTTGTAACTGATATTGTGGAAGGACTGTTGGGTAAGGTTTGCTTATTTGCAGATGATAAAAAAATCTGTAATAGAGTAGACACCTAGGAAGGAGTAGATAACATGAGGAGGGATCTAACTAAGCTTGAAGAATAGTCTAGAATTTGGCAGCTTAAATCTAATGCTAAAAAATGCAGGGTCATGCAGTTAGGCTGCAAAAATCCAAGGAGTGAGGTACTTCTGCCCACAAAAGAAGAGCGGGACCCTGGGGTAATTGTGTCTGATGATCTTAAAGTAACAAAACAGTTAGAAAAGGTGACTGCGAAAGCCAAGAACGATGCTTGGGTGTATAGGGAGAGGAATGGCCAACAGGGAAAAGGAGGTGACAATGCCTCTGTATAAGTCACCTCATTTGGAGCATTGTGGGCAATTCTGGAGACCGCACCTTCAAAAGGATATATAAGCAGGTTGGAGTTGGTGCAGAGGGTGGCTACAGAAATGATTAGTTGTCTTCGTTATGAAGCATATGAGGACAGACTTAAAGATCTTAATATATATACTTTAGAGGAAAGGCAGGATAGGAGAGAGGTGATAGAGACATTTAAATAGTTCCGTGGCATAAATGCACAGGAAAGTCTTTTTCAATTGAAGGCAAGCTTTGCTATGAGGGGACATAGGATAAGGGTGAAAGGGGAGAGACTCAGGATTATTATGCGGAAATATTTGTTTACGGAAAGAGTTGTAAATGCGTGGAATAGTCTCCCAATGGAGGTGGTGGACACGAGGAAAGTATCTGAATTCATAAAAGCATCGGACCAACACAGAAGATCTCTAAAGGTAAAAAGGGGACTATTGTAGTCGATATGGAAGGGCAGACTAGATAGGCCATGTGGTCTTTTTCTGCCGTCATGTTTCTATTTGTACCCTGGCCTCCCTGATTCTCAGTCCTCTGCTCAAGAAGTGTCTAAGAACTTATCCAAACCTTTTTTTATTTAATTTAGCTATAGTGACTAGCATTGACCCTATCCTCCAGCAACAAATGCTATAGCATCATAATCTGCTGACTAAAAAAACTCTCCTATAGTTGGAAATCTGCCACTGGTTAGTTTCATGGCATGTCCTCTAAGCCTAGTACCATTAGAAATGATAAATAACCATTTCATATGAACCCTTGTTCCACTCCACTCATGATTTTATGAATCACAAGAGCAAACATCATGCCTGAGAGGCGGCTATGGAATGCTCTTTGTTTCTCATATTGCTGCCATATTCATACTCACCCCTTGCTCAGAAGTATCAGTTACTAAGGCAATAGTGATTCACTCTTCCACTCCTTCAACTCCCCTATACGTAATAACTATCTAATCTTCACTCAAAGCATCTTGCGTACTCATAGGATGTGTTTTGTATAGTAAGAAAAGGTGGTGATGGTGGTAGTGGTGGCTGGGGGGGAGGAGGGGACAGGAAAATCCCTCACTTGCTAGCTCTTTATGACCAACCAATTTCACACAGAATGTGACTTTTATAGACCATACTATTTCTCAAAGGTTTTAGAGGCACTAAAAAAAAGAAATGCAAAATTATGTATATCTGATAATTTGCATTCCTCGAGTCCTTCCAAACTAGTCCATCCCCTCTTCCCAACTGGCAGAGACAGAACAACATCAAGTGTCTTTTTGTGTTTAGGCTAGTACACCATGGGAGTTTCCCCAGTACTGTCATTGACAGCAACGAACTCCCTCTGATATGGTGTCCCCTTCCACAACTCAATCCCAGGGATCAATTCTATTATGATTATACCGTCATAAGTACATATTCTGTATCCCATAGAATTAATAATCCCTGCCTCCCTGGTGTATCTCAATGCTATCACTTCGTGGGAGGGCCTCTGGACTGGTCTAGATGAATGTAAATGATCATGCCCACATAATTTTCCTTTCTTTATTGCTCTTGCCAGACCAGTCCAGACAAGTGAGATGTACCATAGTGACCTCCAACCAGGTAGGAGGCGGCCAAGGCACACCCTTGCCTCTCTGTATAGCGTTAACATCCAGTCTCTAATGCCTTGCAAATGAGTTTAGGATGCCCATGCCACTGCTTTGCAAATTTCCTCTTGCAATGCGCAACTCTACTCTGCCCTTTGTGGTGCTCTTGTGGAATGGGCTTTAAGCGCTTTGTGCACCTGTCTATCCCTTACTATATATGCAGAGGCTGTGGACATTCTTATCCACCTAGAGATGGACACCTTTGATACAGTCCTCCTCTTCTTGCTCCCTCAAATAGAATAAACAAATGCTGTCATATTTTGGAGTATCATTGTTGCTTTTGGATACTGTCTTAGCACACACTTCCCATCCAGCAAGTGCAACTTATGGTTCCTCCTTCTGCTTCGCTTCTGCTGAACATCGGTAGTAAAATCATCTGATACACATGGAAATCAGATACCACCTTCAAAAAGAAGGATGGTTCCGTCTTCAGTATTACCTTCTCTTTATAGAACTCCAGGTGTGAATTGCTGTATATCTCTGAGAAGAAGGAAACACTTTTTCTCCTCAAGTCTTAATGAATGCCTTCACGTGGTAACCCGATGTATCAAATCTATACCAAATCTCAGCAAGGTGACACTATAATAAACATATGGTAGGAAGGAAAAAGAAGTATATGCTGACCACGACAGCCAAGATAAAAAAGTTCTCCCCCATAGCTTAAACACTAGGGCTAACGATGGTGGTAGTGATAGTGCAAAACCTTCAGCCATAGGCCATGTTAAACTTATTCACAGAAGGACTACAAATAAAGACTGCTACATCTGGAGAGAGATCTGCAATTGTAAGTATTTACTTCTGGGATTTTTTCTAAATCTTGGTGAAAAAGCAGAGAGCTTTCTGGTTAAATTTAGACCCCAAGACTCCCTCTATCCAAGGAAAGGCTGTGGGACTCCCCCTGGAAATTAGACACAGATTACCTTAGAAGCACGGGACAAGGTACTATGTAGCAGCCAGCTTTTAATAAGACTTCTTTCACTCCCTCCCTCCCCGATACCCATCCACCCCTCAGATAATCATAGCTTTATAGGTGCTTAAAACCCTTAAAGGAAAAGAGGCACCATATTCATGCTCAGGTGCAGCTGTTTATCCTCATCAGGCATACATTAAGCGCCTGAAATTAATTAAACTTCAGGTGAACAAAGTACATTAAACATATTAGGTATAGTTTTATTAGTATAAGTATCCCCAGCAACCTTTAGTAAGTAAAGAACTTAAATAACTAAACACAACCTTAAAACTAAGTTGCAGACAGCAGTCCAGAAGAGAAATGGGGGGTTTCCAGTCTTTTGCACTGAATGTCACATGTATGATTTTCTCCCAGTTGGTAAGGGGTCTTACATATGCACTAGGTGCAAGGAGCTCTCTGCTCTCAGGGAACGAGTCTGATCTCTGGCGGCTAGAGTAGCAGACTTGGAGGACATAAGGAAGACAGAGAGGTACACAGATGAGACCTACAGGGATATAGTACTGAAGTCCCACCTCCAGTCTGGCAGCATCCCCGTTGCCATGGAGGAGAGAGGTCACGTGACAGGAGAGCATCACCCTGGTGCAGCAGGAAGTTATCCTGTAGCTAAGACTTGTCCACCAAATGATGTAAAACCCTCTCACACCAAGGAGGTTTCTCCAGGGCCATGTGCCCACAAGGGAAGGGTTAGGACAGCCGTTATAGTTGGTGATTCAATCATTAGGCATGTAGATAGCTGGTTGGCTGGTGGACATGAGGATCGCCTGGTAACATGCCTGCCAGGTGGGAAGGTAGCAGACATCATGTGATACCCAGACAAGGTCTTAGATAGTGCTGGGGAGGGAGTCTGGTGTCTTGGTACATGCTGGTACCAATGACATAGGAAAGCGTGGTAGGGAGGTTCTGGAGACTAAATTAAGGCTTTTAGGTAGGAAGTTGAAATCCAGAACTTCCAGGGTAGCACTGGCAGAGTTAGAATATATGTTAGAGAGGGCATTTAGTCACAAAGGATTAAAGTTCTGCAGAAAACAAAATTCACTGTAGAATCTCTATGGATTGAAAGTCCATGTAAAAAGGGTAAGGCGAAGGCGATGGCAGTGGAGATGTACTATCGACCGCCTGGCCAAATTGAACAAATGGATGATGAAATGCTCAAAGAAATCAGGGAAGCGAACAAAAATTACAGCAGAGTAATAATAATGAGTGATTTCAATTACCTCGGTATCGACTGGGTCAGTGTCACGGCAGAACATGCTAGGGAGATAAAGTTTCTAGATGAAATAAATAACGGCTTTTTGGAGCAGCTGGTTCATGAACTGAACAGAGGGGAAGCCATTTTGGACCTAGTCTTTAGTGGAACACAAGATCTGGTGCAAGAGATAAGGGTGTTGGGGCCACTTGGCAATAGTGATCATAGCATGATCGCGTTTCATTTAATAAATGGAGGAGGGAGGGTAAGGAAATCCACAGTATTACCTTTTAACTTTCGAAAGCGAGACTATGATAAAATGAGTAAAATAGTTAAGAAAAAACTAAAAGGAGCAGTTGCAAAGGTTAACGATTTACATCAAGCTTGGGGGGTGTTGAAAAATACTATCTTGGAAGCCCAGACTGGCTGTATTCCACGCTTTAAGAAAAGTGGAAGGAAGTCCAAAAAACTGTCAGCATGGTTTAAAGGTGAGGTCAAAGAGGCTATTGTTGCCAAAAAAGCATTTTTTTAGGAAATGGAAAAAGGAGCCAAATTGATGAAAACTGGAAACAACACAAGCACTGGCAAGTTATATTCAAGGCATTCATAAAGCAGGCAAAGAGAGAATTTGAGAAGAAGCTTGCTGTGGAAGCAAAAACAAGTAATAAAGACTTTTTCAAGTACATTCGTAACAAAAAACTGTGAGAGAAGGGTAAAAGGGGCACTAAGAGGAGACAAGGCCATAACGGAGAGACTGAATGAATTCTTTGCTTCAGTCTTTACTGAGGAAGATGTAGGGATGCTACCCCATGACTGAAATGGTATTTAAAGCTGATGCTGCAGAAGAATTAAAATAAATATTGATACACCGGAAAGATGTGTTATAACTATTGATAAACTGAAGAGTAGCGAATCACCTGGACTGGATGGTGCACCTGGACTGGATGGTGAATATGATATTGCAGACCTACTATTAGTAATCTGTGAACTATCATTAAAATCATTTGTAATACCTGAAGACTGGAGGATGGCCAATGTAACGACAATTTTTAAAAAGGATTCCAGGGGTGACCCGGGAAACTACAGACCGGTGAGACTGACGTCAGTACCAGGAAAAATGGTACAAACCATCATAAAGAACAAAATTAGTGAACATGTAGATAGTCATGACTTAATGGGAGATAGCCAACATGGCTTTAGCCAAGGAAGGTCCTGTCTTACTAATCGGTTATGTTTGTTTGAAGATGTGAATAAGCAGGTAGACAAAGGTGAGTCGGTTGATATAGTGTATCTGGACTTTCAGAAAGTCTTTGACAAGGTCTCTCATGAGAGACGTTTCACAAAATTAAAAAGTCATGGGATAGGAGGCAGCTTACTATTATGGATCTGGAACTGGTTAAAAAATAGAATGCAGAGAGTAGGGCTAAATGGCCAATTTTCCCAGTGGAGAAAGGTGAATGGTGGAGTATCCCAGGGATCTGTGCTGAGTCCGCTGCTTTTTAACACAATCATAAATGACCTGGAAATGGGAATAACGAGTGAGGTTATCAAATTTACAAATGACACAAAACTATTCAAACCCATGAGGATTGCGGAAAATTGCAAGAGGATCTTGATAAACTGGGCATCCAAATGGCAGATGAAATGTAATGTGGACAAGTGCAAAATTATGCACCTTGGAAAGAAAAACCCAAACTGTGATTACACAATGCAAGGTTCCACATTAGGAACCACCACCCAGGAAACAAATTTAGGCGTTATCATGGATAACATGTTAAACCCCTCTGCCCAGGGTGCAATAGTGGCCAAGAGAGCAAATAGAATGCTAGGTATAATAAGGAAAGGAATGGAGAATAAAAAAAGGATATTATGTCGTCTCTGTATCGTTCCATGGTGCGACCGCACCTTAAATATTGTGTGCAATTCCGGTCACCGTATCTTAAGAAGGATATAGTGTTATTAGAAAAGGTACAGAGAAGAGCCACCAAAATGGTAAAGGGGATGGAAGGATACCCCTATGAAGACAGCCTAAAAAGGTTAGGGCACTTCAACCTAGAAAAGAGATAGCTGAGGGGAGATATGATAGAGGTCTATAAATTATTGAATGGAGAGGAACGGGTAAATGTAGATCGATTGTTTACGCCATCAAAATATAGAAAGACTAAGGGGCATGCAATGAAGCTACTGGGTAACCTATTTAATGGACAAACAAACCTCTTCCAAAGACGGGGAAGCTGTAAAACTAGAGGGCATAACATGAAGCTGCAAGGGGGTAAACTGAAAGGCAATGTCAGAAAATACTTTTTTACTGAAAGGGTGGTGGATGCTTGGAATGCCCTCCCGATGGAAGTGGTGGGGCAAATACAGTGACTGAATTCAAAATGGCATGGGACAGACACAGTGGATCCCTTTATAGCAACAAGATAAAATCAAAATAAACATAACTATGTCTTATAGCTAAACAAATAGGGGTGACCTACACGGAGTGGTGGGTATACTCCTAAACAAAGTCATGGGGAGGGGTGACCTGCACGGAACAGCAAGTGCTGGGCAGACTAGATGGATCATACTGGTCTTTATCTGCCGTCAAATACTATCTTACTATGTTAAGACTAATAAGAGAAAATATTTTTTCACTCAACGTGTAATCAAACTCTGGACTTCGTTACCGGAGGATGTAGTAAAAGCTGTTAGTGTAGCTGGGTTTAAAAAAGGTTTGGACAAGTTCCTGGAGGAAAGGTCCATAAACCATTATTAAAGGGGACCCGGGATATCAATGCTTGATCCAGTACAAGCATTGTGGAACCTGTGTCTTTTGGGGAAACTGCTAGGTACGTATGACCTAAATTGGCCACTGTTGGAAACAGGATACTGGGCTTGATGGACCTTGGTCTGACCCAGTATGGCATATCTTATGTTTTATGACCCACTGCAGCAGGAGATAAACCACAGAAACTAATGAAGAAGCAAAGAGGATGGAAAGCTGTTAGGAGGACACCTGAAGGAATAAGAAGATAATACATTACTACTATTATGCCACTAATCCTGTACTGGATTACAGAGAACATAAGAACATAAGAAATGCCATACTGGGTCAGACCAAGGTCCATCAAGCCCAGTATTCTGTTTCCAACAGTGGCCAATCTAGGTCATATGTACCTAGCAGTTTCCCCAAGAGACACAAGTTCCACAATGCTTGTACTGGGTCACACGAAGGTACTGAGTACACGAAGAAAGTGCACCAAAAAAAGGAAAAAGGAGTCTTAATGGAAAAGGCAACTGATACAAATATAAGATCTCTGTCTGGAGAAATTAAAGAAAAGTATCTAAGTCGGGATATGTTAAAACAGCTGAGCAATGCCGTAGAAAGAGAAATAAGAAAGAAATAACCGATTTAGAAAGGAGTGCACAAACAGAGATGCCACAGCAACCAGAGCACTTAGATCAGGGGTCTCAAACTCAAATTGCTTTGAGGGCCAAATGAGGACTTGTAAAGTAACCCGGGGGCCGCATAAGACGCGGAGCCTCATTTGCATAAGGGACCTCATTTGCATAAATATTTGCATAATGTTACCATACACTAACTTTTAGTAAACATGCCTCTTTAATGAGTATGGATAAAGAAAGACTAAAAGATTTAGAAACAAGAAGACAATAATTAAACTGGGAACCCCAAAAGCCAAACTTGGAATGTACAACAACACTGTAGAAATAAAACTATAAATTAATTTCCTCTTGTACTAAACAAAGCGCAAACATTAATGATGCACATTTCCCAGAGCTGACATATTCCAGTTAATAAATTCAAAATAAAGAGATATTTTTCTACCTTTTGTGCATTTTTTTCTTTTTTTTTAAATTCTTTATTTTCGTTTTATAACAACAAAGGAAAGGAAGACATACAGCTAAAAGACAGATACATAAAATGTAATACATACACCAAAGTAAACCCCTGCCACCCCCCTCCCCCCTGCTTCTTCTCTAGAAAACTAATCATTCCCGAAGCGGGCGTGTACTACATTATTGTGTTACAAAACCTAACGGTGATCTGAAACATGATGAGTGCACATTATACAGGCATGTTGGAGCAATGAGCAGATTGTACATAATCATTAAGCATCTGCCATTTAGACAAGCGAGAGTGAGGTTGGTCATGGGGAATAGCTCTCCGAGGTATCTGCTCATATTTACTATATAAGCAGACGAGGTTCCACCATTCATTGACAGTAAGTCGAGAGCTATCCTTCCAATTCCTCGTGATTAAGCATATGGCTATACCCAGCATGAAATCAAGGAGAAAACGACCCTTCTTAGGAAGAGAGGGGACCTCCGCCACAGAGCGGAGTCCCACGATCTTCCAAGAGAGAGGTTCGTGAAGGTGTAAGATAAATTGAATACGACCCCAGACCCGCCCCCAATAAACCTGTAGTTGAGGACATTCATAAATAACATGAGCGAAGGTTCCCACAGCAGTATGGCAAGACCAACACTGGTCCCTAGCATTTGTGTTCCATTTGGCTATTTTTTCTGGGGTATAAAAGCATCTGTGTGCAAAAAAGAAGAGAGTTTGGGTAACAGAGGCAGACCGGGAAACCCGCACTACTTTGCTCCAGAAAACACTCCATTGCACAGGGGTTAAAGTGGTTTGCAGTTCGCGCTCCCAGTCTTGTTGGGCTCTAAAAGTGGCCGTGTCTGTACCCTGACATAATATTTTATAAAAGTTAGAGGCTACCCCATGTGTACTACTAATAGAGTGAACTATCTCTAATAGCCCGTCCTCAGTAGGGGCAGAGGGCGGCATGATTCGAGCACTTTTGAGGCAGTGTTGAAGCTGCATCAATTGAAAGTAGTGTTTCGCTGGTAACGCAAATTCCTTTTGTAAATCAGAAAAGGTTTTCCAACGAGCTGCAGAGAAAAGCTGTTGGGGTGTCCAGATCCCCCTTGAGTACCAGGGTTTCCATGCTATCGTTCTATTTAGGACTTGAATTCTGGGGTTATTCCATAGCGGGAGTCCGTCCTGAGGACATACGTTCGGGCCCAGTGATAGAATGAGAGTGTTAAAGGCCGCAAGAGTATCGACAATCATTGGTGGATGGCGGGTGTCTACTTGATAGGACATACCGGGGAGATGGGTCAACGGAATTGGGCTACTAAGCTCCTCTTCTATGTCAAGCCAAACTGGTCTGCTGTCTGTTGAGGCATCTAGCCATCGGGCACCTTGCTTAAGTAGGAAGGCTTGATGATATCTAAGAAAATCAGGAAATCTGGTACCCCCTCTTTCCTTTGTAGACTGTAGTTTTTGTTTAGCTATCCTTGGTGGCTTGCCCTGCCAGAGATAACGGACGAGAAGGCCCTCAATATCTTTATAAGTATGTAGCGGGAGTAAGCATGGCAGCATTTCTAAAATGTAGTTCACTTTGGGGACTATCATCATTTTCACAGTTTCTAAGCGGCCCCACCATGTAAGAGATAAGGGAGACCAACGATTCGTGAGCTCACGGACTTTGGAGACTACCTCTTTGGCATTAAAACTGATAGTGTCTTCTAAAGGAGAACAGTAATGGACCCCGAGATACTTCACCATGCGGGATTGCCAAAGGAAGGGAAAGGCCTGCATGTCAGCCTCATGTACCCAGCGGTTCAGTGGGAATGCTACAGATTTGGTCCAGTTAATTTTATAGCCCGATAATTGTGAGTATCCGTCAATCAGATCCAAGACAGCTGGAACCGAATCGAGGGATACGAAAAGCATAAGGTCATCTGCATATGCAGAGAGTTTAATCTCCCTATGACTGAAGGGGACACCTCGAATACGTGCGGACTGTCTGATAAGCAGGGCTAGGGGTTCAAGAGCTAGATCAAAGAGCATTGGTGATAGGGGGCAACCTTGACGCGTGCCTCTTTGGAGATTAAATGGCTGAGACTTGATGGCATTTACACAAATACTGGCGATGGGTTGAGTATACATGACTTGGAGATATCGGAGGAAACCCTCCCCAAAGCCATACCATCGGAGAACTGCAAATAAGAAGGGCCATTCTAGGCGGTCAAAGGCTTTTTCGGCATCCAGGGAAAGACCCACCCATGGATGATCTAGATTGGCAGCACTGGATAGCACATGGCACAAGGTCCGAGCATTGTCAGCAGTTGATCTGCCGGGTATAAAACCGCATTGGTCGGGGTGAATTAGGGTGGCCATCCTGTCAGATAGCCGGGTGGCCAAGATCGTTGCGAAGATCTTATAATCGGCATTAAGTAGGGAGATTGGACGGTAGTTGGCGGTTAGTAGCGGGTCTCTGCCTTCTTTCTCAAATACTACCACATTAGCTGCAGAAAAGGATCCCAAAGAGGATGTATCTACCGCAAGGGCAGTAAAATAGAGTTTTAAATAGGGAGCTAAATCTGCACTGAACGTTCTGTAGAATTCGGTCGGGAGACCATCGGGCCCTGCGGCATGGTCCGAGGCTGTTCATTTTAGGGCAGATTGGATCTCTGAAGTAGAAAAGGGTTCATCCATCGCATCCCTATCATCTTCAGAGAGGGTCGGCCGCTGAATGCCAGAAAGCAATCGCTCGAATGTCTCTGACGAGAACTCACATTCAGATTGATATAGGCGGGTATAGAAATCCCGAAAGAGCTCTACAATGTCGGAGTCTGTGGTCACTATGCCCCCTCCCTGTGGAGCTCGAAGGGCCGCTACGCGTTTGGCTTCTTTTGACCCTTCAAGGCGTTGGCTAAGAGTCGACCGGCTCGGTTATTTTCACGATAATATGTCCCTCGCTGAAGCTCAATACTCTTAGAAGCTGCAGTTGACAGGATTGAATTATATTGAAAACGGAGACGCTGTAATCGAATTAATACACATGGATCAGTGCGTGAAGTTAAAACTCGTTCGCCTGCTTTTATTTGTTGGTCTAGTATGAGTAGCTGCTGTTTGCGTTGCTTTCGCAGGCGGATTTGATAGCTAGTGATCGTTGCTCGAATGGCCGCTTTGAAGCCCTCCCACCAAGCCCAATTCGCAGTATCCTGGGGTAGATTAAAATGGAAGTAATCCTGTATGGCTGCACGAATTTCTAACTGGAACTCTGGCTGAGTTAACAGGGCTCTATCAAAGAACCAGGCCCCCGAATTCCCTTGGGGTGCAGTAGTGTGTAATTGAAAGGAAATGGCAGCATGATCTGAAATATGTTGGGAGTGAATCTTTGCAGTGTCCACCTGAGGAACTAACAGTTTTGATATTAGAAAGAAGTCTATGCGAGACTGGGATTTATGAGGGGGAGAGAAGAAGGTGAAGTCAAGCTCATTGGGGTGTAGTAACCTCCATAGATCAACTAAAGCAAGATCTTTGATCAGGGAGGTAAGCGTGGTGTGACTCTTGGGGGGACCACTTGTCCTAGACGGCTGTTTGTCAATCAGGGGATCAAGGACTAGATTGAAATCCCCCCCAATTATCAATGAAGTATTAGCAGAGGCCTGCGCAACCTGAGCAATGGTAGCAAAAAAGGCAGGGTCATCCACATTAGGAGCGTAAAGGCATATACATGTAACTTCAAGGCTACCTATCTTGAGGTGAACTCTGGACCATCTACCTTCTGTATCTGAACTAGTCGCAATAATAGTAGCATGCAAAGATTTCCTAACCAGTATGGCAACCCCACATTTCTTAGAAACGGCTGGGGAATAGGCGGCCACCATGTAAGGTTTAATATTAAGTTTAAGAGTTTCCTTCGAATTTAAATGCGTTTCTTGGAGAAAAATCAGATCCGCAGCTTCCTGACTTAGGTAGCTTAGGATTTTCTTCCGTTTTATCGGATTATTGATTCCTTTTACGTTCAATGAGAAAATCTTACATGGTGCCATCAATCAGTAATAGACATTTTAGGTAAGGGCGCTTAAAAACATACAACATAATCAGAATCTGTGCAACAATGACATAATCACCGAGTATTCTGGCTAATACACCCCATATTGAAAAGTATGTACCAAAGTATCTTAGAGAAGAAGCAAAACCCCCAAAGAATATGGCGACCATATGTCTGCGGGAGGAGGCCCTAGAGAGGAAATAGAAAGACATGAAAAAAAAAGAAAAGAAACACCAGAGTCCATAATTAACACTGTCTCTGATACTCATCGAGGCTACTGTGGGTAGATGGAGTCGGGTCACAGATATCATCAAAAGTAAGGCAACAAACTGCCCTCGCCAGACTCTTTGCTGGGCTGCGGCAGATCCAATATGGCAGGCACCGCGGATATGAGAATACTTGCAGGAAATATTCTGGAAGTCAGCGCATCAAGTCGGCTTCTGTGGAATCCAAAAACTCCGCTAGTAGATCAGGGTCCTCAAATGTTCTTGTCTGATTGTGAAGCGTGACTCGGAGCTTGGCCGGGTACATCAGGCCATAGCGTGCTTGTAGTTGTTGAAGCCTCGGCCGGAATTCCAGAAAGCGCTTTCGGCGGTCGACCATGGGTTTAGCCAAGTCGGGATAGAAGGAGATCTTGTGGCTCTCAAACTCCATATGGCCCTTTGCCCGAGAGGCATTTAGAATTTGCTCAACGTGTTGATATCTCAAAAGTCGAAAAATGATAGGCCGCGGGGTCTTCCTGTTGAGCGTTATGCTTGTGGGTACACGATGAGCGCGATCGATCTCCAAATCTTTGGTAAAGGTGATTTGGAGCAGGGAAGGGAGGATTTTGCATAAAAACTCTTTCATGTCTCCCGATTCCGCTCCCTCCGGTATGCCCACGAGTCGTATGTTGTTGCGGCGCGCTCTATTATTGCCATCTTCCACTTCTTTCTGCAAGGCCCGCACCTGACGTTCAACTTTGTCAAGTTTGGACAACCGGGCCGCATGGGAGTCCAATATGCTCTCCATTTTGTCCTGACGCGAAGAAAGCCCTTCTAGCTTGCTTTGAAGCACACCAAAATCTTCCCGCAGCGCTCGGAGTGCTTCACCGTTTGACTGCACGAGGTCTTTGACCCCTCTAATCTCTGCGAGGATTTCCTGCTGCATTTCGGGGCCCTCGCGCAAGGCCAGCCCCTTCTGCGGGGACGGAGGTTCAGTTTTGGAACGTTTGCCGTGAGAAGCCGCTGGAGATCCAAATTCCAGGCGCGTGGGTTTGGTCCCCGCCATCTCACCAATGTGCCCCGGCAAGATCAGAGTAGAAGTTCCAAGTATGTACGGTGTTAATTCAGGATTCTGAGTAGGCCTCTCGGGAGCCTCAGCGTTATGCGACCATCCCGCTGGACATCAGGCTCCGCCCCCTCCTGGACATCAGGCTCCGCCCCCCCTTTTGTGCATTTTTTTCAGTTGCAATTGTTCCAGCCACTTTCTTCTGGTTTCTTCATGTCTTCTGCTAACTCTCCATCGTCTGCTTCCATTTGCCCTTTCTTCTCTCCTAGTTTTTTTTCCATTCTCTCTCTACATCTGCTTTAACATACTAATCTTTCTCCATTTTCTCTTTCCTCATTCCTATTTCATCCACTCAAATTTTACCCCTCCATCCTCAATCCCCACTTACTCTCACAATACCTGGCCAATTGTAGATTTGTCTTCTCTCCCAGACAAAATATTTTTCCCCTCTCCATTTCACTTTCCCAGCTCCATCCCATTCTAATCCTCCCCCAACATCAGCTCCCTTCTAGTTCCAGCCCCACCCAGCATCCGCTCCCTTCTAGTCCCTGCATCAGTCCATTTCCAGTCCTATCCTAGCCTCACCATCAGCCCATTTCCAATCCTAGCCCCCATCAGCCCATTTCCAATCCTAGCTCCCTCCCCTCACAGCCCATTTCCATTCCAAGCCCCCCTCCCCATCAGCCATTTGCAGGTCAAGCCCCCTTCCACTCAGCCTATTTCCAGTCCTAGCAACCCCCCCAGCACATTACCAGTCCTAGACCCCCCATAGCCCATTACCAGTCATAACCCCCCCTGCCAATAGCCCACTTCCAGCCCTAACCCCCATTACCCCATTTCAGTCAGCCCCTCCATAGCTCATTACCAGTCCTAACTCCCCCCATCAGCCCACCTCCAGTCCTTCCTAACCCCCACCTGCCCATTTCCAGTCCTAGCCCCCACCATAGCCCATTTCCAGTCATAACCCCCCCCCCCCGCCAATAGCCCATTTCCAGTCATACCCCCCCCTGCCAATAGCCCATTTCCAGTCATAACCCCCCTGCCAATAGCCCATTTCCAGTCATACCCCCCTGCCAATAGCCCATTTCCAGTCATAACCCCCCCTGCCAATAGCCCATTTCCATTCATACCCCCCCTGCCAAAAGCCCATTTCCAGTCATAACCCCCCCTGCCAATAGCCCATTTCCAGTCATACCCCCGCCCCCTGCCAATAGCCCATTTCCAGTCATACCCCCCCCCCAGGTAAATAAAAAAACAACCTGGCTTCTGCTGCAGCAGAAAATCAGCTGTCCCGCGGCCCCTTTCCCTCTGCGCGAGAGCCCTGAGTGTGCTTCCTCTGTGGCATGCTTTTTAAGCCGCGAAGAGAGTATTTCCCTCTCGCGCGGCTTAAGCCTATTCACTTTTCAAGCCTCGCGAGAGGGAAATACTCCCTTCGCGGCTTGAAAAGCACGCCGCAGAGGAAGCACATTCAGGGCTCTCGCGCAGAGGGGAACGGGCCGCAGGACAGAGCAGCAGAAGCCAGTTTTTTATTTTTTTTAAATTGACCGTCGATTCTGCCTTTGCCACAGCAGCAACGGCAGCAGCAGAAGCCGTCGCGGGCCGCACAACCTTCTCCCGCGGGCCGCGTGTTTGAGACCCCTGACTTAGATGGTGCCAGGACCAGTGCAAGGATATGAGGCACCCTGGCCTACTTCAATCTCAGTGCTGCCCCTGCTCCAGCCCCTGCTCTAGCCCCCACTGCTACCCCTTTCTGGTTTGTGCAGCAGCAACAAGACTTTTAAAAAGGCACCATGGCACCCAGGGCTGGCTCAAGGGTTCTGATGCCTTTGGCAGAAGCCCTGGCCTGCCGCTCCCCCATCCCGCGCACTGAGCTGTGCCACCCTCCCTTCTCCTCGTGCTGATGGCACCGTAGTTACCTTCTCTCTCTAGCCTCAAGGTGTCATCTGTGCTTCGACCATTCACACTCCAATTCCAATTCCTGTTAAAGGAAGGTGAATCAGAGGACGAGACAGATCTCTTCCAGGGCCATGGTGCCAGTCATGCTTCTGCCGTTCGTACTCCAATTCCAACTTCCTATTAAAGGAAGGTGAATCAGAGGGAGGGTGGAAGGAGTGGAGGGCAATAGCCTAGAGGTTATGGCAGCAGCCTAGAACCCAAAAGACCAGCATTCAAATCCCACTAGTATTTCTTGTGGTTTTGGGCAAGTCACTTAATCCTCCACGGCCTCAGGTACAGAAGGATTATAAGCCCTCTGGGGACAGGGAAATGCTTACCTGAATGTAACTTGCCTTGATCTACTACTAGAAAGTCGTGAGTTAAATATAAATATATTTTAAAAAATCAAACAGGAAGGACAGACTAGTGTGACAGAATGAGAAAGAAATGTAGGATGGCCCAGGGAGTGGAAGGGGAGTTAGAGAGGATTATTCATGCTGAAAAGGGGAAAGAAAGAAGTTGGCAGAGGACCTCCTGGCCTTCATGGAGATTGATAGATATGGTGGGGCTCAAGAAAGATATCAATTACCAAAGTTAAACCCTACATCTAAGACAAAAAGCAAGATAAATGTAATCTGGGGCTGCCTTTTCTGCCCTGCAGTTGCTTAAAACCTACAGGGGACACCTTCAAGAGGCTGGAGATTTTTGGTGCTTTAATATGCACTCCAATCCCTGGAAAATTTACAGGGTTCAAAGGACTTATATCAGATGTAGTGAGATTGGTTAACTCTAAATGAAATAGTGGGGTACTGAGCCCCGTGGTGTAATGGATTATATTCAGAATGAAAGCAAACAAAAAAAATACTTGACCCCCCTCCCCACCCTCATGAACAAGAAACAGCTCACAAAGACAAAACAATAAAGATATTTATCAAAATAAAACAAAGACAGAAATAGAATCATTTCAAAATAAATCAGCAGTTAAGGTAAACTGGTCAAATACTGCACGTTAATTAAACGTTTCCACTACTGGATGACAACAGAAATTAAGGCAGTTTGTTTTTTAATCCAGCTAAAGCAGTCAATTTGGTAATTGAAATCCAATGACTTTTGAGAATGTTACACACATGCTATAAATTCTGTTTGGATCCAGATACAAGCCCTATCACATCCAAATCACATCCAAATCATTGGTGCCTTTTCCTGCTAGGAAACAAAATCTGTCTTTCTTTAATTTGTTTATGGCTAGATCTCACCGTTTAGCTGGCAGTTCAATTTGGTCTTTGACAGTTGCAAAGCTTAATATTTTCCCAAGGTAATCTTGACATTGCAGGGTTGTTAGAAAATGCATAATCTGTTCCTTTTGAACTCTGACCCAGAGCTGGGGCAGAATAAATCCTTGCTGGGTTTTTTTAAGTCCGAGTCCAAGGCTTATACTGTAACTCTTGAAGAAAGCTGAAGCCTAACTCCCAGGCTTGTCTCTTACAAAGTCAGAAGCAGCTTCTTAATCAGAAGCTGGCTAACAACAGACTCTCTTGATTCAAAAAACATTAGGTAGTTTCAACCATTCTCCTAGGACAAGCAGGATGTGTCAGCCACACCTGGTGACGTCATCCGACGGCGCCATGACGGAAGTGCTCTCTAGCTCAGAAGCTTCTGAGCATGTGTGAGGTGGTCCCACCTCCCCGGCCCGCCCCTAGCCGGTCAGTCTTTTTCCTTCCGCCTTCGCCTCAAGACAGATTTCTAGCTCTCCAATACAAACTGCAAAAAATTCCATACCTAAACCGGGATTTAAAAAGTGTCTACACTGCAGTAGAAAGATGAACATCACGGATACTCACCAGCATTGCTTCAGATGCCTGGGGACTTCTCACGAGGTGGAGAACTGTGCCAGCTGCGCTCGGATGTCCCCCATGGCAAGGAAGCACCGTGAACACTCCCTAAAGGACTTGCCTGCCTCCTCTGCGGCCTCGCGTAAGTCCCCTGCAAACCGGATGGCGGAGCCTCACAGTAATAATGAACATCGCAAATCTGCTGAGCGTCAAAGATCGGAAAAGCATCCCAAAACTGATGGAGGAAAAGCGCCGTCCAAACCGGCCAGTTCCACTCACCGGGGACACAGCACTTCTTTCCCCGCTGAGCATCCCGCTTCCGGAGAGGCCTCTACCTCCAGGGTAAGCCCCTCTGTTGTTATCAGCACCCCGGGCCGTTCTCCCCAGCCATGCGGTCCTCCTGCAGTCTCCCAAGATGGCGCCGCCCTCATGGCCCTGCCTGGCTCCTCCCCTGGACACGCCCGCTCCCCCCTGATTGGCCAGAGCAGTTCCTGTCCCTCCTCTGCCAGTGATCGGCGCCGACTGCCCTCCCCCCTGCCCAGCACGTCTTCTTACCGTGCGGGAGATGAGCGCAGCGGCGCGGAGGAGAGAGACCGCGCCGAGACGGAGCTTCAGCACGGGAGCAGTAAACACCGCTCGGACGATGGGCATGACCGTGCTGCTGTGCAGCACCGACATGGGAGCCGCGAACACCGCTTCCTCAGCAGGGAATCCCCCAGGCAGCGTGGTGGCGGCGAGAAGGGCAAGAAAAGATCAGCCAAGCAGCGCAAACACAGGGACAGTCGGTCTCCATCGGGGACAAGGGATTCCCGCAGTGCTTCCCCCCACAGCCGCAAGAGGAGCAGGAGATCCAGCTCTGGCTACAGCAAAAGAAGCCGGTCCACAGATTCAACCTCCTCTGCAATTCTGCACCTGCTCACTCGACTTGTGGAGCAGACTGCTCCCCAGTGGCTGGACTAGGAGCGGGTAGCACCTACAGACGTTCCACCGATGGCCCTGCCTTGCTTGGAGCGGTCCCCCTCCCCACGACTCCCTAGCCTGTTGCCTTCCAGAGCGCGGACTCCTTCCCCAGCACCTTCTAGAGCTCGGACCCCTTCCCCAGCACAGCTGGACTCCGGGGGGGAGCGACGTGGAGGAGTTGGGACCAGGCTCTGACACCTCCAAGAACCCAGCTGATGAGCTGGAGGATCCACCGGCACCGGTGACTGAAGACCTCACATACCCCAAATTCCTTAGGAAGGTGGTTTCCAAATTGGGGCTGGCCACGGAGGAGACGTCAGACGAGAAGGAACTGGAGGTCATGAAATACCTCAACGGCCCTAGAACAGCCATGGCTCTCCCCCTCCACCGCAGGTTGAAGGACAAGCAGCTTACTCTCTGGCAATTCCCAGCATCTGGACAAGCTTGCTCCAGATGTCTGGACAGCAAATACATCATCCACATGGCACCAGGTTTCGACAAGCCTCAGCTACCCCACCAGGCAATCGTGGTGGCATCAGCACTTAAAAGATCTAAGTCCACGCGTGCCCAAGCCAACCACCCACCAGGCCGGGACCCCAAGCGTCTGGACGATGTGGGGAGGAAAGTGTTTCAAGGGGCCATGCTCAGTGCCAAGATAGCAGCACATCAATTTCAACATGTCCTATTCCAGGACGCCCTCTTGGCTGACCTCAAAAGCCAACTACAGAATCTTCCCAAGGACTCAAGTACGTCTGCCTCAGCCACCATGCAGGAACTAGCTGAATGCAGCAAGCACCTGATGAGTACAGCCTTTGATGCCTTTGATACGGCTGTCCGGACAGCGGGCACGGCCATCTCGGCCCGTCGCAGGGCATGGCTTCGTGCATCGGGACTCTCGGACAATACCCATGACCGAATTGCGGATGCACCCTGTTCGGGTGACTCCCTTTTTGGAGACAAAGTTGCCGACACGGTGAACGGTCTAAAAGAGGACTGCACAACTCTAAAGACACTGGCAGCGGACGGACTCGAACGCCCTTCTTGGTCTCAGAAAGGGAGCTACGTCCGCAAGCCCTTTTCATCTTCAAAGCAATATTATGGCTCCAACCGACAGTGGCAGATGCCAAGATTCAAGCAGACCTATCATAAGTCATCCTTTCAGAGACAGCAGCCGCGACAACGCAAACAGAAACAGACAACCCTTCACAGTCCGGTAAAGACACCTCTTCCTTCTGACTATCCGACCTGGCTGGGCCCTCCGCTGGATTCAGCGGCGGCCCCCCCGGTGGGAGGTCGCCTGTCCCATTTCCTCTCGGCCTGGCGGGAGATTACCACGGACAAGTGGGTCATTCAGATAGTCCAGTCGGGCTATCGCTTGCACTTCTCCTCCCCTCCATGGCAGCACAAGCAGCCCACCAGCCGACCTCCACTGCATCTGGAAAAAACACTTTCGGACCTCCTACAGCAGCTTCTCCTGGCCCGGACGATAGAGCGGGTGCCCCCGGACGAAATCAACACTGGCTTCTACTCCCGGTACTTCCTTATTCCCAAGAAGTCAGGGGGCCTCCGTCCCATCCTGGACCTCCGAAAGCTGAACTACTTCATCACAAAGGAGAAGTTCAGAATGTATTCGCTCAACTCCATCCTTCCCCTCATCAGAGCAGGGGACTGGATGGCTACGCTGGACTTGCAGGATGCTTACTCCCACATCCCAGTCCACGCCTCCCACAGGAAATTCCTGAGATTCATAGCACTGGGGCGCCATTACCAGTATCGAGTCCTGCCATTTGGCCTCTCCCCAGCACCCAGAGTCTTCACGAAGTGCGTGGCAGTGGCCGCTGCACACCTCCGCAAACAAGGCATCACCATCTTTCCCTACCTGGACAACTGGCTCTTGTCGGCGAACTCTGCCCCCGAACTCAGGAGGGCAGTGCACCGGACTACAGCCCTACTAGTCAGACTAGGATTCCTCCTCAACACAATCAAGTCCCGATTGGAACCTGTGCAGCGTACGGAATTCATCGGGGCGATAATCGACACCAAGGCCTGTAAGGCCTTCCTGCCCGAGGTCCGGATCAGTGCCATCGTTCGACTGGCAAAGAAAGTGTCGGTGGCAAAGCAGATCTCGGCCCACGAGATCCTGCGCCTGCTAGGCCACATGGCTGCGACAACTTCGGTCCTCCCTTTGGCAAGGCTACATATGCACACCCTCCAGTGGCACCTGCGGACTCACTGGAAGCAACTCTCCCAACCACTCAGCACCCGCATACCGATCACTGCCAATATTGTTCGGAGCCTGCATTGGTGGGCAAACCCAGCCAACCTCTCAGTGGGCAAGAATCTGCAACCCCGCATTCATCAACTCATCCTCACCACGGATGCATCCTCCAAGGGATGGGGGGCTCATCTACTACATCTCAACACGCAAGGAGCCTGGACCAGAGCGGAACAATCCCTCCACATCAATGTTCTCGAACTCCGGGCTGTCAAATATGCCCTCCAGACTTTCATACCTCACCTGGCGGGAAAAGAGGTCTTGGTGCAGACAGACAACCAGGTGACCATGTTCTATATCAACAAGCAAGGAGGCATGGGTTCCCGTTCCCTATGCAAGGAAGCCCTCTAGACATGGGCCCTAGCGCTAGCCAACAACTGCGTCCTACAGGTGACCTACCTCCCCGGGGATCAGAACGCCTTAGCGGACAGACTCAGCAGACAGCTCCAACCACACAAGTGGATGCTTCACATGGAAGTGGCAGACAACCTCTTCCAGCGCTGGGGAGCTCCCCAGATCGACCTCTTCGCGACCGAAGCGAACGCCAGATGCCCCTTGTTCTGCTCCAAGCACCCGTCGCAACAGAGACTGGCTTCGGATGTGTTTGCCATCCCGTGGGGGACTTGGGAGTTGGCATATGCCTTTCCTCCAACACCTCTCGTGACAACCACGATATAGCGCATCATCAAGGAGAAAGCGCACGTGATTCTGATCACCCCCTATTGGCCACGACAGATGTGGTTCTCCCTGATGCTGCAGCTCGCCCAAGAACCACCGGTTCGGCTACCACTGAGACCAGACCTGTTAACCCAGAACGGTGGCAGAACCTGGCACCCCAACCTCCAGACGCTAGCCTTGACAGCCTGGAGGCTGAAAGGATGACCTTCAACGACTCGTACCTACCCTTGGATGTACAGCAGATCGTTCTGGCTTCACGGAGACCGTCCACCAGAAAGGCATACGGCCTCAAGTGGAAGCATTTCAGTATATGGTGCAAGGACCAAGGAGTCCATCCATCCTCTTGCCCGGAACCCACTATCTTACAGTATCTCACCTTCCTCTTCAGCTCAGGCTTGAAACCGCAATCCATCAAGGTACACCTGGCGGCCATTGCCTCTCTGCACGAACGCCCACAAGACTCAACATCAGGCTCCATAGCCGCCCTTCCCATTGTGATGCGTTTCATGAGAGGGCTCCGAAATCTCAAGCCCCCAGTACAGAAACCGGTACCTTCGTGGGACCTTAACGTCGTCCTGCAACAGCTCATGCAGGAGCCGTTCGAACCATTGTCCACAGCTGACGGAAAATATCTTTCCTGGAAGACGCTTTTCCTCATCGCCATCACCTCGGCTCAGAGGGTTAGTGAGTTGCAAGCCCTAGTGGCACACCCGCCTTACACGAAACTCTACCACAACCGGACGCCCCTCCGGACTCACCCCATGTTTGTGCCAAAGGTCGCCTCCGCTTTTCACATCAACCAGTCAGTGGAGCTGCCATCCTTCTTTCCAGCCCCACACTCATCACCTGAAGAGCAACGACTTCACTCCCTGGATTGCGTACGTGCCCTGCGCATCTACATCAGCAGGACGTCCGCCATTCGGCTGGGTACCCAGCTCTTCATCTCCTTTGACCCGAACAAAGCAGGGAGACCTGTCACCAAGCACACACTCTCCCACTGGATCTCAGACTGCGTCGCTTATTGCCTACAGAAGGCGGGCGCACTCCCATCAAACAAGGCGAGTGCGCACCAGCTCCGCGCTCTAGCCGCTTCTCTGGCCTGCGCACAGGAAATTCTGGTGAGCGAAATTTGCAAAGCCGCCACCTGTTCCTCTCAGCTAACTTTCCAGAAACACTACTGTCTTGATATCCATGCAGAGACCGACAGCTCCTTTGGCCGAGCAGTCCTATCTGCAGCTACGGCACCCTTGGGTGCGGGCCCTGCGGAACCAGCCCAAAACTGAGCTGAGGGACTAGATGCCAGACTCCTGCTGCTATTACCAGTTGCTGCCAGGCACTGGTTCTGTTTGCACAGACTTGTTATTGCACTGTTTGTTGTTGCACTGTTGTTGTTGTGTTGCACTGTCAACTTGATTGCACAATTAATAATTCTACCTCTTGCATTTTGCACGATTGATATGGTTCTGTCTCCTGGCACGTTGCCTAAGAGTTGCACTTTATTCTATATACCTGTTGTGTTCTTCAATAAACACTATTGCTGTTCTATCGCATGCCTCCCTCATTCTCCACAGCGTGGATGCTTAGCTTGGGAGACACCAGGTGTGGCTGACACATTCTGCTTGACCTAGGAGAAAACAGAGTTACTTACCTGTAACAGAGTTCTCCGTGGACAGCAGGATAAGTCAGCCACACGATCCCACCCACCTCCCCTGCATGAGGGTGGCCTGCGCACCCCGCACCTAGCCGCTAGGGCATAGCTAGTCACTCACTGACCGGCTAGGGGCGGGCCGGGGAGGTGGGACCACCTCACACATGCTCAGAAGCTTCTGAGCTAGAGAGCACTTCTGTCATGGCGCCGTCAGATGACATCACCAGGTGTGGCTGACTTATCCTGCTGTCCACGGAAAACTCTGTTACAGGTAAGTAACTCTGTTGTCACAAAGGTCTGCAGTCTTTGTGGTGTGAGTTTAGCCTTAATCTTAAAGCAGGCAAGGAACCAAATGTGGCATCACACCTATTGCTTGTAAATTACATGAAGCTCTATAGCTCCTGAATCAACCTCTAGCGGAACAACTCCTTCTAGCAAAAAGCTTTTCAGATGACATCAGGATCACTTAGTCTAGATAAATGTGCTAAGGCAACTTTCCTTGGAGGAAAACTGAGGGCAACTGAAAATGTCTAACTGATGACTGTGACAAAGGAACTCAAACAAGAATGTGTATATAAATATCTAGGTGTGAAGAATGAGCAACAATCCAGCATAAAGTACTGGGAGAAAAGACCAGCAAAGAGTATTACAGGAGACTGAAGCTGATACTGAAAAGTGCACTAACATTGAAGAGTAAGATACTAGCAATCAACCATCTTGCAATCCCCATATTCTCATATAGCTTTGAAATTGTAGTCTTGCCCCTGTAATATCTTGAAAAACTGGATATACAAACAAGAAAACTCTTCCATGCACACGAGGTGCTTTATAAGAATCAGTATATACCAAGACTACATTCCTAGAGCCAAAGGAAGAATGGGCCTCATAGAAATTGATTATACATGTAGAGCGACCAGGCCTAATTAACAGCATCAGACTTGAGTGCATGCAAAGTGTTGCAGGAGGAAAGTAAATGACCAGAATCTGTCTTCCTCATCAAACTTGGACAGGCATTCTGACAATCAGAATAAATGGATGAGAATCCACCAGTATACATAGAGAAATAAGCAACAGAATTTGCAAGACAAGAGAAAAGATTCTTTAAAGAATTTGATCAGCCAATGAGGAACAAGTGGCAAATGCATAAATACAGTGCAAAATACAAAGCAGTACTCTAGGAGCCATTTTTCAATCAAATCAGGACATGTGAGTGGTTAAGGAGAGGTGCATTGAACTAAGGAGGAGCGATTGATAGTTGCAGCCCAAGTAGATTATGGGCAAGATGGTTTATAATGAGCATAGCGAAAATTAGCAAAACTGACATACGTTTGATTCTGTAAGAAAAAGCTGGAAACGGTCACTCATCTCATAGTTAGTTGTGAGGTTTTGAAGGCACAACAAGGTGGCACACCTCATCTATTGGAAATTTTGTAAACACAACACCATTAACTCTCATAAAAAACCCCCCACCAAAATCATATACAACACAGAATGAACACTACAACAACTGCACCCATTACTTGGAAAAAATGATTTCCGCTCAGTATTCCAGACCTTGATTACTGCAATAGCATTTACCACTGAATGCCAAAATACATAGTAACATAATATATGACATCAGATAAAGACCAGTATGGTCCATCTAGTCTGCCCAGCAAGGTGGCAAGAGTAGGTGCACCTGCTGCTCCGTACAGGTCACCCCTCCCCATGCCTTTTTTAGGGGTGTATACACTGCTCTGTGTAGGTCACCCCTATATGTTGAGATATAAGAGATAGTTATGTTTATTTTGATTTTATCCTGTTGCTATAAAGGGATCCACTGTGTTTGTCCTATGCCATTTTGAATTCAGTCACTGTATTTGCCCCCACCACTTCCATCGGGAGGGCATTCCAAGCATCCACCACCCTTTCAGTGAAAAAGCATTTCCTGACATTGCCTTTCAGTTTACCCCCTTGCAGCTTCATGTTATGCCCTCTAGTTTTACAGCTTCCCCATCTTTGGAAGGGTTTGTTTGTTCATAAGTATTTAAAGGTCTAAATAATATCTCCCCTGACCCACCTCTCCTCCAGCGTGTACATATTTAAATCTTCAAGTCTCTTCTCATAAGTCTTCTGACACAGACTCCAAATCATTTTGGTCTCCTTCTTCTGAATCGTTTCCAGTCTTTTTATATCCTTTGCGAGATATGGCTCCAAAACTGAACACAATATTCCAAGTGAGGCCTCACCAGCGACTTGTACAGTGGCATTAGTACCTCTTCCTTTCTGCTGGTAATTCCTCTTTGTATGCAACTCAGCATCCTTCTGGCTTTTACCACTGCCTTGTCACACTGTTTTGCCACCTTGAGATCCTCAGAAACAATCACTCCGAGATCCTTCTCTTGGTCTGTGGACACCAACCTCTCTTCCCCTATCGCATACAATTCCCTTGGATTTCTACTTCCCAAGTGCTTGACACTGCACTTCTTCACTTTAAATCTTAAATGCCAAGCATTAGACCATTCTTCCAGATTTGTAGATCTTTTCTCATGTTATCCACTCTCTCAGGGGAGTCTACTCTTCCCATTCAGTCCTTCATCAATATCACTCACAAATACATTGAACAGTAGCAGTCCCAGGACCGAACCCTGAGGAACACCGCTAATCACCTTCCTTTCATCCGAGGGAGTTCCGTTTACCATCACTTTCTGTCGTCTGTCAGCCAACCAATTTCTGATCCAGTTCACCACCTTGGGACCCATCCCCAAGCTATTGATAAGCCTCTTATGAGGAACAGTATCAAAGGTTTTGCTGAAATCTAGATAGATCACATCCATTGCATGCCCTTGTTCTAGTTCTCTGGTCACCCAGTCAAAAAACTCAATCAGATTTGTTTGGCAAGATTGCCCTTTGGTAAAACTATGTTGCCTTGGATCATGCAACCAGTTGGATTTGAGAAAGTCGCCTACACCCTTTATAAATGACACAATATATTGCAGCCCTTATCATCCAGGGAGCACAAAGATCTAAACACATCACACCTATACTGAAACAGCTACACTAGCTCCCCATAGCAAGCAGGATCAAATACAAAGTACTACTAATGATTTTCAAACTCATCCACAATTTAGAAACATAGAAAAATGACGACAGAAAAAGACCACATGGCCTATCTAGTCTGTCCTTCCATATCAACAACTACAACAGTCCCCTTTTTTCCTTTAGAGATCCTATGTGTTTGTCCCATGCTTTTTTGAATTCAAATTCATCTGCACACCTTAAATCCCTACTGCAAACCACACAGAACAACAGAGACAGAAGAAAAAGTATTCAAAATTTGCTAACCATACCATAGAAAGAACAAAAAGCAGCCAATATGCTTGTACCTGCTCATTTGCCCTCTATGCTCAAAGATTATGAAATGTACGACCTGAAAAATCCCATGCCATCTCAGAACTCACAGCATTCTGCAAGCAGCTAAAAATGTATCTATTCATAGTACACTTTGGAGATTCAACATAAGATACACATTGGATCAATTACCATACTTACAAGGCTCTGCCAGGAAATTTAGAAGACATCAAGGCCAACAGACTAGAAAAGATCTGTGATTATACCAATACTAAAGAAAGGTGATCCAAATGACTGGAAATTATCGCACGATCGCTCTGATCCCACTTGCCAGCAAGATTCTACTCAAGATTATTCAGCACAGACTGCAACCATACCTGTAACTAGAACTACCTGAAGTGCAAATAGGGTTCAGGAAAGGGTGAGGAACAAGAGACATCATCGTGGATGTGAGATGGATCCTTGAAAAGACTAAAGAATACCAAAAGGATATCTATATGTGTTTTATTGACTACAGCAAGACTTTTGACTGTGTAAACCATGAGAAACTCGGGGCCACATTAAGAAGCATGGGTATATCAGAACATCTGATCGTTCTCTTGCACAACCCTTTACATTGATCAAGAAGCAACAGTTTGAACAGAACAAGGAGAACTAGAATGGTATAAAATTAGCAACGGGGTACGACAAGGTTGCATACTTCCCCCCTACCTGTTTAATTTATATACATAACAAATCATCAAAGAAGAAGGACTGTATGAAGACAACAGTGGTGTGAAGATTGGTGGGAGACTCATCAACAACATTCGCTATGCTGATGATACCACATTAATAGCTGAAAGTGAAGACAATATGAAACATTTGCTTCTCAAGATCAAGGAATATAGTCTTAAAATGGGCCTGCAGCTTAATGTAAAGAAGACAAAGATCCTGACAACTGGCAAAATCAATAAATTCATTGTTGATAGAGAAGAAATTGAAATAGTGGATAACTTTAACCTACTTGGATCAACTATCAATAAGGAAGCAACAAGCAGTCAAGAAATCAGATGATGCATTGCTCTTGGCAGAATGGCTATGAAGGACCTAGACAAGATTCTCAAGAGCAGAGATGTCTCTCTCCATACAAAGATTTGACTTGTTCAAGCCATGGTATTTTCAATAACATCGGATGGATGCGAAAGTTGGACAGTGAAAAAGATAGGAAGAAAATTGATGACTTTGAATTATGGTGCTGACGACGAATATTGTGCATACCATGGTCTGCCCGAAGAACAAACCAGTCAGTACTAGAGGAGATCAAACCTAAGCTTTCTTTAGAAGCTCAGATGACAAGACTTTGACTTTCATACTTTGGACACATCATGCAAAGACAGATATCATTAGAGAAAGACATCATACTCTCTTTTTACAAGTCTGTGCTCAAAACAAGTTACATACATGTACACAAGCTATATCCCTACCCAAGTGGACTCACAATCTAAGTTCTACCTGAGTCAAGAGAGGATGAAGTGACTTGCTCAAGATCACAAAAGTGTCAGTGGGAAAAGTGAGATCTGAACCCTGACCATGCAGCAGGAATGTCACAATCAGCATATTGAAATCACCTATCAGTAGCACTTCTCCTTTAATGGCAATACTGCAAATGTCTTCAATTAAATTTATTTACATTCTCTTATATACTGTGCTATTCTGCATCAGTGCAGTTTACATTGAACGAACTGAAATTACATTGAACAGGGCATTATAACTTGGAGATAACTATTTTACAGGGAACATGGGCTATGGAGGATTAAGTGGCTTGCCCTGACCACAAGGAGCACCTGTGGGACTAGAAACCCCAGTCCTTCCAGCCCAAGGTTGCTGTCCTCTAGTGGGATTTGAACCCCAGACCTTCCGGCCTGAAGTACCTTGCCCCAACCACTAGGCCACTCCTCCACTCCAGACTGTCCAGACTCAGGAGTAATAAGTGGAAATATTCCTTTATGGAAAGCATGGTATATGTGTGGCATAGTCTCCCAGTGGAGGTAGTAGAGACAAGAACAGTATCTGAATTCAAGAAACACAGAACAAACTCCCTGTATCTCTACGTCCCCTCTTCAAGTCCATGCTAAAAGCTTCTCTCTTTGTCACTGCTTTTGGATCCTAATACCTTATTCTCCTTGTGTCTCCTTTCTCCTTTGAACCCCTTGTTTCTCTTGTTCTGTACTGTCTATCTTGATTAGATTGTAAGCTCTATGAAGAGGCACTGTCGTCTATATGCATTTGTAAGGCGCTGTGTATGCCTTGTAGCATTTTATAAATGCTTAATAGTAGTAATAGTAGTAGAAGGTCTCTAAAGGGAAAAAAGGGACTATACTAGTTGATATGGAAGGGCAGACTACATAGGCCATATGGTCTTTTTCTGCTGTCATGTTTCTATGTTTCTTCTGCCTGTGAAGGAGGTCTATATATCACACCAATGCAAATGGATACTCAATTCTATCTTTCCAGTTTAACCCTGGTACCTCCTCCTTCCTTCGTAAGCCTTGTAATTTTATAGCTTTAATACTATTTTTTACATATAACATTGGTCAACCTTGAAATCATTACTGACTTTAAAAGGCTCTAATCTGGTGGCCTTCCCTGACTCCCTCTGCAGCAGCTTAGACAGCCACAGGGCTCTTCGGGGGGGTGTCTAGGATAGGACAGGAAATACCCGACAGGCGGTTAGGATTGGAAGTGGGCTGATAGGGGGGGGGCTTGGATTGGAAATGGGCCAATGGGGGGCTAGGATTGGAAATGGTCTGATGGGAGACTAGGCTAGGGCTGGAGATGAGTTGATGGAAGGGCTAGGACTGGAAATGAGCTTATGGGGGAAGGCTAGGACTGGAAATGGGTTGATGTGGGGGGATGGCAGAATGGGACTAGAAGGGAGCGAATGCTGGGTGGGGCTGGAACTAGAAGGGAGCTAATGTTGGGGGAGGACTAGAAGGGGATGGGGCTGGGGGAGTGAAGATGGAGAGGGGAAAACATTTTGTATGGGAGGGAAGAAAAATCTATGATTGGCTGGGTATTGGGAGAGTAAATGAGGATTGAGGATGGAAGGGTGAAATTTGGATGGATGAAAAAGAAATAAAGAAATGGAAGAAAGAGCAAAAGGGGAAGATCAGTATGTTAAAGGAGATGTAGAGAGAGAATGGGAAAAAACTAGAAGAGAGAAGAAAGAACAAATGGACAGAAGACAATCGAGAGTTAGCCAAATAAATTAGAAGTAAGTGAAAGGAGCAATACAACTGAAAAATAAAATGCCCAAACAACAAAAGGTAGAAAAATACTTTTTCATTTTGAATTTATTAACTGGAATATGTCAGCTCTGGGAAATGTGCATTGCTAACGTCTTTGCATTGTTTTTTTTAGTACAAGAGGAAATAAATTTATAGTTTTATTTCTCCAGTATTGTTGTATGTTCCAACTTCGGCTTTGGGGTTCCCAGTTTAATTATTGTCTTTCTATTTCTAAATTGTGATCCCTTGTTCTTTGTTTGGTGACGGTCTATGTTCTGCATGTGTAACCGATCTAAGGTATTTTGTTTATGTAATTTCTATTTCACTTGTTCTTTCCCCAGTAGGAGATGTATTGGTATTCTCTGAGATATATTGGTTTAATATTTGTCTTTTAATAAGTAGGATTTGGTGCTTTATGAGTCCTGGTAGTACTGTTATGATATGGTGGGTTTACTCTAGGTCCGATTCTGTCCCAGATGTACATGCCCTCTGTACACCTGGTCTGAACAGGACGCACATAGGGCATCGCGATTCCAGTCCCGCGGGGCTAGACGTGCCCCGCGGGATCAGAATCATGATTAGGCCTGTATGTGCAGGCTGGGACTGCGATTCAGCCCAGCCTGCACATACAGGCCCTGCCCGACTAATTCAGTCAGGGCAGTTCATTGAAGAGCCGTGATCCCAGGCCGCCGGTACTGGAATCAATTTCCCTCCAGCCCCACCCCTGATCTGGCCTCCTAGGCCAGGGTCGGGCTGTGGGAAATTTCCTCAACTCCCCCCCCCCCCCCCAGCATCAACCGCACCCCGGGCCGCTGATCTTCAACATCTAGGGAAGTTATTCCACCTCAGAGGTGGAATAACTTCCCCGTACAGGTCGCCAGCCCCGGACGTGCAGGACCGACCTTAGAATCGGCCCTGTATGTCCAGGACCGATGACCACTCTCCGACCCCAATTTGTCACTTCCCCGCCCCTGACTAATTTCCCCATACAACCGGCGGGAAAGATAGCCACCGGCAGGAAGGTGCATGAATGACCCTCTATGGGCTCTAAATGGGCAGTGTTTATAGTACTTCCTAATATATCTGGTGTTGGCACTGGAATATAGTATTGTAGAAATCTGGTAGTCTTTCTTTATTCAGACACTCATTAAGAGGCATATTTACTAAAAGTTAATGCACGTTAACATGATGCAAATATTTATGCAAATGAGTTCCTTATGCAAATGAGTCCCTGCAATGAGTCTTCACACATGGCCCCACACACCTTTTAGGCCGCTCCTGAGTGCTGTGCAGCGGGTCTCTGCCACATGGGTCAGCTGGGGTTGGGGATAACACGAAGGAAGCATTCACAACCCCCAGGAGAGGATAAATGTCATGCTCATTGCTTAGGGGTGATAGCAGGTGGCTGGATTCAGGGCCCATGATTAGAAGGTTCCAGAAACAGACTCAGTGCATGGTCCCACTCTAGGACTGACACTGAAATAATCAGATTACATATATTGAGGGTGGGGGCAGGCGGCTAGAAAACAAAGGACAAATTTGTGGGCAGTGGCATGAATACTGCTAAAGCTGCCCCTGCTATCTGCGGGGTGGGGGCCCAGGTCAGAAAAGGGCACAGTGATCGCAGCACAGCAACAGCAGCAGCCAGTGTCTTCACACTTTAAAAAAGATTCAGCACCGCTCCATGCCACCTCTCTTTTTGCAAAGTGCTGCCCCGCTGCAGCTGGAGGCCTAGGAAAGCATTTTCCATTGATGGGCCGAAGTCTCGTGATAACAGAGATTTTGGTCCCTTAATGGGAAATGATTTCTTGGGTCTCCAGCTGCCTCAGGACAGCGCTTTACAGAAAAAGAGGTAGCATGGAGCAGCGTGACAGACCTCTTTCCAAGTATGATGTCTGCCAGCTGCCATTTTGTTTTGCAAAGTATTTTGGGGGAGGAGAAGAGAACAGGAGGGGAAAGTGTTCTCCCTCCCTTTTTGTGGCTACCACCCTTATGAGGGGCTCTAAGGAAACTTTGCTTAGGAGCGCCTCATTTTAACTTACGCTAATGTTTGTGAGCCGTTGCAAATGGAGGCTCATGGCGCCAGATACCAGTCCTTGCAGCCCAAAAGATCAAAAACCGGACGTTGCTCCATACTAATCAGAAATCTAAGTTCACACTGTAGCAAAAACCTCTGAAGCATGATCTCAGGAGAGGGTACGCTTTAAACGGGGGGATGGACTGGGGGTGACTAAAGCTGCACAGCATTTAATTCAAGCCAATGTAAAAATATAACAAAAGAAATAAACCTCTGAGAAGATGGTGAGACACACTGTTCACAAAAGAGAAGTAGAAATAGAGCCAACAAACTGATATCTTTGTGACCAAAGGTACTGCAGTTCCTTTGTGATCACTAATCGTGTTTTGCATGGGCCAAACACTGGATCAGAATCCTGACATCAGGAGATAGAAGGCTGGGATAGAAACTCCCTGGGTTCATAAGTCCATCTGCGGATAGGAGAATACTTACTGTACCTGAAGGTAACTTGCTTTGAATCCTGAGAAAGGCATGAGCCAAATCCAGTTTCCCTTTCCCTCACGGTAACTTGGCTGGGAAGAACAAGTGCACTCACTAGCCCTCGACTATATCTGGCTCCTAATGAGGGAACGTGAACAGTTAATAAAACCGCAGTGGAAGTCATTGTGTACCAACAGATAACTGCTTTCCTTGCAATCACAGGACACTGCTGTGCATAGATCAGTGAAACGCTGTGAACCTCTGATAGACTGATACATAAATCTGAAACTGAATGAGGAAACAGCTGCTCTCTTGAAAGCCCCAATGTGCATCCAATTAGCCACTGCTCAGAGAGAAATCATTAGACAGACACGTGGACTGAAGAGCAGAATCCCTGATAAAGCTCATCCTCCGACAGTCTGGCTTGCTTCTTTTTGCCAACAGTTTCCTCCTACTTACTCCAGCTCAATCAAAGTCAGCGTGAGCAGACACCAAGAGGCTTCATTTGCAATTATGCTGGGATTTTCACCTAAGGTTACCATATGCCCCCAATTTGGGGGGAGTCTCCTGATTTTAGAGCTGCATCCCCAACTCCCCCTGGTTTGGCAGCCTCCTGTCTCTGATTCCAGTGATGGTGTCGGGAGGGGGGGGGGGCATAAAAACAATTATTTTCAATTTAGTGATGTGAATATGTCGGTTTTTAGAATTTACATCCATTATCTTTACATTTTGCACAGTACGTGGGATATGCATCACTGCTTCTATTTCTCTGTTGATTTGACTGCTTGGAAATGATATTGTTCTATCATGGAATGGATGTTGGGGGGAGGGGCAGGGTAATGACGCCTCTTCCTGCCTTGTTGTTCAAACCTGGAACTAAGGTGTCCCTTCCTTCCCCTCCCCTCCCCAGCAGAAGTCCAATAAGTGTTCCAGATTTGCCTGCAAAAAATCTGCTAACCTTACCTATTTTATATACCCCTCCCCCACCCCAATATATCCAGCCTCGTCTCTGGAGTCACAGTCCTTGGCCAGGAGCCATGCTTCAGGGTCCCTTTCAAAACCCTGCACAGGAGTACATTTTAGAAGCCTTAAGGCACCGGCTAGATTAACAGCTGGCTCAAAATACACTTTTTCTTACTGTCTCTTACTGACTTACTTTATTGCAACCTAGACCTCCTGGTGTTGTTTTCCTGTGTTGTTGGTCCCATAATTGTTCTTTGCTTGTCTTGTGTTGTTGCCTTCCTCCCCCCCCCCCCCCCACGCACTTATCGTTATATAAATGTAATTGTAGCTAGGCGATTCTGAGTTCTAAATCAGGAGTCACCACCCAGGAAAGGGATCTAGGTGTCATTGTGGACAATATGTAGAAATGTGTCACAATAGCCAAACAAGCAAAAGAGGAAAGGAATCAAGACTAAAACAAAGAAAATCGTGCTTCTGTATTGCTCCATGATGTGACCCAGGGAAACCCAACCCACGTGACGTCTCTCCGAACCTGCGAAAATAAAGGACGGCGCAAAGCCCGCCATATCCAAATGCCTCCAGCTTCAGAGTCTGTCCCACCGCAGTGATCGCCGACCTAGCGCTGCTCCCCCTGAGCACCTAGGGCATAGGTTTTCAACCCAGTCCTCGGGGAAGCCTAGGCCAGTCAGGTTTTCAGGATTCCCACAATGAATATGCATAAGATAGAGTTGCATACAATGAAGGCAGAACATGCAAATTTTCTCATGCATATTCATTCTGGGAATCCTGAAAACCTGACTGGCCTAGGCTTCCCTGAGGACTGCGTTCAAAACCCCTGACCTAGGGCATCGCTGATTGGCGATGTGTTAGATGTCCCCACCCCAGGTTTTTGAAGCAGAGACGGGCATCCATGTCGGGAGCATCTATGCTTCTATAATCAGGCTGAAACAGATATTGGTGGTGTTTTTGCACACATTTTGCCCTGGCTGTCCCAGATTGCACTTGGTTGACCTTTCTAAAGTGCCACTTCACATGTGCTACTATTTTATTTTTAAATAAAAGGTTCCAGATTCACCAAATCTTTTATAATGTACTAGGGCAGACTAGACAGACCATATAGTTTTTTTCTGCCATCATGTTTCTATGTATGTTTAATATACTTTTAAACACATAGCCCAAACATATGTTTTACCACTTAGATGGCTTTTACAGCTATCCTTCACGTAACATAATAAATGACAGCAGAGAAAGGGGTCCATCAATGTCTGCCCAGTAAAGTAGGTTGTAAGTGCCACTCCATTTGGGTTATCTCAACCCCCCTCCACGCCCATGTCTCCTTAGAAGTGAAAAAGTCATTTCACTGCTGTTCTGAGCTGCAGCACTCAATGCTTGGTTTCCATCCTCTTGTGATTTATGGATCCTCTGTGTGTATTTCATGCCTTTTGGAATGTTTTCACTGTTTTGTCGTCATCACCACCTTTTCTGGGAGAACATTCCAAGCATCCACCACCATCTTTAAATCCCACACCCATGTTGATTCTCTATACTTCAAATTCATGCTCATCTCCTTCCAATCTGCCATAGCACTTGCCAATCAAGAGCACTATGCCCATCTGACAAACTCTCTTGCATCCGACAGTCGCCGTCTCTTTGTTAAGCTCAACTCTTTCCTCAAGGAGCCTCTGCTCCAACCCCTCCTTCCCTTTCTGCCCAACCCTTGGCTGACTACTTCAATGATAGCATACAGAAGATTGGTCTTAAGTTCTTCAAAGGACACCTCTATTTCCTCTTCCTCCTCCTTACTCTCAAAACCTTCCTTCAACTTCTGTCACTTTTTCTTCCTTTTCTAAAATCACCAAGGGAGAAACTGCACATCTTCTTTCTTCCTCCAAATTCATAACCTGCTCCTCGGATCCAATTCCCACCCATCTACTACTACTACTATTTAGCACATGTAGAGCGCCATGCATGCAGCGCTGCACAGCAACCTATAAAAGGTAGCTAACATACAAGGGGCAGTCCCTGCCCGTCAGAGTCATGCTCATCGGACAAGAGACAGTCTCTGCCCATCAGAGTCATGCTCATCGGAGCTTACAATCTAGTTAGAACAGTACAGAGCATTAGTCAATTCTGCACGACGGTGTGGTATAGTATGGTACAGTTGGTCTATAGTTTGGTCTTAAACTACTAAGCTCCATTTCTCCTGCTGTCATACCCTCAACCTATCACTTTTTACCGTAACTGTTAAAAGTGATTAGTTGTTACTTTGGCACTTTCGTCAGACAGGGAATGGCTCTTGAAGTTGTTCAATAAAAAGAGAGCAAATCTGTTTTATGGAAAGAAGATTTTAACATAAGAACATAAGATATGCCATACTGGGTCAGACCAAGGTCCATCAAGCCCAGTATTCTGTTTCCAACAGTGGCCAGTCTAGGTCATATGTACCTAGCAGTTTCCCCAAGAGACACAAGTTCCACAATGCTTGTATTGGGTCAAGCATTGATATCTTCGGTCACTTCTTAATGGTTTATGGACCTTTCCTCCAGGAACTTGTCCAAACCTTTTTTAAACCCAGCTACACTAACAGCCTTTACTACATCCTCCGGTAACAAATTCCAGAGTTTGATTACACGTTGAGTGAAAAAATATTTTCTTTTATTAGTCTTAAATAGTTTACCCTGTAGCTTCATTTCATGTCCCCTAGTCTTTCTATATTCTGATAACGTAAACAATCGATCTACGTTTACCCGTTCCACTCCGTTCATTAATTTATAGACTTCTATTATATCTCCCCTCATCCGTCTCTTTTCCAGGTTAAAGAGCCCTAACCTTTTTAGCCTTTTTTCATAGGAGTATCCTTCCATCCCCTTTACCATTTTGGTGGCTCTTCTCTGAACCTTTTCTAAAATCGTTATATCCTTTTTAAGATATGGCGACCAGAATTGCACACAATATTCAAGGTGCGGTCTCACCATGGAACGATATAGAGGCATTATAATATCTTTTGTTTTATTTTCCATTCCTTTCCTTATCATACCTAGCATTCTATTTGCTCTCTTGGCCGCCGCTGCACACTGGGCCGAGGGTTTTAACATGGTATCCACAATGACGCCTAAATCTTTTTCCTGGGTGGTGGTTCCTAATGTGGAACCTTGCATCGTGTAACCATAGTTTGGGTTGTTCTTCCCTAGGTGCATAACCTTGCACTTGTCCACATTAAATTTCATCTGCCATTTTGATGCCCAGTCTTCCAATTTATCAAGATCCTCTTGCAATTTTTCACAATCGTCTTGGGTTTTAACAACTTTAAATAGTTTTGTCTCATCTGCAAATTTGATAACCTCACTCGTTATTCAACTTTCCAGGTCATATAGAATATGTCAAAAAGCAGCGGACCCAGCACAGATCCCTGGGGTACACCACTATTCACCTTTCTCCATTGGGAAAATTGGCCATTTAGCCCTACCCTCTGCTTTCTATCTTTTAACCAGTTCCTGATCCACAATAGTACACTGCCTCCTATCCCATGACTCTTTAGTTTTGCCAAAAGTCTCTGATGAGGGACCTTGTCAAAGGCTTTCTGAAAGTCCAGATCCACAATATCAACCGACTCACCTTTGTCCACCTGTTTATTCACTCCTTCAAAAAAACATAACAGATTAGTAAGACAAGATCTTCCTTGTCTAAAGCCATGTTGGCTGTCTCCCATTAGGTCATGACTATCTACATGCTGAGTAATTTTATTCTTTATGATGGTTTCTACCATTTTTCCCGGTACTGACGTCAGGCTCACCGGTCTGTAGTTTCCCGGATCACCCCTGGAACCCTTTTTAAAAATTGGTGTTACATTGGCGATCCTCCAATCTTCAGGTATTAGAGATGATTTTAATGATAGTTCACAGATTACTGATAGCAGGTCTGCAATCTCATATTTCAGTTCTTTCAACACCCTTGGATGTTATTCCCGGATGTGTCAAGAGAGACGCAGAAGCGCCGTAGAGCTTTTCTTTTGTTGAGGCCTGGGGTGGTTCGGTTGGGTGCTACTTTCATGCTAAGATTCCCCTGTAAATGTTTAATTCTCCATAAATCGCAGAAGTATGTTTTTTATTCTCCTGAGGATTTATCTACTTTTGTTAGTGCAAAGTTGCCTAATGTTTCCTCCCCTGAGTAGGATGTGTATACCTTTAGTGAAATTAATGCGCCTTGAGCACTGTCTATGTCTTGTTTTCTTAGTAATTTTTTCGGGGTAGATTCCCCTGGATGCTTGTTTCTGTTAAGTTTCTCCCACCTTAATTGTGGGCTAATGAATAATCCTTGCAGTGGATTTATCCTTGAATTATGCTGCTGTAGTATTTCTTTGCAAGTATAATTATGTTTCATGTTCAAGTTCTCCTTGACTTATTGTATACTTATAAATATAAAATAAAAAAAAAGTGATTAGTTATATATATATAACTTTCACTGTTCTCTGTAAGACTCTGTTGTTGTAATGTACACTGCTTTGCCCTGGTGAAAAGTGGTATAAAAAAACCCATTCAAATAAATTATTAAAATAATCTGTTCCTGTAGCCTTCAAAATGCTATAGTTACAATTCTCAAAAAACCTTTACTAGATCCTACCTATGTAGCAGTGCATGAAAAGAGAGTCAGAGGTTGCAAAGATATCTTATATATTGGGACATGGAACGTACGAAGCATGAACCAAGGGAAGTTGGAGATGGTCAAGAATGAAATGGAACATGTACAGCTCGATCTGTTGGGTGTCAGTGAACTGAAATGGACTGGCTTTGGGCACTTTGCATCTCACAATCATATGGTTTACTATGCTGGAAATGAAAGACAAAGAAGAAATGGTGTTGCATTTATAGTTAAGAAGAAACTTGCAAGAACTGTAATGAAATGCAATGCAGTCAGTGAGTGCTTAATTTCTATTTGTCTACGAGGAAAGCCCATCAACACAACTATAATTCAGGTATATGCCCCAACAACAGCTGCAGAAGAGGAAGACGTTGATGAGCTCTATGAACAAGTACAAGCTGAAATTGACAGAACATGCAAACAGGATATCCTGATAGTCATGGGTGACTGGAATGCAAAGATTGGTGACAAAGAAGAAGGAAAAGTGGTTGGAAAATATAGACTTGGCAACAGAAACAAAGCTAGAGAAAGACTGATAGAATTCTGCAAGACCAATGATCTGTTCATCTCAAATACCTTCTTCCAGCAACACAAGCGCCGACTGTACACATGGACTTTACCCAATGGGCTGTTCAGAAATCAAATTGACATCATCTGTGGAAGACAACGTTGGAAAAGCTCTATAACATCAACAAAGACAAAACCTGGAGCTGACTGTTGTACAGATCACCAACTACTAGTATGCAAACTCAAGGTAAAGTTGAAAAAGAGCAAGCCATTCATGAATGTAGCAAAATATGACCTTGAGAATATACCACTGGAATTTAAAGACTGCCTGAGAAATCGATTTGCTGCTTTAGATACAAATGACAGAGTTCCAGAAGAGTTATGGGATGACATCAAGAAGGTTGTATTAAAAGAAAGCAATGTCTCTACATAAGGTGAAAAAGCAAAAACAGCCAAAATGGATGACTGATGAAACTCTGAAAATTGTCCAGAAACGTAGAGAAGCTAAAGTCAGAGGAGATAGAGAGGCAATCGCAGAACTCAAAAGAGATTTCCAACATGTAGCAAGACAAGTCAAGGAAACATACTACAATGACAAATGCAGGGAAATAGAATCAGAAACTATTAAAGGAAGAACAAGATCAGCTTTTCTAAAAATATGAGAGTTAAAGAAAAAATTTCAGCCTCGAATTGGAATTCAACAAGATGCTCAAGGATTCATGTTGAATGATGCTGAGAAGATCAAGAAAAGATGTAAAGAATATAAGAACATACAGAGTCATTATATGATAAAGATCAAGTGGATCAACAGCCGTTTCAACCTATACCTTGGGCCGGAAGGGCTGGGGTTTCTAGTCCCACAGGTGCTCCTTGTGGTCTTGGGCAAGCCACTTAACCCTCCATTGCCCACATTCCTTGTAAAATAGTTATCTCCAAGTTATAATGCCCTGTTCAATGTAATTTCAGTTTGTTCAATGTAAACAGCCTTGATATCATGAAAGGCGGTCTATAAGACATGTTAAATAAAGAAAGAAAGAAATACCTTATAATCAGGAACCATTGGTGATGAAAGAAGTCGTCGAAGCAGCATTGAAAGCCTTAGCAAAGAACAAAGCACCGAGCATTGATGACATTCCCACTGAGTTATTACAGCAATCTTGAAGCTGTTACCATACTTACACAGCTCTGCCAGGAAATTTGGAAGACAAATTCATGGCCAACTGATGGGAAAAGATCTGTGTTTATACCAATATTGAAGAAAGGTGACCCAACTGACTGTGGAAATTATCGCACAATCGCTCTGATCCCATATGCCAGCAAGATTCTACTCAAGATCATTCAGCAGAGACTACCACCACACCTGGAATGGGAACTGCCAGAAATGCAAGCAGGGTTCAGGAAAGGGAGAGGAACGAGAGACATTATCGCAGATGTGAGATGGATCCTTGAAAAGACAAAAGAATACTAAAAGGATATCTATATGTGTTTTATTGACTACAGCAAGGCTTTTGACTGTGTAAACCATGAGAAACTCTGGGCCACATTAAGAAGCATGGGTATACCAGAACACCTGATTGTTCTCTTGCATAACCTTTACACTGATCAAGAAGCAACAGTTTGAATGGAACTAAGAGAAACAGAATGGTTTAAAATCAGCAAAGGTGTACGACAAGGCTGCATACTTTCCCCCTACCTCTTTAATTTATATGCATAACAAATCAACAGAGAAGCAGGTGTGAGGAATGGCGGAAGGCTCTTCAACAACCTTCACTATGCTGAGGATACCACATTACTGGCTGAAAGTGAAGACGATTTGAAACATTTGCTTCTCAAGGTCAAGGAACATAGTCTTAAAATGGGTCTGCACTTTAACGTTAAGAAGACAAAGATCCTAACAACTGGCAAAATGAATAAGTTCATCGTTGATGGAGAAGAAATTGAAATAGTTGACCACTTTAACCTACTTGGATCAACTATCAATAAAGAAGCAACAAGCAGTCAAGAAATCCGACGACGCATTGCTCTTGGCAGCATGGCTATGAAGGACCTAGACAAGATTCTTAAGAGCAGAGATGTCTCTCTCTCCATACAAAGATTCGACTTGTTCAAGCCATGGCACTTTCAATAACATCATATGGATGTGAAAGTTGGACTGTGAAAAAGATAGACAGGAAGAAATCTGATGCCTTTGAATTATGGTGCTGGCGATGAATACTGCATATTCCATGGACTGCCCGAAGAACAAACCAGTCAGTACTAGAGGAAATCAAACCTAAGCTTTCTTTAGAAGCTCAGATGACAAAACTTCGACTTTCATACTTTGGACACAATATGCGAAGAGAGAGATCATTAGAGAAAGACATCATGCTTGGGAAGGTAGAAGGTCAATGCAAAAGAGGAAGGCCAGCAATGAGATGGGTCGTTACAATAACAGCAGCTATGGGTGCCAGTCTGTCAACAATGAGCCGCCTGACTGAAGATCGAACGCAATTTAGGACAACTATCCAGAGGGTTGCTATGAGTTGACACCGACTTGACGGCACTTAACAACAAGATCCTACCTGCTCTACCAATTATCAGCCAATATCTCTCCTGCCTTTTTATATCTAAATTACTTACTACTACTACTACTATTGAGCATTTATTTAGTGCCACGCACGCAGCGCTGTACAGGTCAGCTCAGAGTCATGCTCATCAGAGCTTACAATCTAGTTGAGACAATATAAAGACAATATAAAGCATTAGTCAATTCGGTGCAAAGCAAGGTATGGCCTGTACAATTCGGTCATGAAATTTGGTGGGAGTCAGGTTGAGATAAGGATGGAGATCAAGATCTGAAGGCGACAGTGAAGAAGTGGGTCTTCAATCTGGATTTGAAGAGGGCCAGGGAAGGTGCCTGGCGCACAGATTGTTCCAGGCGTGAGGTGCAGCAAAATGAAAGGAGCGAAGTCGGGAGTTGGCGGTGCGAGTGAAGGGCATAGATAGAAGTAATTTGTTAGCTGAGTGAAGATCCCAAGGGGGGGGTGTAGGGAGAAATAAGAGAAGAGAGGTATTGAGGGGCCGAGGAGTGAATGCATTTATAGGTCAGCAGGAGAAGTTTGAACTGGATGCGGAATTGGACAGGGAGCCAGTGAAGCGACTTAAGGAGGGGGGTAATGTGGGCATGGAGAGGTTGGCGGAAGATTAGTCGAGCAGCATAATTTTGTACAGATTGAAGGGGAAGGAGGTGGCTCACGGGAAGACCAGCAAGGAGTAGGTTGCAGTAGTCAAGGCAGGAGGAGATCAACGAGTGGATAAGCGTCTTGGTGGTGTGTTCAGAAAGGAAGGGGCGGATTTTGCTAATGTTGTAGAGAAAGCAGCAGCAGGTCTTAGCTACGAGCTGGATATGTGTGGAGAAGGAGAGAGAGGCGTCAAAGATAACCCCCAGGTTGCGGGCCGAGGGAACCGGAAGGATCGTAGATCCATCCACGGAGACGGAGAAGGGGGGAAGAGGAGGGGAGGAGTTGGGGGGGAAAGACAAGGAGTTCAGTCTTGGCCATGTTTAATTTCAAGCGACAATGAGACATCCATGCTGCGATGTCAGAAAGGCAGGCAGAGATCTTGGTTTGGATTGCTGGGGAGATATTAGGTGTGGAGAGGTAGATTTGGGAGTCATCGGCATAGAGATGATATTGAAAGCCATAGGAGGAGATAAGCACGCCAAGGGATTGGGTATAGAGAGAGAAAAGGAGGGGTCCCAAGACGGATCCTTGAGGTACACCAACATGGAGTGGGATGGGAGAGGAGGAGGAGCCACCAGAGCATACACTAAAGGAGCGATGGGCGAGGTAGGAGGAGAACCAGGATAGTACGGAGCCTCTGAAGCCAAGCGAGGAGAGGGTGGTGAGGAGAAGATTGTGGTCAACAGTGTCAAAGGCAGCAGAGAGGTCTAGGAGGATGAGGACTGAGTAGAGGCCCTTGGATTTAGCTAGGAACAGGTCATTGGAGACTTTAGTAAGAGCCGTTTCAGTGGAGTGCAGGGGACGGAAGCCAGATTGTAGTGGGTCTAGGAGGGCCTGGGAGGTGAGGAAGTTGAGGCAGTGGCGGTGGACTACTCATTCAAGTAATTTAGAAATGAAGGGAAGGAGGGAGATGGGCTGGTAGTTAGAGGGACAGGTGGGGTCGAGTAAGGGTTTCTTGAGGAGAGGTGTAACAACAGCATGCTTGAAGTCTATGGGGACAGTTGCAGTGGAGAGTGAAAGGTTGAGAATATGAGAGATGGAGGGGACAACCGTGGGGGAGATGGGGTGTAGGAGATGGGTGGGGATAGGGTCAGAGGGACAGGTGGTGGGTTTGGAGGTGGAAATTAGGAGTGTGGTTTCCTCTTCAGAGATCATAGGGAAGAAGGAGAGGGTAGTGGTGGAAGTATGGGTGGGGGGGAGAATTGGGGGGGGGAGGTAGAAGAGGAAGTGGAGAACTGGAGGGTAATCTTGTGGATTTTGTCGTGGAAGTAGTCGGCTAGGGTTTGGGCAGAAAGGGAGGGTGGGACCAGGGGCAGGGGCACCTTGAGGAGAGAGTTGAGGGTATTAAAGAAACGGCGAGGATCAGAGGCAAGGAAGTTAGTCAGATGGATGTAGTATTCTTGTTTGGCGAGTGCTATGGCTGACTGGAAGGAGCCAAGCATGAATTTGAAGTGCAGAAGGTCTTCTGGGGAGCGGGATTTGGCCCAAGCACGTTAATCAGAACGGGCACAGGTGCGTAAATAGTGGATTGTGGGTGCGAGCCAGGGCTGGGGAGCAGAGCGTCTGACAGGATGTGGGGTGGGTGGGGCAAGAGTGTCAAGAGCCGAGGAGAGTGCAGTATTATAAGAGGATACTGCTTCGTCGACAGACTTGGAGAACATGATGGAGGAAAGAGATGGAGAAATGGTGGAGGAGAGGGTCAAGGGATCAATATTATGAAGGTTTCTAAATATGTTTGAGGAGACAGGACGGGGTTGGGACTGTGGAAGCTGAAGATAAAAGGTTAAAAGGTGATGGTCAAATGAGGGCAGGGGTGAGTTGCAGAAGTTTGAGGGAGAGGCTTTGGAAAAGAGTATCAGGTCAAGGCAGTGGCCATGCAAGTGGGTGGGGGCAGTGGAGCAGAGTTGGAGGTCAAACGAGGAGGTGAGGGCAAGGAATCTTAAAGCATGGGAATCGGAGGGGTTATCAACGTGAATACTAAAATCGCCAAGAATAAGAGTGGGGGAAGAGGGATCCAGAAAAACGGAGAGCCAGGAATTGAAGTCAGTGAGGAAGGTCGATTTGGATTTGTCGGGTGGGCAATAGATACCAGCTACTCGGAGGGGAAGTGGTGTGAAGAGGCAAATGGAGTGGACTTCAAAGGAGAGGGAGGAGTGTGACTGAGATAGCAGGAGGGGTTGGGATTGGCAAGAGGGAGAAAGTAGAAGCCCAACACCACTACCGCGGCCAGTGGATTGAGGTGTGTGGGAAAACTGGTAGCCACCATGGCAGAGAGCAGCAGGGGCTACAGTATCGTCTGGAAGGAGCCAGGTCTCAGTTAGGGCAAGGAGGTGTAGCACATTAGAGATGAAGAGATCATGAGTAAAAGCAAGTTTGGCAGAGACTGAGCATGCATTCCATAGGGCACATGAGAACGGGAGACAGGAGGGGGGAAGGAGAGGGATATGGATAAGGTTGGACAGGTTACATGAGGATTTCTTTCTAGAGTAAGACATCGGTCTAGGGGGGCCATTACAAGAGGAACTATTTTCAGAGGAATACAGAGATCTAGAGGGGGCATGGTATAGGTGAGTGTTTCTGGATGAGTGTGCTCTCTGTGGGGGAGGGGGAGTGAAGGGGAGTGAAGGGAGATATTGATGGTATTAGATGAGCTATGTGAGGATCTCTTTTTAGAGTGAGATAGAGCTCTAGGGGAGATAGGGTTGGGGGTGATATCTCTGGATGAGTGTTTGGGGCATGAATGAGGGAGGGTGGAAGGGGAAAGGAGAGGGATATGGATGAGATTGGATAAAGTGCGTGAGGAGCTCTTCTTAGAGTGAGAGAGAAATCGAGGGGTGCCAGGATTGGGGTTGATATTACCTGATGAGAGCAAGAGGAGGAGTAGTAGAGAGCGGGGTAGCGCGGAGGCAGTACGACGGAAGCAAGGGTGGGGTTGCCTTAAAGAGAGAGGGGATGGTTGAATGAGGGGGAGGGTGTGCTCAAGAGCAGAGGCAAAGTTAGCAGACAGAAAGGAGCAGGAGATGAGGAAGATAGAGGGAGAGCAGGGGGGAGAGGAGTGGGGGTGCTGGTAGGAGGGGAGGCAGTTGGGGAGTATGAGGAAGAAAAGGACAATGTGATGTGGGGCTATGCAGCGTGTGTTATCTTATCTTACAAGCAATGAGGTGGTTCAGCAAAGTTCAATGTAAGCAACGGGTAGTAAGTTCAGTGCAAGCAATGTCCAGATAGAGCAGCAATTGTTAACTAGCAGTAATGAGGCAGTAATGGAAGCAATGGATTGTCCAGGCAAAGCAGCAATGTTAACCTACTAGCAATGAGGGAGCAGTGGATTGTCTAGGCAAGGCAGCAGTGTTAACCTACTAGCAATGGATTGTCCAGGCAAGGTAGCAATGTTAACCTACTAGCAATGGATTGTCCAGGCAAGGCAGCAATGTTAACCTACTAGCAATGGATTGTCCAGGCAAAGCAGCAGTGTTAACCTACTAGCAATGGATTGTCCAGGCAAAGCAGCAGTGTTAACCTACTAGCAATGGATTGTCAGGCAAAACAGCGGTGTTAACCTACTAGTAGTGAGGTAGCAATGGATTGTCCAGGCAAAGCAGCAATGTTAATCTACTAGCAATGAGGCAGCAGTGGATTGTCCAGGCAGTTGCAGCAATGATAACCTACTAGTAGTGAGGTAGCAATGGATTGTCCAGGCAGAGTAGCAGTGTTAACCTACTAGTGATGAGGCAGCAATGGACTGTCCAAGGCAGAGCAGTAATATTAATCGATAAGCAGCGGGTTGTCAGGCAAGCAGAACATGTTGATGTTAGCCTATACGTAGTGAGATGGGAGTGAGGCGGCGGAGAGTCGTGTAGGCTATGCTGTGTGGGATTTCTTGAGTTACTCACCCGTGGTGCTGTCCGGTGGTGACTCAGTCAGGGCAGTAAGAACATACGAAATGCCATACTAGGTCAGACCAAGGTCTATCAAGCTCAGTATCCTGTTTCCAGCAGTGGCCAATCCAGGTCAAAAATACCTGGCAGGTTCCCAAAAGGCACACAGGTTCCACAATGCTCATCCTGGAGTAAGCAGTGGATTTCCCAGGTCCTCTTTAATAATGGTTTATGGACCTTTCCTCCAGGAATTTGTCCAAACCTTTTTTAAACCCAGCTACACTAAAAGCTTTTACTATATCCTCCGGTAACAAATTCCAGAGTTTAATGCAGCAAGTCCAATTCAACAACGCAAATGCCTTCACCTTCCCTCAGACCCAAGGCATACCACAAGGCTCTGCCCTATCCTCACTCTTGTTCAACCTATGTTGTTGTTAAGTGCCGTCGAGTCGGAGTCGACTCATGGCGACCCTCTGGATAGCTATCCTAAATTGTGTTCGGTACGACCTATTTGTGAAATCCTACAGGACCACAAGATCAGTTACCATATCTATGCTGACGACTTGATGCTCTACACTCATCTCGACATAAACAACCCCAACCTCAACCAACTTGAAAAATGCCTAAGCGAACTACAAAGTTGGCTGCAACGGAATAATATGTCAATAAACCATAAAAAAACTGAAGTGATGTGCATTTCCAGAAAACCTGACTTTAACCCACCATCAACAGTTACCATGAACAATAATGTCTATACCACAAAGTCTGAAATAAAATACCTAGGTGTAATACTGGACAGCAACCTAAATATGGAAAAGCACCTCCGTATTACCAATCGGGCCATCTTCCACAAATTAAGAGTTCTGCAACCGCTACGGAATATTATCGACCACTCGGACTTCAGGACAGTGGCACAAGCCCTCATCATTCCCCACCTGGACTACTGCAACGCTATATTACAAGGTCTGCCTAAAAAAAACCCTTAACATACTTCAACTAGCACAAAACGTGGCAGCCAGAATCATCATGAAAAAAGGACTAACTGAACACATCACTCCAGTCCTAATGGAGCTTCATTGGCTCCCCATCACGGCCCGCATCCAATATAAGCTCTTAGTAACCACATTCAAGCTCGTTCATAACGTAGCACCCTCATACCTCAACACCTTAATCTCCGCCCAGCCAACCATCAGAAGCAGAAGAACAGCAAATACCAACACCCTACATGTCCCGAATAGCATAAGAAATTGCAACGCAAACACCAAAAGAGCGTTCTCCTTTACTGCTCCAGCACTCTGGAACCAACTGCCCTATGAACTGAGAGCAAACAAGGACCTGAAGGATTTCAGGAAAAAACTTAAGACACACTTCTTTCAGACCCACTACAACCTAACCTAATCAGAGTGTCATATACTACTAGAGCAACATGCCCACTTAAACTAATCATACCCGCAAGAAATGTGTTCTGTAATAACGTAAAGTATGTATATATGTAAAGCCGCTTCTTATGCAATCAAATGTATATATGTAAGATTCCTCTCAAACAAATCAAATGTAAACTTGTAACCGTTTGCTATGCTAATTACCCATCCCTGCAATCATACTGTATGTTCTAATTCTGGCCTGTACAGCCTCTCCCTTATGTATAGAAAACCGCTGCTGATCGCTGGAAGTAGCGGGATACAAGTGTACGCCAAATAAATAAATAAAATAAAATAAATAAATAAATAAATTACCATTGAGTGAAAAAATATTTTCTCTTATTAGTCTTAAATGAGTTACAGTGTAGTCTCATTGCATGTCCTCTAGTTTTTCTACTAGACCCTCTGCAATCTGGCTCTCGTCCTTTACACTGTACAGAAACAGCACTTGCCAAAGTCTCCAGTGATTTGTTCATAGCCACATCCAAGGGCCTTTACTCGATCCTCATCCTTCTTGACTTTTCTGCTGCTTTTGACACTGTTGATCACCACCACCTTCTCAATACCTTCTTTTCTTTTGGATTTAAGGGCCCTGTTCTGTCTAGATTTTCTTCTTATCTTTCCCAGTGCAGCTTTAGTATATGTTCTGGTGGAACTTCCTCTACTGCTATGCAGCTCTCAGTCAGTGTACCTCGGGGTTCTGTCCTGGAGCTGTCTCTTTCTCTCTCTATTTATTCCCTTGGTGCCCTGATCTCCTACCATGAGTGTCAGTACCATCTTTATGCTGATGACTCTCAAAATGTACGTCTCTGTACATGAAATCTCTTCAGGAATACAGGCCCATATCTCAGCCTGCCTATCTGACATTGCTGCCTGGATGTCCCACCACCACCATCTGAAACTGAACATGGTCAAGACAGAGCTCCTTATGTTTCTCCCTAAAACCACCTCTGCCATTCCTCCTTTCTCTCTTTCTGTGGACAACACTACCACCTCCCAGTGTCCTCAGCTCGCAACCTCAGGGACATCTATTACTCACCCATCTCTTTCTCTGCACACATCCAATAGATAGTTAAAGCTGTTGTTTCTTTCTCTATAAAAATCTGCAAAATTCATCCCCTCCTTTCTGAACATTCTACTAAGACCCTTATCCACTCTCCAGTCATCTCCCGTTTAAAATATTTCAACCTCCTTCTTGCTGGTCTCCTCCTGACTCATCTCTCTTCCCCTTCAATCCATTCAAAATTCAGCCACATGGTTAATCTTCCATCATTTTGTTATGATCAAGTAACCCTTCTTCTCAAGTTACTTCACTGGCTCCCTATCCGTTTCCATATACAGTTCAAACTTCTCTTGCTGACCTACAAGATTCTATGGCTCCTCATTATCTCTCCCTACACTCCCTTATTGGGAACGCCACTCATCAAGCAAATCCCTATTATCTGTGCCCTTTTCTTCCACTGTCATCTCCAGACTGTTCATTCTATCTTGCTGCTCTGCATACCTAGAACATACTACCTGAGTTGATACACCAGGTTCTAGCTCTGGTTCTAGTCAAATCCAGGCTAAAAACCCACCTCTTCAAGGCTGTTTTTGGATCCTGACTCCCCCTTATTCTCCTGTTTACTATCCATGTGTGCCTTAACTATTTCCCTTTAGTTCTATCCTTGTTCCCTGTTTGTTGTATTTCTCTATCTTGGATAGATTGTGAGTTCCTTTGAGCAGGACTGTCTTACATGTGAGTGGACCTCGCTGCATATGCTTTGTAGTGCTATACAAATAAGCAGTAAGTAATAATAGACATTTCTGAGTCCATTTCTTTGCTGCTTTATATCATGTGCCCTAGTATTACAGCTTCCTTGCCAATGGAAAAGGATCACTTTTAATGCATTAATATCTTTTGGGTATTTATTATTTATTTATAAAACATTTATCTACTAGCTTCCTAAATACTCATTCAAAACAGTGTACGATAAAATACATTAAGCAAATAAACCATTTAAGATACCATTAGAAATCATAAAACCACTACAATTATAAAACCACCTTCCCCCTCTTCCAAATATCTCCTACCACCAAGTAATATCATGCTCCCAAAGGACAAGAGTGGTTTTCAAATGTTTTTTAAACACCAGCAAACTGGTCTCTGCCCAAAGTGAATCTAGAAGCTAAATTTCATACCTTAAGCATGAACATCCTTTTTTGCCAAGCCACTTTTCTCATTGTCTTCACTTTAGGGTTAGGCAACACAGTACTTCATGCATACCGCAAAGTTCTTTGTGGTACATATCAACACAAACACTTAAATACAGGGGCTTCTGATTTAATAGTAGTTTAAAAGTCATAACTATCAACTTAAACTTGCATCTTTCTTTAATAAGGTGCCAATGAAACTTTACCAACAAAGAAATTACCCAGCTCAAGGCAGAGAAATACCAAATCAAAGAATATAACCCAAGCTTCAAACCTCCGTGTATATCATTAAAACCCAAAAGTGCAATTCTTTTTCTTTTTTGTCGGAGTAGCCGATCAGAGGATACAGGAACTGTCACCCGTCACCCGCCACGGTCACTCCATTTTAATCATTAAATGCTTGAAAAACCTTTACAGCTTTACTTATCTTGCTTGACTTCAGCCAATGAAGTCCTCATTGGCTGAAGTCAAGCAAGATAAGTAAAGCTGTAAAGTTTTTTCAAGCATTTAATGATTAAAATGGAGTGACCGTGGCGGGGGACGGGTGACAGTTCCTGTATCCTCTGATCGGCTACTCCGACAAAAAAGAAAAAGAATTGCACTTTTGGGTTTTAATGATATACACGGAGGTTTGAAGCTTGGGTTATATTCTTTGAATGAAACTTTACCAGCAACAATCAAGTTCTTTCCCTTTTGACTTGTCTAAAAACAAGCTGCCATATTTTGGACATCTACAACTTCTCAGTAAATTTGGCCAGTAACCCCTACATACAATGTACTGCAATAATCCAGCAATGCTTGAATCACTGTACAAAGAGCTTTCTATTCCAAATATATATGTACCTATGCACAAAATGCTATTTATAATAGGTATTCCAAGTTACATTAGAAATTTGTGACTGACAAATACTCCATTTTTCTAACATTACTCCCAGTAATGCCTGGGGACAGGCTCAGTTATCAACCATAAGCTTGATCCCTAGGTCACTCCATTCTAACTGCTCATAACACAAACAACCCATTTTCTGTATATTCATCACCTGCCAACTTTCCAACACCCATCGTTGCATTCTTGCAAGACATTGATTCAAACATTCTTCAATGAAATTCCTCCCTCCCAAAACGGGAACAAAAAGTTGGTTGCTATCTGCATACACATAATGCTTATACAGTCTCTTCCAGTGGTTAGAAACAGATATTAGATAAGGTGGACAAGGGTGACCCTTGAGGGCATTCCCTGCGTTTCTTCTGTGTATCTCTAGACGCATCGGGGAAAAACGTATATTTTAGAGCCAAGAAATATATTAGACATATTATGGAAAAACAATCATAAGATAGCATTCTTATTTGACTCAAGAGCAAAGCATGCTATCAAGGTAGTCCTTTCCGTGATGACTTCTAAAGATGATTCCAGGAAAGCAGTTAAACTCCCAGCTTCCAATGATTGGGGTGCCCAGAGATATCTTTCACACCCTGACCCGAGGTGGAACTGAATCCTCAGGTATCTTCAACACTTCTCCAAGATATTTTCACAACATGTCCATTGATGAAATAAGTGGACATTGATGAAATAAGTGGACATCAAACTCAATTTTCCAGGAACACTACCTTCCTATTACGGATTTCTCTTTCTCTTATCTGTGCATTACTCACAGTCTGGAGGCTCTCCAATGCAGTTTTAATCTGTTCCAACTGAGTAGCCTGCTGAGCCAGAGTAGAATCATAGTGCACTGTCTTACTCAGGATTTGCTCCGACTGTATATCAAACTTGCCAGCATAACTAGCTTGGGAGGAATCTATGGCCATGATACCATCCCATAATGTTCCCAGCATTACAAGAGTCGGTTTCTCTACCAACGCCAAATGATGACCCACTGCTGGTGAAGCAAGAGAATCCTCTAAAGAGGTCTCCATCACCGAGGGAAGGTCCACCGTCAAGGATATCTGCCATGTTTCTCCATCAGAGTCTTCTTGCCTTTCCCCAGTTAGCACCAGTCATGGCGGTGGCAGAGCTGTTCTCTATTCAGGGCTTAGAGAAGCCCCATTGTAGCTAACATCAGATGCCGAAACAACCAACAACATCAAAGTCATCTGCGGCATTGGAGTGGGCACCAAAAATGGGAGCAGAGACTGCGCCAGTACCCTCGGTGTGGAGGCGGACACAGAAACCGAGGGCTTCCCCTTCCACTTTTTACGCATCCCAGGCAAGTGCTCTCTCCTCACCGCTGACACATCGTGCTACTGCTCATGCTGCCATCTTGCCTCAGGACTGAACTTTTGACCACACTTTATTCAATCTCACTCAAAAAAACTCTTGTCTCAAAAAGGATCTAATCCACACCAGTATCCTCCTACCCATATCCAACCATGCATGGGGAAAGTCATCTGCATGAAACAGCTCTTACGACACTAGCCACTTAACTGGATGTGACATGTTGATGTATTGTATTAGTCTTTAATCAAAGTCATTTGGCACAATCCGCTAATGGTGAACTCTACTGCCTCAGATCTTGTAACCCAATCAACTCTCCTTTCCTTCAGTAGTGTCTTCATTATCTTCCCCTCCACTGAGATAAGGCTTACAAGATTGTAGTTTCCCATCTCTTCTCTGTTACTGCTTTGTGAAGAGGGATCACTGCTGCCTTTCTCCAATCTTATGAAATTTCTCCCATCTACAGCAAGCTTTCAAACGCATCCTTTAGTGGACTGGCCAGGATCTTTTTGAGCTCCATTAGTACCCTTGGATGTACCTTATCTGGTCTCATGCTTTGTCCAATTTCAGTTTTGCAAGTTGTTCATAAACATATTCTCTCATGAATGGTGTAATATCTACTCCATATCTATATTTTGCTAGTAATATGTCATTCTTCTATAGGCTCTTCTTCCATGAACAGCAAATAGAATTATTTGTTTAGCATTTCCACCTTCCCTTCTCAATCTCCACAAATCTTTCAGTCTTACCATTCCAACCCTGGCTTTCAACTTTCTACCAATACACCTGAGAAACATCTCATCATCTTGCTTTATATTTTCAGTCATCTTTTCTTCAGTCCTTGGTTTTGTCATCCTGATTTCTTTACCTTTTTCAGCTTTACCAGATATTCTTGTGTACTCTTCTTTTTGTGATCCTCTGTACTTTGTGAATGCTACCTTTTTTACATTTGCTTTTTCAGCCAATACCTTGGAAAACAATACCAAATTTCCTTTTTCCTCTTGTTTTCATTTACATTATATAACGATCTGTTGGCATTTTAATAGTGTAGCTCTTTTCAGTTTAAGTCACAGTTCCTCTACTTCCCTTATCTCTTCCAACCCTGCCAAACTCATCCCACAGGTATATCCCCAACTTACCAAAGTCAGGCATATTTGAAATCATAAGAACATAAGATGTGCCATACTAGGTTAGACCAAGGTCCATCAAGCCCAGTATCCTGTTTCCAACAGTGGCTAATCTAGGTCATATGTACCTAGCAGTTTCCCCAAGACACAGGTTCCACAATGCTTGTATTGGGTCAAGCATTGATATCTTGGGTTCTTTTTAAATAATGGTTTATGGGCCTTTCCTCCAGGAACTTGTCCAACCCTTTTTTAAACCCAGCAACACTAACAACCTTTACTACATCCTCCGGTAACAAATTCCAGAGTTTGATTACACGTTGAATGAAAAAATATTTTCTCTTATTTGTCTTAAATAGTTTACTCTATAGCTTCATTGCATGTCCCCTAGTTTAATCTAATACTTTGAGCTTGATGTGTCTAGATACCACCATAGTTTCTGTGTCTAAAACTAGTGTTCAGGTAAGTATCCACCCAGACATTATACACAAAGTCTCCATTTATGAATATCCAGGTTTAGTATCCATCTCTTTCCTTGTGGATTCCATCATTCTTTGACTGAGCAGAGCCCCTTGAAAGGCATCCATTGTCTCCTTAATTCTTACAAATATTGTAAATGGGATATTCCAATCCATATCTAGCACCATCTTAAGTCTTTTAGCACCATCACCTCTCTCTTCATTCTTACCTTTGAGATGTCTTTGGCCAAATCTCTGTCCAATTCCTCCATCTGAGTTGGAAGGACATAGAACACACCATTGTGGATGGAAGTTCCATCTTCCCTTTCCAAAATGGTCCACAATGTTTCTTCCCTTCCCCAGGCCCTTTCTAAAGACCAAATTCGTAACCTTTTGGACCTTCACATAAGACAGGATCCTCAAACTCAGCTGTGTAGATTTACTCTGCAGGGTAACTTACTTTCACCTGATTACTTAAATACCCGATTCTAATTTGCTAATTAATTAGACTAGGGAAACTTAGGTTCACGGATTATTTCACACACTGATTCAGAATTATTCTCATTATTTCTACTTTGGACAATTTTGTCTCAAAAAAGATTGGTTTCAATTAAACAAGGGCATCATTGTAAGAACTTTTAATTATTATACATGGATCAACCTTTTTCTCAGCACTTGCTGTGACACAAAGATAGATATTTTTAAAAAAAATGTTACCTGTATAGGCAGGTCAACCAATTTTTGCAGAAGACCTCTATATTAACTTAACCAAACTCACTCTGGGTTCATTTTCCGCTCAAGAACCTCCCCTCTGCATGGATAATACGTGGGCCAGAAACAGTTTAAATCAGTCCCTTGCTGGGCTTAAATAAAATTAAATTTCATAAAACTTACTCATGAAATGATTTTTTAATAATCTTTTTGGCACTATGGAAGAATTGTGTGTTCAGCACTGATCCTTTTCCTGCCACAAGTTCAACAACACATTCACTGTTAAAACATTAGCAGCATTTTAATCATGATGATTCACAAAGAAAAGGTTTTGAACAATGCACAGAGGCCATGGAACGAAACCTTACATAATTTGTTTAGGCTCCAGTTCAACTAATCTTTTAGATGAGGAGTAACTGCCTGTTCCTCTTCTGGTCAGTTCATCTGTTCCCTTTGAAAAGCCCAAACTACTAACAGGGCCTCTCTCTTTCGCTCCGCCCTGCTCTCACATTCAAACTCAAGAAACTTTACTGGCATGGCAATTGGAATATATGTTGCTTAAGGAAAACAAAGTGTTTCAAATAAGAAAGAGGAGCAATATCTAAATACATTTATGTATTTATACATTTTTATCTTGCTTTTAAGCATACATTCAAAGCAAGTCTCAATTAAATAATAAAAATAATATTCATAAGGGTGAAATAGTGAAAAGAACAGCATGATAAATTAGAGGGTACAGAAAGGATAGTGACCAAGACAATCCGCAGGTTCTGGCACTGGTCTGTATTGTCCCTGGTCAGATTGCATTTCTGGCTTTGTAGCACGATACAACATATTTTGCTGCTATAGCTGCTGTTTCTTCCACTTCCCCCAGGATTATGCCGTTTGTTTGGCTCATTCTTTTCTGGGCAGTCAGATTTTTCTCTCTCAGCTCTGGGAAATGTGTCTCTCTGATATCTTTGTATTTTGTCTAGTGCAGTAGGAAATGCATCACAGTTTCTATTTCTCGGGTGTAGCTTTGCTCACAGAGTTTGGCATCTTGGGGCTTCCAGTTTACATGTTGACTGCATATTTCCATTTATTAATTTATATATTTGGATTGCGCGAATGCTTTTTCATTGGCAGTTCAAAGCAAGTTACGTTCAGGTACAGTAGGTATTTCATGGCAATGATTTGTTGCCACTCTGTATGTGATGAGGGTTTGGCTGCGTTCTGCATGTGTGGCCAAGGTACGGTATCCTGCTAGCCTAGGCGGTGGATTAACTATGGAACATAGCCAAAATTGGTCTACTGGACCCTTTCATCTAGCATCCTTAAATGTGTTTAGCTGAATAAACACTACTTTCTACTATTTGGTAGCTCTGCAGCTGTCTAATCTTATGATATCAAAAGCTTTGATGAAGTCAACTAGGACAGCTGTGATGCTACAGCAGCCTTCCTTCCATGAGCAGGAGGTGGGGGGGGGGGGGGCAGATAGCTGCACTTAAAAAAAACGAGTGAGTCACTACCACATGTCCATCTGAGCCAGTCAAAGGTGTTTCAGCTCACTGGGCCTGAAGGAAGGAGGCCTCAGCGGTAGGAGTAGGATCATAGGCAGCGGAAAGTGGTACGCCACAGGAGCTATGGCCACACCAATATGCTGCATAACCCATCATCAGCAATAGAGAGATTGGGGGCAGGGCTGGAGATTAATTTGTTCGGCCTCCTTCAGCTGCCCCTGAGTGGGATGCTGGGGTCTATTTAGGGAGAGTAGTGGGCACAGGAAGGGAGGAGTAAGGAGAGAATGCCAGGGTCCAGCACGGGGGGGTACTTGGGTCAGGGAAGCCTGCTGGGGTCTGGCTAGGAGAGTACGGGAGGTCATTACAGAGTTTGTTATTATTATTATTATATAGCCTGGGAATTTGTGATCTTTTTTCTTAGGGTTACAACCTGACTAATGCCCCTAGTGCAAATGAGAACCACACAAATGGTCCTGCATTAAAAAAAAAATAAATTGCCCATTTCTGTGCTAGCCTGTAGTTCTACATTCAGTAAAGACCGGTATCAGTCCAGCGTGCCTGGTAATGGGTTGTGTACCAGAGTTCTATATAGAACAGGTGAAGAGGTGATATTTTTGCAAAACACACAAGCTGCACAGAGTGGAGACCGGACCAAGGCCTTCCAACACAAATACTTTATTGGTCAAGTTTTGGAGGCAAAACCTTCATTGGGGTCGTATTCCAAAAATGAAAATATAATTGCTAATAAAAATGATGCTCAATAACAGCATATACAATTGCAGCCTAAGGTTTGGCGCCGATCTTAAGGCTGCTCAGTTTTGCGCCTTGATCCAATCTTCGTTCTGTGTGTGCTGGTATCAAAGTTCTTCGGTATACTGCAATGTTTACAGTGCTACATGCGAGGCTGTGGGGCAGGGTCCACGGGCGGTTGCCCGTAACCAGGTGCCTGGCACAGTGCGGGGGACCCTGCCCTGGGTCGGTTTATCTGGTGGCGTGGTGGGTGGCGGGCTGCCAAGGCGGGGTGGTTGGTTGGCAGTGACGGCAGGGTTTGAACTCATTGGCTCCCCTCGCGTGTTCGCGAGGGGAGCCAATGGGGTGGCGGGAGCGACTGATGGGAGGAGGGGGAGGGGCCAAGCGACATCTCGCGTGGTTGGCACCGGTGGCGGCTTTCCAGCATGGCGTGCAAAGGAAAAAAAACAAAGAAAAAGAGGGGAGGCGATGTGGGCGGCTGGGTGTCTCAGGGGCCCCTATGTGCCGCGGTAGGTGAGGAGTATTGTGGGGAAGGGGGGGCCTTCGGTTCGGGTATGTGATCTTAAAAAAAACCAAAGGGTGTGTTCCCGGGGGGGATATTAAAAAAAAAGAGACAGCGCAGCTCAACAAGGCATTAGCCTTTGGGGAATAGGGGATGGAGGCTTGGCAGTCAGCGTGGATGCCTGTGGGTCATGCCTCTTCGCAGAGGTCAGGCGGCCAGGGCTGCGGGGGTCAGCCAGGCTTCGGCGACCCCCAACCAGCTGCTCACCTCCTCTTCCACAGGGCAGGTTCAGAGGCAGGTTGGGCAGGCCGCGGTAGGCCCCTCTGCAGCAGGGGCTAATGCGGCTGTTGCTTCAGTGATGTCGGGCCAGCCTGGTCAGGGGCATGGCTCTGCTGGGGCTTGGGGGTGGGCGAGAGGGATGTCGGTGTCCATGCCTCTGCAGGGTGCACAGTGGCAGTGCTTTCTTTAGGTGGGGCGGGCGGGGGACTGGGGTCGGGGATGTAGTGGTCGATGGAGGTGAGGCAGGGCGGAGGGGGTGGCTGGAGGGATCTCCTCCCTTATGGGGGTGGGTCTCACAGTGCTGCACGTCCGGTGCAGTCAGGGACCACAGTCTGGGAGGGGCAGGGCCGTTGCCATGGAATGCACCTCCTCTGTCGTTCATAGGTCTGATGGGGGTCAGAGGTGGGGTTGCACCAGGTCGGGGAGCCCCTATTCCAGGGAGTTGGGGGGCTGGGGCATATAGCCTTTCCCATGGGTTGGCCGAGGATTCAGGGCGGGTATCTCCCAGTTGGGGGACCCATGGCTTGAGAGCATTGGTTGGAGGGGGGTCAGGTCCGTCCAGGGCAGAGTAACCTGGGACTTGGCTTTCTCCTTGGCCTGCTGCTGTCTTTCCCCCCGTTTGTCTGTTTATTCCTTCACAGGTGTCTGCGGTTTCTCAGCCTCCCCTGGGCCCGGAGGGAGGAGGCCAATCGTGGGCATCATGACACAGAGCTGCGGGACAAGGGGGGCAGCCCCAGTTGGAGGTGAGGAGCAGCACGGGAGGTGAGATTCGATGTCAATAGGAAGCAGATGTGCAGGTTCCGACAGTGCGTCATCATCTTCTTCTTCATATTCATCATCATCTTCCTCTGGGGCAGATGGGGCAGGGCATGCGGCTAGTGTCGGTTCAGCTCTGGCGGCCAGGGTGGAGGGCAGAGCTCCCACGTTAGTGGCATTCTCGGAGTTATGGGAAGGGATTCTGTGTGCCTTACGCCGTAAGATTCTGAAGCGGCATTATATTGATATTTTCCGTCTGCTAGAGGGTCGGCGGCAATCGAGCAAGAGCAGGAAGAAGAGGAAGGAGAATGAGAAGGCGAGTCGCATCAAAAAGGTGTCCTGTAACGTAGTGAATTGGACCAGAGCTTTTTTGCGCTTGGCCAGTGTGTGGGGGCATCATGCTCCAGAGCAGTACGAGCTCTTACTGACATATGCAGATTTTATTTTAGAGGCATCTCAGACTCATGATGGGTGGGGGCCTGGCTGAATTATGATGAAATGCTTCGGGACAAGATAGAGGAGAATAAACTCTTGTCATGGGGTACACACAGGACATTAACTTGTGGCTGATGCACATATCCACTAGGGCGGGTTCCACGGGGGTTGGAACGGCAAAAGGGGGGGCACCCTCCACTGGGGTTTGTCGTTCCTTTCGGGCTGGGACGGTCATGCCATAGCAAAGAAAAGGGGGAGGTGGAGCAGGAGATATTTGTTGGAGGTTTAACAAGTCCACCTGCCCCTTTTCCGACTGCAAATTCCGTCACCTCTGCTCTGTGTGTGGCAGGGGACACTCAGTGGTCAAGTGCACTAAAAAAGGGGCCACAGTTGCACCTTTGGCCATCCTCAAATCATAGAGATTTATTCAGCCTGCCCCCTACCGGTCTAAGGTTGTGTTTCTGCTCCGCCGGGGCGAAATGCACATTCAGTACAGTGTTTCTCAGCAATCATGCATGATAAGTTGGCCGGTGAGCTTGAATTGGGCAGGATTGCGGGCCCCTTTACCAAACAGCCTTTCCCGAATTTGGTGGTTTCTACGCTTGGAATCATACGCAAAAAGAACCAGGGAAGTTCCGACTCATAATTTGTCTTTTCCGTTGGGAGCATCCATGAATGATCACATCTCCAGGGAGGTTTGTGTGGTTTGTTATGTTTCTTTCGACACAGTGGTGGTGTTGGTGTGGAAATGCGATACAGGGGCTCTACTGGCTAAAGTGGATATCGAGTCAGCCTTTCGTCTGCTGCCAGTGCACCCATCGGCATTTCATTTACTGGGATTCTGCTTCGGGGATGACTTTTATTTTGACAAGTTCATGCCTATGGGCTGCTCGGTGTCATGTGTTTATTTTGAGAAGTTTAGCACATTCCTGCATTGGGCGGTGGTGCAGCGGGTGGGTTTATCAAATGTGGTGCATTATTTGGACAATTTCTTGTTTGTTGGACCAGCGCAGTCGGAGGTGTGTCATGATCTCTTGTCAGGGTTTCTTGAGTTGTCTCGGGAGTTTGGCGTCCCACTGGCTGTGGAGAAGACAGAAGGCCCAATGACGAGGATCACATTTCTGGGGGTTGAGTTGCATTCGGTGGAAATGGTGGCTCATCTCCCTCCGGAGAAGGTGTCGCAGTTACGGGCGCTTATGGCAGCACGCAAGATAACTCTGCAGGAGATGCAATCTTTGGTAGGTTCCTTGAACTTTGCCTTCAGGGTCATTCCAATGGGCCAGGTGTTTTCACGGCGGTTGGCAGCTGCTATGGCAGGAGTGTTAAAACCGCACCACCGTATTAGGGTGTCTAGGAGTATGCGTGCAGATTTGGGAGCTTGGGATGCCTTTTTGGCTGACTTCAATGGGACGTCGGTTTTGCTAGATGTCGAGGTCTCCAGTGTCAACTTGCAGCTGTTCATGGATGCGGCGGGCGGTTCGGGTTTTGGCATTTATTTCCATGGTTCGTGGTGCATGGATCATTGGCCGCAGACTTGGGCATGATTTTGGTGTCACCAGTAACATCACGTTTTTGGAGCTTTTCCCATAGTGGTGGCATTGGAATTATGGCCAGACAGGATCTGCAACCACAGGGTAGTATTCTGGTGCGATAATACGGCGGTGGTTAGTGTGATTAACTACTATTCATCACATTGTGCCCAAGTTGCGGCATTAATGAGAGAATTTGTTTTAGCCTGTTTGCGTTTCAACATGTCAGTTAGGGCTCGGCATATTCCAGAGTGCATTAACAAGATTGCTGACTCTCTTTCCTGTTTCAAGTGGGACCTGTTCCGTATTCTCCATCGCGGGTTCTGTGGTCCCAGAGCACTTGTGGCAAGTTGGTCACCGGAGATGCTGAGTTTGCTGTGGAGACTGTTGGCTCCAACAACATGGGCGGTGTATTGTCGAGGTTTCGACCAAGTGGCAGCCTTCTTGGTGACGTGCGGTTGTCAGTATGGCAGGGTACCAGACATCCTCCTTGTATATTAGTGGATCAGAGCGGAAGCTATTGACCACGGCCAACACAAAGAAGATGGTGTAAAATAGCCTTTATTAACAGACCCAACTCAAATGGTTTCGGCCGGAGGCCTTCCTCAGGGGTCTAAAAACAGACAAATATAAACATCAATATCAAAAAAATCTAAAACATAAAACAAATATAAAACAAAACCTATTCATTCAATGTAGAAAAAGTGGGAGTACATTACCATAGGCAAGCAAACAAACAACCAGAACAAGGTGGACTTCGCCACTCTTCCCAGTCTATAAGGAGATAAATAAAAGTATACATTTGTCATTAAGGAAAACATATGTCATTCAGAAAAACATAGATGTACAAGGGAAAGTTTACAATACTATACATAAAAAAACTAAATCATTAAAAAATAAATAAATAGAAAATACCTTAAAATTATGAGAATTGCAAATCAAACTAGATATACAAAGAGACTATATATATATATATATAAAAATATAGATATATATATATATATATATATATATACATATACAGGTATATATTGTATGCCATAGGAAGGAGTGAAACAGAAAAAAGGGTGAAACAGAGAGAAAAAGCTCAAAAATGATATGACATACAATCCATAAAGGAAGAAAAATCACTCAAAAAATAATGTATATAAGATATAAATACATTAAAAACTATAATACATTAAAAATGCATTAGAGAAGGGGGGTATAAAAAACAAAAATAAAAATAAGAAACGTATGTTCAACTAGAACGGTGAAGTAAAAAAGGAAAAAATGAATGAAAAGGAAAAAATGAATATAAATATAAATATAACTAAAAATAAATATGAATGTAAAGATATATATATCAAAAGATACAAGGAAACTGGCCAAAATGTTTAAAAAAAGAAAAGAAACTGCATGAGCCTTAAGAATTGAAAAAAAGGCATTATGTCAACACTAAAAAGGAGGGAAAAAAATTTCACACAATACACAGTAGTGGTGTCAAACAGTAGTGCCATAGAGAACACAAAAATCCCCACTCCATTGGGGAACATACTCAAATGGTAAAAAGGCTGAGAAACCAAGACACCGGCAACAGAAATACACGGGAAAAAAACACAGAGGAAAAAAGAAAGAAACTAAAACACAGATAACAACGGCACGTACTTGTAAAAAATAACGTAGCTGTAAGAACACATACGGGCTGCGCGGCATGGTGGGAAAAGAAGGACAACAAAACCATATCATTAAAAACTAATTAAAACGAAGATTGTTAAAAAGAAAAGAAAAAGAACTCATTTATAATATTTGCTTCAAAGGAAAGCTTTTACAAAAAGATTCTGAGTATCTGCTTGAGTCGAGCAAATTAAAAATGTATAGCAAAGAATAGAGGGCTCCTTCCTATGGCATACAATATATACCTATATATGTATATATATATATATATAGTCTCTTTGTATATCTAGTTTGATTTGCAATTCTCATAATTTTAAGGTATTTTCTATTTATTTATTTTTTAATGATTTAGTTTTTTTATGCATAGTATTGTAAACTTTCTCTTGTACATCTATGTTTTCCTGAATGACATATGTTTTCCTTAATGACAAATGTATACTTTTATTTATCTCCTTATAGACTGGGAAGAGTGGCGTAGTCCACCTTGTTCTGGTTGTTTGTTTGCTTGCCTATGGTAATGTACTCCCACTTTTTCTACATTGAATGAATAGGTTTTGTTTTATATTTGTTTTATGTTTTAGATTTTTTTGATATTGATGTTTATATTTGTCTGTTTTTAGACCCCTGAGGAAGGCCTCCGGCCGAAACCGTTTGAGTTGGGTCTGTTAATAAAGGCTATTTTACACCATCTTCTTTGTGTTGGCCGTGGTCATTAGCTTCCGCTCTGATCCACTGGTACTCCTGCAGAAGATTCTCTTCTCTTGCCTCTCCTTCAGTATATTGTGTATGCCAAGGCAAATGGGGTCTCTAAATCGGCTGTGCGAGCGTACTTGGCTGGGTTTGCCTTTTTTGCCAGAGCGGCAAGCTGAGGCGGCCCAGTGGGGGGTTTCCAGTCGGTAAGCTGCTCCATGGTTGGGAGCGCTCACTGCCAACCCCGCGGGACGCCAGGCACCCAATTACGCATGACCTGCTCCTGCGACTCTGTGCAGAGTTGCCCAGGGTAGCGGAGTCAGTTTATGAGGCCGCTCTATTCCAGGCGGCGTTCTGTTTGGTGTTCTTTGGTGCGTTTAGGATCAGCGAGTTGCTGTCCAATTCCACCCGGGCTTTGAGCAACTCGGATATGTTGCGCCAGCATGTGCTGGTGGAAGGAGGGCAGCTCCGTATCCTCCTGGCCAAATCTAAGATGGACCAGTTGGATAAAGGGAAGTGGGTGGTTTTGAAGGCAATTGAGGGCCTGCCAACCTGCCCAGTGGCCAGCTTGGGATTTTACTTGGCAGGGTGGCCGGATACTGGGGGCTTACTGTTTGTGCATATGGATTCACACCCTCTGACATATTTTCAAGTGTCAGCTGTACTGCGGATGGTGCTGCGGAATTTAGGAGAGGACCCTAGCCTTTTTGCCCCTCATTCCTTCCGCATCGGAGCAGCAACCAGTGCGGCACCCACCGGGTTGGTCGATCATGTAATCCGACGCATTGGCAGATGGAGTACCCAGGCTTGAATATTGTGTGCAATTCTGGTCGCCGTATCTTAAAAAGGATATAGCGTTATTAGAAAAGGTTCAGAGAAGAGCCACCAAAATGGTAAAGGGGATGGAAGGATACTCCTATGAAGAAAGGCTAAAAAGGTTAGGGCTCTTTAACCTGGAAAAGAGACGGCTGAGGAGAGATATGATAGAAGTCTATAAATTAATGAACGGAGTGGAACGGGTAAACGTAGATCGATTGTTTACGTTTTCAGAATATAGAAAGACTAGGGGACATGCAATGAAGCTACAGGGTAAACTATTTAAAACTAATAAAAGAAAATATTTCTTCACTCAACGTGTAATCAAACTCTGGAATTTGTTACCGGAGGATGCAGTAAAGGCTGTTAGTGTAGCTGGGTTTAAAAAAGGTTTGGACAAGTTCCTGGAGGAAAGGTCCATAAACCATTATTAAGAAGGGACCCAGGATATCAATGCTTGACCCAGTACAAGCATTGCGGAACCTGTGTCTTTTTGGGAAACTGCTAGGTACGTATGACCTAGATTGGCCACTGTTGGAAACAGGATACTGGGCTTGATGGACCTTGTTCTGACCCAGTATGGAATATCTTATGTTCTTATGCTTTTTGGGGCTATGTGCGATTATGAGATGGGCGGCTACTGCGGAGTGTGCCTAATTGTATTCTCCTTTTGCAGTTGGGGGGCAGAGTCACCGGTGCTGTTGGCTGATTGGTCATTCTTTCGTTCACTGGGCTGTCCAGCGAGCAGCGGTGTGACCGTTGGGCTGTAATTTGGGCCTCGATCCAGTGGTGGTGACTATTCTATGGCTGGGCAAGCGGGGGCTGCATTGGACCCAGCTTCTGCCTTTGCTGTGGCACCGTGAGCGGGTGTGGAGTCGTCTGTCAGTGATACTACTCCATTTGGGGGGCAACGATCTTCTCTCATGGACGTGCAAGCAGCTTATAAGAGCTGAGAAGAGGTATTTGGGGGAAGTTCTGCAGATGTTCCAGGATGTGGTGGTGTTTTGGTCCAACATCATTCTAAGGCCTTCCTGCAGGGATCAGCAGCACTGGTCAAGAGGGTTAGCAAAGATCAATCGCCAGATTGGGCACTGCGTTTGTGAGCACAGTAGTTATCAGATTATGCATTCCTGGGTGGAGATGGAGTGCTCGGGCCTGTATTGGCAGAATAGAGTGCATTTATCCCCGGTGGGGCTGGATTTGTTGCTCAATGACTGGCAGGAGGCCGTGGAATGGATGGTTAGACAGGATACTCGCTGATGGTGGGGGCGGCGCAGGGTCGTTGACAGGCATCTGCGCCGGTGGCGGGATCCCGGAGATTTCCGGTGTCCAGAGACTGGGGGCACTACTTGAGGTGGAGGTTGGGTGCTCCCAGTCCGGACAACTCCTGACTGGCCTTTGCTAATTATATGGCAAGATCGGATGCAGGGGGGTAGGTAAGCTTGCCATTGGCCTGTCCGCGGCAGAGGCGGAGACGATTTCACCTTGCTAATAGCATGGCTGGTGAGGTATCGGATCCGCAATTGGGTCGTTATAATGATGATGCTTGGATTCTAATTTGGTTGGAAGTTATCGCTGTTAATAAAACTGTGGCAAGTTTAAATCCAATTTGCCTGTCTGGAGTTTTTTGGGAAAAAGAGGGAGGGTAATGGAAGAGGGGGGCCAGATCTAGGGGGGGGGGGCACGGCATAGGATGAAGGGTGAAAGGGAGAGCACTGGGTCTGGGTTGCCTCAATTAGTGCGAGGCCGCGGGGCAGGGTCCCCGGGCAGCCGCCCGTAACTGGATGCCCGGCCCGGTTTGGGGGACCCTGCCCTGGGTCGGCTTACCTGGTGGCGTGGTGCGTGGCTGCCTGCTGAGGCGGAGCAGCTGGTTGGCGGTGGTGGCTGGGTTTGAACTCATTGGCTCCCATCACGTGTTCGCGAGGGGAGCCAATGGGGTAGTAGAAGTGGCTGATGGGAGGAGGTGGAGGCGCCGAGCGATGTCTCATTGGCGTTGCATCGGCCATCTCCCTGCCTGCCTGCATGGTCAACCCCAGTGGCGGCTTCACGCTCTTCAGCCCCTTTCGTTTGGAGAGCAGGGTCTGTGGAGTCGATTTGGGGGGGGGGAGGTGTTGCAGCAGTGGGGGGGGGGCAGGATCCCAGAGGTTTCTGGGGTCCGGAGACTGTGGGCACTACTTGGGGTGGGGTCGGGTGCCCCTGGCCCAGACAACCCCTGACCGGCATTTGCTAATTATATGGCAAGGTCGCATGCAGGGGGGTAGGTAAGCTTGCCGTTGCTCTGTCCGCAGTGGAGGCAGAGATGATTTCACCTTGCTAATAACATGGCTGGTGAGGTATCGGATCCGCTATTGGGTTGTTATGATGATGATGCCTGGATTCTAATTTGGTTGGAAGTTGAAAAATGCAATGTGTGCCTTCGAGTCAGTCCTGACTCCTGGCGACTCAGAAGCTCCTGGGTTTTCTTGGCAGTGTCACCGGAAGTAGATTGCCAGGCCTTTCTTCTGAGGCAATGGAGGGTTAAGTGACTTGCCCAAGGCCACAAGGAGTGCTAGTGGGAATTGAACCCTGGTTGCTTGGTTACCAAGCCAGTATTCTAACCACTAGGCTACTCCTCCACTCTGGTTGGAAGTTATCGTTGTTAATAACTATAAATATCAATTAAGCCCCACTATTTACCATGCATAACAAACTCACTATGGAATTTTACTATTTTTATTGAATTAGCGATCAGGTCTCAGATTTAATAGCGGCTAGTCACTGGATCTGCTTGTATGATGCAGTGAGAAATGCCATTCATACATCAATGACCTGTGGATATTGCTCTTGTTTCTATCATGGATAAATGATAGAAACAAGAGCGATATCCACAGGTCATTGATGTATGAATGGCATTTCTCACTGCATCATACAAGCAGATCCAGTGACTAGCCGCTATTAAATCTGAGACCTGATCGCTAATTCAATAAAAATAGTAAAATTCCATAGTGAGTTAGTTATGCATGGTAAATAGTGGGGCTTAATTGATATTTATAGCTACACAGCATAAAGCTCTGAAAAGTGACGATTTTATAATTTTTTAGATACATCGTTGTTAATAAAGCTGCAGCTAGTTTCTATCCAATTTGCCTGTCTGGAGTTTTTTGGGGAAAAGGGGGGGGTAATGGAAGAGGGGGGACCAGATCTGGTGGGAGAGGGCACAGCATGGGATGAAGGGTGAAAGGGAGAGCACCAGGTCCGGGTTGCCTCGGTTACTTTTCATAAGCAAGATTATTGCTGTTCTGGTTCCTGAAATTGAGACATGCATGTAAAATTTAAGAAAAGAAAAGCATTTTATGATAGAGGAAGGAATCAATTTTAGAAAAATCATTTATATGTGTAAATCTGCATATATGCATATGCAGGAATTTTAGAAGAGGTGCTAGTTATACATTTATGCACCCAGCACACATTGAGAGGTGCTGTTTTCTGGGTGTGATTGGGGGTGTACTTACTATTCTGCAATAGAAACACTGGTAAACTTCAAAAAAATGTTCCTGTTGGTATTTATGCCTGCTCTGAGAAATGCAAAACTATCAGCTAACAGGTTATAAGAATATAAGATATGCCATATTGGGTCAGACCAAGGTCCATCAAGCCCAGTAACCTGTTTCCAACAGTTGCCAGTCTAGGTCATATGTACCTAGCAGTTTCTCCAAAAGACACAGGTTCCTCAATGCTTCTATTGGGTCAAGCTGTGATATCCCAGGTCCCTTTTAATGATAGTTTATGGACCTTTCCTCCAGGAACTTGTCCAAGCTTTTTTAATCCCAGCTACACTAACAGCCTTTACTACATCCTCTGGTAACAAATTCCAGAGTTTGATTACACATTGAGTGAAAAAATATTTTATTAGTCTTAAATAGTTTACCCTGTAGCTTCATTGCATGTCCCCTAGTCTTTCTATATTCTGATAACGTAAACAATCGATCTACGTTTACCCGTTCCACTCCGTTCATTAATTTATAGACTTCTATCATATCTCCCCTCAGCAGTCTCTTTTTTGGGTTGAAGAGCCCTAACCTTTTTAGCCTCTCTTCATAGGGGTATCCTTCCATCCCCTTTACCATTTTGGTGGCTCTTCTCTGTACCTTCTCTAATAACACTATGTCCTTGATACGGCAACCTGAATTGCACACAATATTCAAGATGCAGTTGCACCATGGAATGATACAGAGGCATTATAATATCCTTTGTTTTATTTTCCATTCCTTTCCTTATGATGCCTAGCATTCTATTTGCTCTCTTGGCTGCCACTGCACAACGGGCGGAGGCTTTTAACATGTTATCCACGATGCGCCTAAATCTTTTTCCTGTGTGTTGGTTCCTAATGTGGAACCTTACATGCTGTAACCATCATTTGGGTTGTTCTTTCCTAGGGTATACGTAACTTTGCACTTGTCCACAATAAATTTCATCTGCCATTTGGATGCCCAGTCTTCCAATTTATCAAGATCCTCTTGCAATTTTCCACAATCCTCATGGGTTTTCACAACTTTAAATAGTTTTGTGTCATCTGCAGATTTGATAACCTCACTTGTTATTCTATTTCCAGTTCATTTATGAATATGTTAAAAAGCACCGGGCCCAGCACAGATCTCTAGGGTATTCCACTATTCACCTTTCTCCATTGGGAAAATTGGCCATTTAACCCTACCCTCTGCTTTCTATCTTTTAACCAGTTCCTGATCCACAAAAGTAAGCTGCCTCCTATCCCATGACTTTTTAATTTTGCCAAAAGTCTCTGATGAGGGACCTTGTCAAAGGCTTTCTGAAAGTCCAGATACACTATATCAGCAGACTCACCTTTGTCTACCTGTTTATTCACACCTTCAAAAAAACATAACAGATTAGTAAGACAAGATCTTCCTTGTCCAAAGCCATGTTGGCTGCCTCCCATTAAGTCATGACTAACTACATGTTCAGTAATTTTGTTCTTTATGATGGTTTCTACCATTTTTCCCAGGAGTGACATCAGGCTCACTGGTCTGTAGTTTCCTGGATCACCCCTAGAACTCTTTTTAAAAATTGGTGTTACATTGGCCACCCTCCAATCTTCAGGTACTGGATGATTTTAATGATAGTTCGCAGATTACTAATTGCAGGTCTGCAATCTCATATTTTAGTTCTTTCAATACCCTTGGATATATACCATCCGGTTTGGGTGTTCTGCTACTCTTCAGCTTATGAAATAATTGTAATACATCTTCCCGGTGTATTATTTGAACCTGGGGTTTGGAGGAGTGATTGAGGATGGAATTGTGCTTAGCTCTGTGGTGTTCAAAACAACCAATAAAGTGGGTTCTGGATTCAGCTCCTTAAGTGGCTGCACTTGTAATTGGCAGATTTTGCAAAATTGCACGTTCATGTACAAAGCCCCATGTGATACTGCATGTTTTTTGTAAAACAGCTGATCCCGTTGAACATGTCGCCAATGCAGGTATTTTTGCCATGGCCTTATATGTATTTTACAAGAGGCTCCATGCCTTAGGTACTAACTTGGATCATTGTTGTACCTAGGCCTGTGCCAGAGGTGCAGCCCCACAGAGCGCAAAAAATAGGGGCTCATTTAGGGCTGGTTTTCCGCAAACTGTCGGCCTCAGCCCCCCCTCCCCCCCTGTGTTGCTTGCCCAGCCTGCCCTTGCCCCATGCTGCCACTTTTCCTGTTCCCTTGGTGGCAGCAGCAGACCTCCAATTAAAAAAAAAAAGAAGTGGCTCTGCAACTCCGTGCTTGCATGGCAAGCATATGTCAGAGGAGGGAGGGATCAGACAAAGACCCGATTTTTTTTTTTTAATTATTGGAGGTCTGCTGCCATCACCATCAAAGGAACAGGAAAAACGGTGGCGGGGAAAGGGCACGCAGCACAGGGGGATGGGGGGAGTTGGGGTAAGATGGGAAAATGCTGGACAAGCAGAAGTGCTATGCTGGGCATAGGGAGAGCAGGACAAATGACAAAAATCTGATGTCATTGGGAGGGGCGCCAAGTTTGCAAGTTGCACAAGGCGCAGTTATGGCTTGGTACAGCCCTGACTTGGACTGTGAGACCTCAAGGAATAGGAAAATACTGACTGAACCTACTAAAAAAGGACTGAGCCAAATCCAAAATTCCTTCCCTCTTCACTTCATATCGCACAAACACATACTGTATCTAGTCATTAATCAAATCCCTAATCATAACATGGAAAACAGTTATGAAAAAAACACAAGGACTCTTATTCTCCATAGCCCAGTAGCTACAGTATTTGTTCCTTCAGAAGCACGTGGCATGGATGAACAGCCAGGGCTGGCCCAAGAGTTTCTTCAAGGTGTTGATGCCCTAGGCAGATCTGAAGCCTTATGCCTCCTGCCCCCCTCTCCTCCCCCGGCTGACAGAATGTATTATTTAGCTTTGAATGCCCTGCTCTTTGCCACCCTCCAGAAAATTCTTCCCTAGGCAGCTGCCTAGTTTGTCTGATAGTTGGACGGGGCTCTGTGAACGGCGTAGGAATATTTTCCCCAGCTTTCTGGTAAAAAGAAAACATTCACGTTACTATAACAAATATCAGACCTATCCAAAACAAGAATGCCCTATTATCAACAGCTTTAGATCCATCATTTTACAGTGAAAAAGATTAACCAATCTCAAATCCTAAGGAAACCACACAGAATCGAAGTGGCACTGTCTAAATGCCCAATGTATAAAGAACTGTTGACTAGACTATACACCATACTGGCAGAATGTTCTGAGGACAAGACCCAACCTCCCTCCCACAAACACATAAATTGATAGATGGAACAATAAGCTTAATATTCCCCTATGTGAGGGCCGATGGAAGCAAATCCACAAATTAACCCACTTACTATCGACTGCAAACACAAAACAAGATCTCCACAAGAACATACTTAACCCCAACTAAGATGCACTATCTTCACATACACACCTCACCCTGGTGCTGGGGGGGGGGGGGGGGGATGTGAAGCGTGCAAATTTCTTCCACATGTGATGGGATGGAAATACCTCATGAGCCAAGCATACTGGCAAAGCATAGGCTCCTCTTCTATCCCCAACCCTGCCCCACAAACCCTAAAATCTCTACAGAGCGAAACTGCAGACACCCAGAATAGTAATGTTGCATAAGTAAAGCAGAAGAGATATCACAAAAGATGCTGGGTTCAAATCTCCCACATCCTGCCCCTTCTCTCCCATCTATTCCCCTTAACGCCCTACCACAAACACAAACCCTCTTATCAACATAACTGTGTCATCCAAACAATACCAGTATAGAGATCCTAGAAATGTAGATAATAGAAAATAAGAAACCACTCTGGAATTATCTTGATATACAGTTAATATTTAATTATCCTGTTTTTTTTTATATCGCTTGATACTAGAGGTCAAAGCAGTTTACATTAAACACAACTTACTACATTATAACAAAATAACAAACTCAAGAGGGTGGAAGAAGGGGGATGAGAGAAGAAAGAGGGTGGGAATAAAATTCACCTGCTTGTTATAATTAACAACCCTTCCTCATGAAAATTTCACACTATTTCCTCATGTATTTTTTGTTTTCTGAGCAGAATCCATGTTTATAAACAATAGTTTCCTCATCTTCCCTAAATATTTCTTACAACTCTAATAAAAGACTAGACATTCCATGGAGATTGATTAGTTTTACACATTTGGTAACACATGATAAAACCATAACAGAGCTTTAAAACATGTTTGCCAGTGTGTAGGTTATGCTTGATTCAGGAAGAAAATGTTGGTTGGTACAACTATTTTATGATTTTTTTGCTAATTGTTAGCCACCTTCAATGACTATGGTACATGTGGTAGCATATAAGCTTTTATCAATAAATTAATTTTCAATCTCTTTTGTAATGTGCATCTTTATAACCTAATAAAGAGAATTTAGAAAGCAAGAATTCACAAATATGTACATATACAACATAGGGACATACAACTTCTACACATCAGTACATCAACCCTGTCCACCAAAAACGTCAGTCTTTCAATTGACAACAAAAGTAATAACAAAAATAGTCTGGTCCACCCTAACCCCTCACAAGTTGCATTTCACTACAATAGCTGTTTCATGGCAGTTACATACTGGAGAAGTATCAGAAGGCAATATTGAATGGAGGACACTGCTTACAGATGACAAATGGACTATCCTGTTATTTTTAAGAAAGTTTCCAGAGAGGTATCTGCTTTCATATGTTTATTTATTGTTTTGTTATTTCATTTTTGTTTCATTGTTCTCTGATACATAGCACTATGCTCACAGGAATGCTTCCGTATGTTTTATATTATTGTATACATTATAATTATTGTTTTTACTAATTTTTACACTCTTTAAAATCTTAGCTATCTGAACAATAGGTGGTATATCAAATAAAGGTTAAACTTGAAACCTGAATGTAATGGTAAAGATAAACTGATCCTTTCACCTGCTTATCTCAAGCCTGCTATCTCGGTGACCAAGATGAAGGATAAAATTAACTGGCTAGTGGCTGACTATCTGCAGTATTTGGAGCCATAACCCCGATGCCCCACCCCGAATGACTCTGCTGCCGCCATAATGATTGGGGGTGCTAAATTCAACTCCAAATCCCTCTTCCTGGGCACAATAAAGGGGTTCACTCTTTACTTGGGGGGGGGGGCACCTATCAATGCCACTTCCTTCTATTTACATAATTTTTGGACAGACATCAAGATTTCCAGCTATGATTTATCCAGTTAACACCCAATGTTAACAGGATAAGTTCCTCTGAATATTTACCCGGATATTCCTAAGAATAGATGAATCCATCTGGTATTAGAAATAAACAAACAATCAAGGGCTTTAAAAAAAAACAAAATATAGAAGCAAACCACTCACTGGCAATCTTGAATGTATTTCTTTACATTGGCTCCTTCATCCTGTTTGATGAATCCTGGAAAGGCAGCAGCACAGTGTTAGAGGCTGTAGGAATTTTGAAGAATCTAAAGAGTCCAGATTAAATCTAAGTATCTGGATTGGTTCTCTGCTAGGCTTCATGTACTGCAAGGTTCCTCACTTTCAGCATCATTATTTAATATCTATTTGTTTCTATTTTGTATAATTCTGCACAAAAACCAAGTTCCATTCATGGGCATAGTTTGGGGAGGGGCTAGGGGGTATTGCCCCCTCCCCCAAACGAGTTACCCTAATGGCTGCGACCATTTGTCTGCCTGTGGGGATGGGATCTGATCTCCGATCTCCCATGGGCAGATAGATGTCTTTCTTCTCTTTTGCCCATGGGGGATGGGATCCCCACAGGCAGCCTCTGGGCCGCGATCGTTGCCTCCCTCTTCTCTTCTGTCTATGGGGATTCCATCCCCCATGGGCAGAAGAGAAGGGTATGGCTGCAATCACAGCAAAGACCCCTTCTATCCGCCCACAGGAGATCAGATCCCCGCAGGCAGAAGGGGGATGCCATGATTGTGGTCCAGAGGCGAGGTGTCTGCCTGCGGGGATCCAATTCTCCACATGCAGAACAGAAGAAAGACCCTCTTCTATCTGCCCATGGGAGATCGGATCCCAGCGGGCAGATGAGGTTGGGGTGGTGGCCTGCAGCAGAAAAGGTGTTTTGGGGCGGAAGGAAGTGAGCCAGGGACAGTGGCCTATTTAGAAAAGGAGGATGGAGGAGGGATATTAGAACAGGGGATGGGATTGCTTGGATGGTTAGTGAAGGAGGGAAGAGTCTGAAGGTTAACAGAGGAGGGGAGCCAGCAGGAGGGGGTTCGGAAGGGGAGAGAAGAGTGCAAGGTGCTGCCAAAAGATGCATTCCCCTCCCCCTAGAATACAAGAACCCCACCCCCACACCATACACCCCACCTCCTCACCACCAACACATACACACACACATGCACCTCACCTCCGAACCACACAGAGAGCCTCCCCAATTCTGCAGCACATACACATATGCACCGCAGCCCTGCACCCCACCCCCCACAGAGGCACACACCAACACATCCCACGCGCAGACAGGCACACCACCACTGCACCACACATACATACAGACACTTCCTAGCTGAAGCTATAACTGTTGTTATCTGTGTATTCTTGTATTAGTGTATGTGTCTCATTTCCCCTCATGTCAAATGTATCCCCCAATTATGTTGTGACCACTTTGATTGAAGGATAAGGTGGTATACAAAACTGTCTAAATAAATAAATTCTTGTCTAACAATGCCGCGCGGTATCAGAAATCTGGCGCTGGTCTCATGAGATGAGAAAATGAGAGACAACGAGGGGAGGGTTGAAGAGGTCATAAGCACTTACAAGATACCCACTGTAATATTTATGTTCTTTTTGGGGTAGGCTCCGTATTGTGCTAATTTTAGAAGCTGATGCTATCTTGATATGGTAGATTTGCATTATAGGTCTTCAGCGACTTTTGCAGGGTTTTGTGTTAGTTTGCAATCTGCCTTGTACTGGAAAGGCTGTTAATAGAGGACGCTGAAATGAGATTTTTTTTTCTTGTATGTTGGGTTCTGTGGTGAAATAGTTCTGCTCTGCACCTACTGTTCAAAAAGAAAATGAGAGAACCATAGCACAGCTTCTAACACCAAAATAAGCACCTTACATCGCCTCTGTTTTTTGGAGAATATATATTTACAGGTATCGGTAGGTTTTTTTAATCTTAAGAGTGCCAGGCTAAATAATTAAACAGCTACAATTTTTGTTGCATTTTAATTATATAGCCCGGGAATATGTTCTTTTCCTTTTTTTTTAGCAAAGCCACTGAACCTCTGCACCCTCTTTGAGTATCTTGGGGCGCCAGCACATCCCTTGCCTGTTTGATATACTGGCTTCCTATGATATGCAAATATGGACATGAATATACAAATTGCCCCCCAAATGAAACCCATCAAATTAACCCCATGGTTGCATCTCATATATTTGCCGATGATATTTTGTTATTTTGTTATTTTGCGCAATAGATAAGAAAAATCTGAATTTGTTCGATTCTATTCCTTTGGTGCAATATTTTGAAATGATTGCTGATTTTTTATTACAGTATAGTATGTTTATAAATTATGCTAAAACCGAAGGCATGATTATAGCTCAGAATGCTATCTGCCAAATAATTTATGCCTGGCTAGTAAGATAGTTTCATTAGAAACATGATGACAGAAAAAGACCACATGGCCTATCTAGTCTGTCCTTCCATATCAACAACTACAACAGTCCCCTTTTTACCTTTAGAGATCCTCTGTGTTTGTCCCATGCTTTCTTGAATTCAGTTACTGTCCTCATCTCTACCACCTCCACTGGGAGACTATTCCACGGATCCACCACTCTTTCCGTAAAGAAATATTTCCGCATATCACTCCTGAATCTATCCCCTTTCACCCTCATCTCATGTCCCCTCGTAGCACAGCTTGCTTTCAATCGAAAGAGGCTCTCCTCCTATGCATTTATGCCAAGGAGGTATTTAAACGTCTCAATCATATCACCTCTATCCCGCCTTTCCTCTAAGGTGTACATATTAAGACCTTTTTAAAGTACGGTCTCCAGAATTGCACACAATACTCTAATGAGGTCGCACCAAAGACTTATACAGGGGCACTATCGCCTCCTTTCTTCTGCTAACCATTCCTCTCCCTATGCACCCAAGCATCCTTCTAGCTTTTGCTGTCGCCTTTTCTACCTGTTTAGCTACTTTAAGATCATCAGACACAATCACGCCTAGGTCCCGCTCTTCTTTGGATATTTCATATATGCAGATGATATTATGTTATATCATCCTATCAATATATCAAATCTCAACTACCATAATCTAATAAACTGTATCAAAGAAGCAGAAACCTGGCTTAACTCCAACAATCTCAGCATTAACTTAAAAAACCCTGAAGTATTATATACTTCAAGAAATCAAAACTTTACCCTCCCCCCCACAACACTACCCATCCATAACACTATGCTTCCAGTGAAACAGGAAGTCAAATATCTAGGAATTATACTTGACACATCCCTCAACATGCTATCTCACATCAAGCAAACATGAACATTTTTTTTCAAACTAAAAATCATTCAACACCTCAGACCCCTACTTAACTCCCATGACTTCCGATCCATAGTACAAGCTCTTATCACCCCCCACTTTGACTACTGTAACAACCAAAAAGAATCTGTCTATTCTCCAGAAGGCACAGAATGTCACAGCAAGAACTATCAGTAAAGCCCACTTCAAAGATCATATCACACCTATATTATATGACCTCCACTGGCACACAATTGCAAGCCGAATAAAATATAAAACCATAATGACCACAATATTGATCCACAATGTTGCTCCGTCCTTCCTTACAACTCTCCTACACATCCCCAAAGAAACTAAATCTAGAAGAGCAATCACCCAACACATTCTCACAATCTCCTCCTCTATTTGAAAGACCAAACAGATTACAAGCACCAAAGCATTCACTTACACTGCTCCCAGTCTATGGAATTCCCTCCCAGACTCTATCCGATCAATAAAAGGTCTCCAAACATTTAGAAAAGAGATCAAGACACTCCTTTTCGAGGAATACTATTGTAGTCTTATAGTCAACACAAGAACACACCGCTCCACTCCCGATATACTCTGAAATCTACATAAACATATGGGTCACACTTCAGATCCACATTCCCTCCAACGCCCGAGCTCATAAAGCGATTTTTTGCCACCCAGAATTATTCAAATCTTGTACATAGTTGTTATGTAAATAGTTTTTTGTTCACCTTGATACTGTTATATGTAACTTGTTTGTTCTATGTAAACCACCCCTGATCTCTGGAAGGGGAGGTATAGAAAAATGTAACAAATAAATAAAAAAGAAATGCCCCGGGTTATGGTCGTCGTACAGCTGTAGTGCCATGGAAGAGAGCTGTGAGCCGTTTCGCTTTTTTCTCCTATTTTTCTTTGATTATTTTTCTTAAATTGCATATTTTGTTGTTTGTTTGGAACTGCTTGGGGAATTGGATTTTTTTTGTGGACTTTGTTTCCTTTTCCCATTTTCTGGATTTTTGTGATATTCTTGGTTTTTTGACTATGTTCTGAGAGGCAGACTGCTACCCAAGGCAGTAAAGCATCCCTGGGTCAGAGATTAGATGAGTAAATAGTGTGGGAGGAGGCTTGCAGAGTAGAAATGAATACAAAAAGAGGAGCGCAGAGGGCGGGAAGGAGACGGCTGCTGAGGCAGCAGGTGGTCAACACAGTTTGTTGGGAATTATATTACTGGTTTAACAATTCTGCCAGTCACCATCCTCCCTTAAATGAAAAAGTTGAATGCCAACTACTTGACAGCTCTGCCTAGAGTCAGTTCCACTGGTACAGGTTTGATCTGGCAGCATGAGGAAGTTTGCACTAGAGGAGTTTGCTTTAAGTGCTATCAATCTGGTAAACTCTCATATGTAGTAAATTCACTAGAAAGAGGTGAATGTATCAAAAGGAAATTCTTACTGCAAACTCCCAAGTCACAAAAGATATTCTGCAACTGATCTGATGTTCTCTATCTCCCTTCTCTAAGCGGCAGCGAGAAAAACCCCCCAGGCATGGTTCACTGTGTCATTCATGACTTGCAGGTCTGTCTTAAGCAGTGCCACTCCATGAATCAAATCAGAGGGGCTGGGACCCCATGGGAGTGCCCAGGCACATATTTACCAGGCTTATCAATACTCAAAGGGCCATAATCTCGGCTTCTAGGAGTGGGCACAATACTCCTTTGTAAATGTGCACACTGAGAACAAAGTTAAAAATTAACCACTTGATTGTAGGAAGCTCTCTAAATTGTAGGAAGTGAACTTTGCATGTGAAACTGTAAAAGTTAAGCAACGGTGATGGGACACCTTAATAAATGTTTCTGTTCCCCATTCAGGGTTACACAGCACTGGGTTCACTTAGGCTGGCCTTTGTTTCTTAGCAGAAACTCGCCCAGTATTTTTCTTTACCTCTTACCACCCTTCTCCTCAACCTGTACTCTGTTTCCTCAAAAACTGTCAGTTCCCATCAGTGTTCCCATACCTTTTCTCTATTCCCCTCCACCCAAACAGAAAACTCTTCAGCCACACTCACACCAACCAACAAAACCTGTCTCTTCTCGGGCTGTGACATTCTTACTCATGACTCAGGTTAGTGGTTTATTAGCATAGCGCCAAAGATCTTCCCTAAGGGTGAATGATCAAGTCAATAAAAACCCCTTTGCAACAGAGAGCAAGTACGAAGCTAGATTTTACCACAGGGACCATCATTCTCTGTTTATACAGAGTTTGTAATGTTATATCCTTATTACTCACCAGAAACCAACTGCAGGCAGTTGGGCACCAGCAAATAAAAAGCAAGCAAAAGGGCAATAAAGAGTAAGGTGGTCCAGTGAAGGACTACTAAATTGTGCAAGACCTACATTCAGGGCTGGCAGAAGCACTTGGTTAACTAAGCAGCCGCCTGAAGTGCATAGTTTTGCAGCCTGTCTCATGGATATTCCTTATAGCTATTCTGAGTAGATGTGCTCAGAGCAACTAATCTACACCTACCATCTAACCGTAGTTCAACTGTGCAATTCAAGGTCACATATGATTTTTAAACTCCCATTTCAAGTCAAGGAAACCGCAGTCTTACAAATTCTACAACGATGGAACCCAGAATTTAACAACTGATCTTGAAACTTATTTGCTGCAGTTTCATCTTGTATGAGAAAAATCCTAAATGTCCCATAAGAAGTATTTTTCAGGTAATGGGAAGGCTATACTAGAACCAGTTTTGGCAATGGGAGACAGTATCCCGTATCACTAACTTTATGGAAGCAGAAAATACCAGGGCAAGGGTCTTAGACCTAAAGTGCTCTGATGTCAACATGATGAGCGATTGTGCAGAGGTATCCTTATCAGGTCCTGGGATCTGAAGGTTACAGAAAAACTATTGACAGCAACAAAACAGTGCAGAAAGCAACAGATTACTGGGGATGGCAAGTCAGCAAAGGGAACGGCAAGAGGCCAATATAAGGAGGCAGCATAAATAGCAAAAGACAATCAGAAAACTTTTAAAAAACCACACACAGGACAAGGACTACAGGCAGCATTATCAGTAAAAACAGCTAAAGGCAGAGAAGGAAGTTTATTTTTGGTATTATAGATCACATTTCCCAAAAGCAGGCTACAAGACAATTTATGACAATAAAAGACCCAAACAAAGGAAAAACTACATCAATGAATCAATAAAATGGGGAGATAAAATGATTTTGCTATCCAAAGGAGAGATATAAAACCCAAGAAGGGGTGGTTAAGAAAGAGTGAGAAAAAAGTGGGGATAGTGAGGAGGGGAGACCAGTCAAAGGCAGAAATCTTAAAAAAAAAAGATTATTCAATAGGTATAGGAGAGTGATTTATCTGTTTATTTATATTTATGACCTCTCATATATACTGCAGTTACAAAGAGAAAATACTCACTATGGTTTACAATATAATAAAAATAAAATAAAATAATAAAAAATAAGGCACACTGACACAGGAGGTAGTTACTAAAGTGCGTTACGGCAATAATGCATGCTATTTGGCCCTTAATGCATGTTAAAAGGCAATAAGACATGTCATTTTACTATCACCCACAATTTGCCACTGCACCATGTGCTGAATAATGAAATGTAAAGCATGTAACTGCATGCAAAACGGCTCATTATTCAAGTGAAACCTCCAGCTTGCGGTAAATGACTGTCAGCTGCGTTAATCCTGGAAAAAAAAGGTCAGCTCAAAGAAGATGTTTTTCCCTGGTTGAGGGCATTGGGACTCTAACACGAAACCCAGTGCCCCAGCTGCTTTTTCAAAGGGATTGCACATTGTAAGATGAGCTGGTGGTCCGCGAGTCCCTACCTTCCGGCACCACCAAGGATCAGCCTAGCCCCCCCCCCAAATAAAGCCCCCTTACCAACCACGCCTTTACCCTCCCATTTCCCTCCCAAAGGCACACCCATTATGCCCCCCATTCCAGGATATGGGCACCATTTTGAACCCAATGCTAGCCCGGATGGGAGTAAGTTGAGGTTGGGCCCCACTAGACCACCAGGGGTCTGGGAAGTGTTATAGTGGGATGGGGCACTGACTGTGCCTTTAGAGGGATATGGGGGGGGGGTAAAGGCATGTGTGGGGAGCAGAGCTTTGGTGGTGCCAGAGGGGGGGGGGGACTCCTGAATCACCTGCTCTTTTACAACACATGATCCCTTTTAAAACTGCAGTTGGGAGCCTCAGACCACATGTTAGAGGCCCGATGCTCTCAGCCAGGGAAAAATAATACCTGCTTTGAGCTGGCATTGCTTTCACTTGGAATAACACAGCTTACCTTTACCGTGGGGATCACTAACCCGAGGTATTGAGCTACCGTAGGTAGGTGACTTCAAAGATTTTACCACAGGTTAGCAATTAGCCCCCACAATAAACCCTTCTTTAATCTAACAGACATTCATCCTCACCCTAATGGAATGACTGAACAAATAAAAATTTCCTTTTGTTTCTTCCTAAATGATAAATAATCTTTCTGAATCCATAAATTCTGAAGAAAACTGTTTCAGCATCAGACTATACTACCGAAAAAGCCCACGCTCTTAGCAAAGCAGACCAAATCTCACGTACCAAAAGGGCTGCATTCCAATTAGGGGTGCCCATGGGCCAAAAGGCACCTTTCTGCCTTCTCCCTTATCTCCACTGCTATGCAGTACCCTAGCCCCACGGCAGCAACTCATCTATGATCAATAAATTCAGTACAGGGCCTTCCAGCTCTTCAGCACTAATAGGCCTTCCAGTAGCCTGTCCAGCTCCTCTTTCATAAGCAGCTTGTCACCATGAAACCCATGTAAGAGGTGGGCAGAAAGGTCCTGGACTAAAGTTAAAGGCTGAAGAAGAGATGCTGCCATAGGGCCGGCCTTCAACACAACAGTGCCAGATACAGGCATGGAAATGGCAACAGTGCCTCAGCACCTATCAAAATTGGGTGCGGGAGGCAGTTTCCCAAATTCAAGCGCACACAAGCTGTTCATTCTACAAGCGTAAAGACCAAGCAGGAAAATAGTAGGAATGTGAGCAAACAAAAAAAAAAATTCTGGTTCATTTTCAGAAATTTTTGCTTTTTCACCTGTTAGTTGATTTTTTTCAGTTCATTTCACACCTTCATGTTAATAAAAAACGATGATGCTTGTTTAAAATATTTTTAACATATGCAAATCGATGAAAGTTATTTCATATGTTAACATGCATTAAATCAATTGTGTGTGCACAATCTTTTAAGGTATGCTAATGAACGCACATCCCCAAAACTCAATTTGTTTTGCAAATACAAAAGACCATCAGCAGACTGAAGTCTAAAGACCAAACATAATACTTTAAACTGAATATTTTAACATATAGGAAGCTCGTGAAGCTGCTATAATGTATGTGAAACGGGACTGTGTGTCTGCAGGCCTCAAATAACCCAGGCTGCAGTATTCTTAATCAAAGGCAGGCGCACTAGTCTTTGTGGAATCCCAATTAAAAACACGTTAGAATAATCCAACCATGACAAAAACCACACCTGGACCAATGCCTGCAAATTCCCCTGAGACAAAGAGTGATGCAACTAGAGAATGAGCCTCAAAAACATAAAATAGATCTGAGTTATCTTTATATCTATTTTTTAAACTTCAATCCCATTGTCTAACCAGACATTCAGATCCTGTACCAAATTCTCTACTGGCATCCCACAAAACTCAATAACTTTACCCTCAATATGGTCCTTATCCCAAACCATACAGCCACCATCTTAGCGGTTAAGCTTTAACTTCCAAAGCCAGCTCTGAGTGATATCTAAAAGCAGTATGAATCATTTCCCTTGAACTATTTTCTTCCCTATAAGATGGAAACAAAATCTGAAGATCATCAGCAAACATACAAAAGTCAGGCATAGAAGCATAAATGATTATGGAATGATCACAAAACGATTCCGAAGAGGAATCACTGAAGCATTCGTACAAAGGAAACTAAGTCAGGCAATGGATCCTAATAGAGTAGATCTTGGATTACAGAAGGAGCTCACAAAAGTGATGACTGCACCTCTCGCAAGTCTGTTCAGTTTATTTCTGAAGACAGGGGAGGTTCCAAGAAACTGGAGGGCGAGTGTTCCTCTTCACTAAAGCAGGAACCAGGAGTAGCCAAGCTTGTCTGACTTCAACAATGGTCAAACTCAACAGAGACAAAGAAAGAAAAGGTTACAGCAGTATCTTAAACAAGTAGATTAAAGGCACAGCCTCAGTTTTATGAAGCAGCTGAAGGACAGATTTTACAGAGAGTTGGCAAATTATGTGGTGGTGTTTCTCAAATTATGTGGTACATCTGCATATGGAAACATAAAAACATGACGACAGAAAAAGACCACATGGCCTATCTAGTCTGTCCTTCCATATCAACCACTACAACAGTTCTCTTTTTTCCTTTAGAGATCCTCTGTGTTTGTCTCATGCTTCTTTGAATTCAGATACTGTCCTCATCTCTACCACCTCCACTGGGAGACTATTCCATGGATCCACCACCACTCTTTCCGTAAAGAAATATTTCCGCATATCACTCCTGAATCTATCCCCTTTCACCCTCATCCCATGTCCCCTTGTAGCAGAACTTGCTTTCAAACGAAAGAGGCTCTCCCCCTGTGCATTTATGCCACGGAGGTATTTAAATGTCTCAATCATATCACCTCTATCCCGCCTTTCCTCTAAGGTGTACATATTAAGATCCTTAAGTCTGTCCTCATATGCTTTATAATGAAGACCACTAACCATTTTAGTAGCCACCCTCAGTACTGACTCCATCCTGTTTATATCCTTTGAAGGTGCGGTCTCCAGAATTGCACACAATAATCCAAATGAGGTCGCACCAAAGACTTATACAGAGGCACTATCACCTCCTTTCTTCTGCTGGCCATTCCTCTCCCTATGCACCCAAGCATCCTTCTAGCTTTTGCTGTAGCCTTTTCTACCTGTTTACTACTTTAAGATCATCAGACACAACCACGCCTAGGTCCCGCTCTTCTTTAATGGACAAAAGTACTTCACCCCCTATACCATATCATTCCCTTGGATTGCTGCAGACCAAATGCATGACCTTGCATTTTTTAACATTAAATCTCATATATGTTCATTTACTTTTATTTAGTTCTTTATTGGGTGGAACAGGGACATTAGTGACTGATACTGAGAAGAGGAGCTGCATAGGAGGAAATCGTAGAAGAGGCGAGGTCTCAGAGGGAAATGGAGGAGGACTCTCACACACATTAAAGTGGGGAATGGAGGTGCAGAGGAAGAGGAGACAGAGATTTAAGCAGGGGGAAAGAAGGCACAATCCACTCACACTCCTCCCAATACTGATCTCTCACCCACATCTACGATCTCCTTCAGTCTCCTCAATCACTCCTTCACAGTCCTTTCAATTCTCTCACCTACCCTTTCTCCACAAATCCCTCTCCTATGTCCTCACAGCCCATGTGATCATCATTACCCCCCTCCCAGGCACACTGTCCCCTGTCAGCCTCGTCATGCTCATATTATCTCTCCTCTCAAGTCTCTTCATTGGCCCCCTATCCGTTTCCACATCCAGTTCAAACTTCTCCACATTTATTCTGCAGTTCCTCACTACCTTTCCTCTCTTATCTCTCCCTACATCCCTCCTTGGGAACACCACTTTTCTGGCAAATTGCTTCTATCCGTGCCCTTCTCTTTTAATGCCAACTCCTGATGTCACTCCTTTCACCTTGCTGCTCCTTATGCCTGGAACAAACTACCTGAGTCTGTACGTCAGGCGCCTTTTCTGGCCCTTTTCAGATCTAGGCTGAAAACTCACCTCTTCACTGCTGCTTTCAGATCTTGTCTCACCTGATCTCCTTTGTGTTTCTTTACCATTCCCCCTAGATGCATCCCATGTCTACAGCTACTGTGTTGTCTGTCCTGCTACTACTACTGAGCATTTGTATATCACGGAAAAGATGTACGCAACACTGCACAGACACATGTAAAAGATGGTCTCTGCTCATCAGAGCTTACAAAATAGTCAAGACCAGGGCCGGATTTACCTATACGCCATGGCGTAGGGCCCACAGCCGGCAGGGGCCCACAAAAAAAGAACAAGTAAATTTTTTTTAAATACAATTTTAAAAAAAAACCTGGTGGCTGCCGCCGCGGGGCCCCCTCTGCTGCCGCGGCAGCACCGCCTGACCCGCGGGGGCCCCGTCTACAAACTGAAGCCGTCGGGTCGGGTCGGGTCGTACCTTCCTCCCTCCCTCCCTCCGTGCAGGCTGCAGGCTGTGAGAGACGCGAAAGGAGAGTGTCTCCTCGCGTCTCTGTTAAGCCCGCAGGGGCTGATGGGAAATTTCCCATCAGCCCCTGCGGGCTTAACAGAGACGCGAGGAGACGCTCTCTCTTCACGTCTCTCACAGCCTGCAGCCTGCACGGAGGTAGGGAGGAACGAACTGAACCGACGGCTTCAGCTTGTAGACGGGGCCCCCGCGAGTCAGTCCGTGCTGCCGCGGCAGCAGTGGGGGCCCCGCGGCGGCAGCCACCAGGTTTTTTTTTTTAAATTAAATTTTACTTTAGGCCGACGGGGGGGGGGGGGTAGGACTGGTAATGGGCTATGGGGGGGGTAGGACTGGTAATGGGCTATTGGGGGGGCTGGGGCTGGAAATGGGCTGGGGGGGGTTAAGGCTAGAGGTGGGCTGATGGGGTTAGGACTGGTAATGGACTGTGGGCTGTTGGGGGGGCTTAGAACTGGCAATGGGCTTTGGGGTGGGTTAAGACTGGTAATGGGCTGTGGGCTGATGGGGGCTGTCTGGTAATGGGCTCTGGGGGGCCTAGGACTGTAAATGGGCTGGGGGGTTAAGACTGGAGGTGGGCTGATGGGGTTAGGACTGGTAATGGGCTGTTGGGGGGTTTAGAACTGGTAATGGGCTTTGGGGGGGGTTAAGACTGGTAATGGGCTGTGGGCTGATGGGGGTTGTCTGGTAATGGGCTATGGGGGGCTAGGACTGGAAATGGGCTGGGGGGTTAAAACTGGAGGTGGGATGATTGGGTTAGGACTGGTAATGGGCTGTGGGCTGATGGGGGGGTAGGACTGGCAATGGGCTATGGGGGGCTGACTGGAAATGGGTTGATGGGGTTAGGACTGGAAGTGGGCTGATGGGGGGTTAGGACTGGTAATGGGTTATAGGGGGGGCTTAAACTGAAAATGGGGTGATGGGTTAAGGACTGTAAGTGGGTTGATGGGGGGCTAGGACTGGTATTGGGTTGGGGGGTTGCTAGGACTGGAAATGGGCTGATGCATGGCTAGGACTGGAAATGGGCTGATGCAGGGACTAGAAGGGAATGGATGCTGGGTGAGGATGGAACTAGAAGGGAGCTGATGTTGGGGGAGGATTAGAATGGGATGGGGCTGGAAGAGTAAAATGGAGAAGGGAAAAATATTTTGTGTGGGAGGGATAAAAAATCTACAATTGGCAGGGTATTGGGAGAGTAAGTGAGGATTGAGGATGGAGGGGTAAAATTTGAGTGGATGAAATAGGAATGAGGAAAGAGCAAAAGGAGAAAGATTAGTATGTTAAAGCAGATGTAGAGAGAGAATGGAAAAAAATCTAGAAGAGAGAAGAAAGGACAAATGGACAGCAGACGATGGAGAGTTAGCAGAAGACACGAAGAAACCAGAAGAAAGTGGCTGGAGCAATTGCAGCTGAAAAAAATGCACAAAAGGTAGAAAAATATCTCTTTATTTTGAATTTATTAATTGGAATATGTCAGCTCTGGTAAATGTGCATCATTAACATCTGCGCTTTGTTTAGTACAAGAGCAAATTAATGTATAGTTTTATTTCTACAGTGTTGTACATTCCAAGTTTGGCTTTTGGGATTCCCAGTTTAATTATTGTCTTCCTGTTTCTAAATTGTGATTACTTGTTTGGTGATGGTCTATGTTCTGCATGTGTAACTGAGCTGAGGTGTTCTGTTTATATAATTCCTATTTGACATTGCCACTTGTTCTCTTTCCCCAGTAGGTCATGTATTGTTGTTCTCTGAAATGTATTGGTTTAATATTTGCAGTGTTGCCTTTTGATTGGTAGAGTATGGTGCTTTGTGAGTCCTGGTAGTGCTGTTAGGATACGGCGGGTTTACTATGGGTTCTAAATGGGCAGTGTTTGTAGTAGTTCCTAATGTGTCTGGCAGTTGGCACTGGATTATAGTAATGTAGAAATCTTTTAGTCTTTCTTTATCCATACACTCATTAAGAGGCACGTTTACTAAAAGTTAGTATATGGTAACATTATGCAAATATTTATGCAAATGAGGCCCCTTATGCAAATGAGGCCCCGCACCCCCCTTGGGCCGCCCCTGCTGGGGGCCCACAATTTTTGTTGGCGTAGGGCCTCACTCAAGGTAAATCCGGCCCTGGTCAAGACAAAGACAGCATGGGGCTTTAGAACATTTTCTCCCCTCCACTACTCAGGGCTGTTGTCACATATTGTGCTGCATGATTCAAAGTGCAAAACTGAAGCCAAGCGACAAAATCAGAGGACAAGGACTGAAGCACTATACAGTTTTTGTCCTCCTAACCAGCCAGGATTGCACCAAGTAGGGAAAGAGATACAAGGAGGACTGTGACTATCAGTGCCCTAGCCCGTTTCCCACAGTAATACTGGGGGAACAGGGACATCTATAGAAAGGCCAGATTTTGTGGTCCTTCACACAGCTGCAGAATCACTGGAGACCAAGAGCCACAATTACAGGACACTAGAAAACACTTTCAGAAGGGGGAAGTCTTGCCAAACAAACATGATTGAGCTCTCAATGAAGTAACAAAAGTAGTCAATCAGGAGTACCGGCAGTTCTCCATGGACCAGCAGGATTGCGTCAGCCACACTTGGTGACGTCCTCCGGGCGGCGCCATGCATACGGAAGTACCGGCAGATGTGGTCTTTCTTGTATTCACAAAGGCTTCTTGCAGTGTTTTCTATAGAAGACTGATAAATAAATTAGCCAGTACAGGACTACACAGTAAGTTGTTATGTAGGTGTCAAATTAATGGAAACACTGCTAAAAGAGATAAAAGAGACGATAGTGAGGTTTCTGGAGTCCAAAGGATTGCAGGATGTGAGACAGCATGGTTTTACTAGAAGCAGGTCTTGTCAGATAAATCTGTTTCTTTGACTGGGTGACCAGAGAGTTGAATTGAGGGAGAGCCCTAGATGTGGTATATTTAGATTTCAGTAAAGCCTTTGACACCATTCCACACGGGCAACGCACAGTATAAATAGGCTGAGAACCCTAGAGATGGACCCTAAGGTGGAGTCGGTGCAGAGGATGACTACCAAAATGGTCTGTGGACTTTGTCATAAGGCATATGGGGATAGCCATAAATATCTCAATATGTACTGTATACTTTGGAAGAAAGGCAGAAGAGGAGAGATACGATAGAGATGTTTAAATTCCTCCATGGCATAAATACACAGGAGAAGCACCTCTTTCAACTGCTTTTGTCTCTAAGTAGCTTGTAGTTTTATACAATACGCAGGATCAATGTTCTGGCAAACAAGTGGTTATCAGACTGTGCTGGGAAAACATGACTAGTGTGAAATAGCTAGTTCTGTGCTTCAACAGAACAAAGAAATATCTAGGTACCTGAATGTAACCCGCCTTGAGCTACCACTGGAAAGGTGTGAGCGAAACACTAATAAATAGATAAAAATAAACAGAATGCACTGCGCCAAATGAAGGAAGCAAGCACACAGTTTAACGTGTGCTGAAATAGATACTGAAGGGCTTATGCTGCCATCAGGATGTAGCTCTGTGATGTTGTGTTGAAGGATTCAGACTGAGATTCCAAGGGGATCGAGTGTTCAAAGGGGGTGATGTGCTGAAGTCCAGGTTGAGAGGAAAGGTGGCAGATGCTTCAGAAGGTCAGTCTGGAAGAGTGCTCGGGCTTCTGTGCTACCTGAATTGGGGGCAGCAAAGATTTCAGAAGAAAAAGTACATAATCAGCCCAGAAATGGGGGAGGGGAAGGCAAATCTAACAGTGCGAAGACAAAGGGGAAAATGTTGTTTTAACCACTCTTTAAAGAATTATTGCTCTTTGAAAAGAATGTTTAAGTCATTTTTGCTGGGACCAGATTTGCTGGTTACATTTGAATTAGCAAAGGTTCCTATAGCTAGCACAGAATGGAGATCACTTTCAGAGAAATCAGATCTTTTGAAGTTGTTAGTCAGCTAGATTTGAATAACTCAAGGAAATCCCCTAGCAAATATAACTGCAGAGGAGATATTAGCTGTCAAGCGATAATTAATTTTAAAAAACGAAGAAGAAAGCAGAGCAAAATATAGACTTTATTTACTGTTGCCAACAGAGGACAAGATAGTTCATGTGTTTGCAATGTCCTTGTCAAAGAACAGGAATGCTCACTGGGTCCTATAACCGGGCCGCAAGACAGAGCTGGCACACTGAACACTATATTTACAGAACAGCCTATTAGTGAAAAAAGGGTCTGTCTTAAAATGACAGTGAATCACGGGATGAGAATACCTTGTGATGTTTACAGCAAACCTAAACAGATTCCCTGTACTGTATCCATAACAAGAAGAATTGAACGATGAAGAAAAAAAAAACCTGTGAGAGGAAACTTAGCACAGTTTCATAACTGGTACGTTTGACTGAACTATCACAGTCATAAAAGCAGTAAAGCCATAGAGTGTCTATAAACCACAGATCACTGCAAAAAGTGTTAAGTGTACGTTGTTGGGGTGGGGGGGGGGGAGAAGGTGAGGCACAAGGTTTCTTTACACTAACAGGAAGCACAGTCATATCAATCTCCTTGGGCAGAGGGTAGGGGTGGCAGGCAGATCACAGCAAAAAGAGGTAACATTTCCCTGGCATCTTCCCAGCATACCTCATGGTGAAAGATCATGTAGGCATTATGCACAGAAAGCCTATTTCTAGAAATATACGCCAAAAAAGGTTATTGATTTGCTATTTTCTCTCCTAGATAGTCTTCCCTCTTCATCATCTGACACTTCCCTACTTTTAGGAAACTTTTCTTACTTTTCTCATGTTTTAGGCGGGGCTGTGCAAGAGGTGTGTCTGCAGAGGGCGCAAGTACGGAAGGGACACTGATGTCATCACGGGGCTTCCAGGAGGCCCAACAAGAGCGAGTTCCTGTGTGTGGCAGGATGGAGTGTGGGCACCAGATGCACAAGTCGTACACAATGCACAAGGTGGGAGTGGGTGACATGGGGGCACCAGATGCACAAATCACACAGGGTACAATTCCAACTTGGTATGGTCCTGCCTTTAGGTACTCCTGTGTGTGTGTATTGCCTTGCATTTGTCCAATTATTTAGAAGATTATTTTGGAAGTGCTAGAGTAATAAGAACCACTTGGATGCCTGTATAATTCCTTGCATTTTAGCTTAAGAAACCACTTCTAAAAGTCTCTTGCTAACAGTGGGGGCTCTTACTAAACTAGGTTAAAGCCATGCATTAGCACCTGGTTTTAACACAAGTTAATTGGATGTAGCTCCTACTTTTTCTCAGAAGCTCAAGGTCAATTTCATGCGGGTACAGTAGGTGTTTTCCTGTCCGCAGAGGGCTTACAGTCAATGGCGGGTTATATGACTTGTACAAGATCACAACGAGCAACAGTAGGATCTGAACCCTGGCTTCTCTGATGCTAGCCCACTACTCTAACCATTAGGCCACTCCTCCACTCTTCTGATATCTTGGAAGTACAGTATATGAACAGTGTAGATTAATGAAGATTGCAGTAGGTCACTGTTCCTTCATTTGGGAACCTGGGGAAGTTAGTAGAGGTGGCCCCCATTTTTAGTATGTGAGATCTACACCTCCTTACCCATATCCTTGATGAATTTTTGGGCTGATAGAGGAGTATATGCAGTAAGAGGGATGGAGCTGGTGTCAACTGGCAAATCTTTTGCAAAATAAATATTAGGGGAGCCAGAAAAGGAGCCCCAGCCTACGTCTGTTCACCCTCATTGAAGAGAAATGGAAGCAGTAAGGGTTTTATCCAGTGTGCTTGTAACTGAGCCCATGGCAGGGGAGTGTCTGAGATAGTCCAAAAGAAGACAGCTTGCAGGCATGCACATCAGTAGTAAGTATATACTTTTAGGAGACGCTCTCCTCCTGCTTCTCTTGGTAACGTTAGACTGCTAAAGGTAATCTTAGGTCTCTTGTCTTGCTAAATATATGGTGAGAAGATTTGTCGCATAGTATAAAATCATCTACAATAACAGCATCTATGGATGCCATTCTATCGACAATGAACTGCCTGAATGAAGACTGAACACAGTTTAGAAAAACTATCCAAAGGGTCGCTATTATTCGATAGAAACTTGACGGCACTTAACAACAGAAAATCATCATCATGGAATAATTATCAGAAGTTGAGAAAATTGGAATAAGCCTTGTGAGAGTATCAACATCTTAATAATTTTGATACTGTCATCTCTTTCTACTCCTCCAATTTAACATTCCATAACAGCTTCTCTTAATTTAGGGAGACCAGAAATGATAGTTCATTAGGAGTGAAAGAGAAGCCTAGTGGTTAGTGCAGTGGACCAGAACTAGGGATAGCAGCTTTCAGATCCCACTGATGCTCCCTGTGGCCTTGGACAAGTCGCTTAACCTTCTACTGCCTCAGATGCAAACATAGATTGTAAGCCTTCTGGGCCAGGGAAATACCTCCTGTGCTTGAATGTAGCTCATCTTGAATTACTACAGGAGAAGTTGACATGAAGCTACAAGGTGGTAAATTGAAAGGCAATGTCAGGAAATACTTTTTCAACTGAAAGGGTGGTGGATGCTTGGTATGCGCTCCCGATGGAAGGGGGGGGGGGCAAATACGGTGACAGAGTTCAAAAGGGCATGGGACAGACACAGTGGATCCCTTTACAGCAACAAGAAAATATCAAAATAATCTGAACCATCTAATTCCTTAACAAATAGGGGTGTACTATAAGGAGTGGGGGATCACCCCTAAACAAAGACATGGGGAAGGGGGGCCTGCACAGAGTGGCAGGTGTACCTACTCTTGACATCGTACTGGGCAGACTAGATGGACCATACTGGTCTTTATCTGCCATCATTTACTATGTTACTATGTTACTAAGTGTGAGCTTAATACGAATAAATAAAATATATATCATCAATTCATTTTTCCTAGCAAAAAAGGGGTACTGGTACTCACATGCAGAGTTCTTTCATTAATATATGAGGATCATGGGCCAGTTTTAGCAGGCAATGAAAAAAGTGACCGGTACTCAGTACCACAGAATACACCCTCAATAAAAACCCTGTATATTATCATTCCGAAATATATGAGATGATGTACACTTTAAAATTCTAAGTTAAACTGACTCAGTCAATATCCTTCAACTAAGTTTTGGAAATCAACCATACAGCCCAAAATAATCTGAAACCCTTAATGAATTTCATATATTAATGTATCATTGGCATATCATAAAATGACTTGAGTTTGATCCCCTACTGAAATACCAGAAACCACCACATTCTAGATCAAAATAGCAAAGAGGTTGATTGTTATCAAAGCACAAATGTAAGGGGCATTTATTGTGCGGTTTCCTGTGGACTGGACTTTGTAAATACACTTTTTCTGTAAATAAAAATAAAGGTCTCATGATGTTACGAGCATAAAGCAGATAAACTTCCTCAGAGCTCCAGGACCCTTCCCAGCTCAGAACTCTAAAACAACCCCTGAGTGCTTCGATTTTGGATCCCTTCTTACCTACTGTATCAGCACTGATGTGTATGAATCCGCAAAGATATTCAGTTTGTATTACTGAAATCTATCCAGGACCCGCTGGGGAGATACATCATCTAGTGGATAGCCTGAATGGTAAGCCTTTTTGCAATGTCTATGCACCATATTCCTATGATACAAAATTCTTTGTCTCACTAGCTAATATTTTGGATCACCTTGATCGGGGATGTTTAGTGGTATGAGGAACTTAAATGGAGTCCAGAATCCTGGTATCAACACATCCATGCCTCATACAGTGAATAGAGATCACACCACCAAGACTTTAGCTCATTTTTGTACTAGATTGGAACTGAATGTGTGGAGGTTACTCAACCCACAAGAATGAGATTATACCCATCTATCGATGGCACATGACATTCTTTTGCTTCTAGATTATATTTTAGTCTTGGCCCTCTTATTCAACATAATTTTGGAGACCACCATAGGGCTCTTTGAAGTGGCAGTCTACGCCGCATTTTGGATAGAGGTTACCTGGGGAGATAAGAAAAGGTCTATGGGGCAGTGGCAATTCCCACTAGATTTGTACAAAGATGAACATTTTGGTCGCTATTTTAGGCAGAAATTTCTAGATCATAATGAGGAACAAATAGACTCACCTGCACTGTTTTGGGAGACCACCAAGGCAGTTTTTCAAGGAGATAATATTGAACAAGCACTGGTGTGAACTTAATACTAGTTTATTACAGTTAGACAGGCAATTGCTTAGGAATATGTGTCCACTGACTCAGAGGAATGCATCCCAAAACAGGGTGCATCTTTTAGCTACTCAAGCAGCTTTGACTATGTTGATTTATCAGAGGGCTAAGAAATGTTTAATTTATTATAAATTCCAGCTCTTTTGTTATGGAGATAAGACTACTAGACTACTATCTTGATGCATGAGGAGCTGGCAAGAATCACGGTATGTTCCATCCATTCGGGATCAGGTGAGGCCGGCTTTGTACAAGTACAAAAGACATTGAAGACGTCTTTTTCAGAGGTTGTATGAACTATTGTATACCAGACAGCAACTGTCAAATGTCCATGTGTTAGAGCATTCGGGGTGCCTGAACTTGCCACAGATTACCGCACACCAGCTAGAGCAGCTCAATGAACCCTTATCGGCAGAGGAAATGCAAAAAGCAATTAAACATGCTAAATGTTGCAGGGCACAAGGGCTGAATGATTCTGGCAGTGAATTATATAAATCCCTTCAAGGAAAAGCTCACCTCCTGTTGGCTGATCCTTTTAATTATTTATTTAACACGATATTTATACCGCCTTATTGTACAATCAAAACTGTTTACATAGAACTCAACATATTACAGAGAATTTATAGAAAACTTAGGTAAGGGTGTCATGCAGGGAGTGCCCGGGGGGGCAGAACTTATATACATATTAACATCAATGGAGTTATCTGTGGGTTAAGCATAAGGATTAGGCGGGGATCGCTAGTTGTCTTTGAAGTGTTCGTTGAAGAGAAAGGTCTTGAGAAGTTTCCTGAAGTCCTTTAGGTCTTTTGTTGTTCTGATTTCACTGGTCAACATTGAAATCATTACTGACTTTAAAAGGCCCTAAGCTGTAGTATCTTGGTGAGCTGAACACGAACATAACATTAAAAAAAATGTATTGGCTCTCGTTTTGAAGATATTGCATCTAGTTCATTTTTGACGTTTCACTACGTAAATTTATCCAGTAGGACATCAACAACATTCCAAATAAGCCTTGAATGATGTAATATTGCATCACATTGCATAATACCAGCATGCACACATCATCCAGAGTTGATTGCATCATTTTCTAATGCAATGCAATACTACTGCCAGATGGCTGCTAAAGCCATCTGACGTCAGCAGTGTACTATACGCAGTCGGAACGGCTGAGCATTTAAAATATTTCAGACTGTGTGCGAGACAGTATAAGCTACTGTTACATGTAACTTTTATTAATCATATAATTTTAGCCATTTAGGTACAATACAGAACAGTAATGCCGCAAAAGTGCGTTAATACCGTTGACAATTTCTGCTACATTTGTGGGGAAGTGACATTTGCCAACCAGAAGAAAAGTAACACTTCTCAACTGAAGAAGGCATATCATCTTTTCTTCGGATGCAAGATTGGTGATCAAGACAAGCCTTGGGCCCTGCATATATGCTGTGCTACTTGTACAACACATCTTTCACAATGGTTGAATTGCAAAAGACCATCAATGCCGTTTGCAGTCCCCATGGTGTGGAGAGAGCCAAGCAACCACATAAATGACTGTTACTTCTGCTTGGTTCCTCCTCTTTCCAGGGGAATAATGAAGCAAAAGAAATCGAGCATAGTCTACCCAAATATTCCGTCTGCATTGAGACCAGTTCCAAATGGTGAGGGACTTCCTATTCCCGAACCTCCATCAGAATATTCTCTAGATTCATCTGATGAGGACAAGGGTGAGCCGACCTGTTCTTCTCCTGGTCCGTCAGCATGCAGTGACCCAGATTTTCACTGGGATGCATTATCAACTCCACACAGAATAACACAGGAAGAAATAAATGACCTGGTTTGTGATTTGGACTTATCCAAGAACAAGGCAGAATTGCTAGGATCAAGACTCCAACAATGGAATCTTCTAGAATAAGATGTCAACATTACTCCATATCGAAAGCGCCACCAGCAGTTGGAACCTTTCTTCAGAAAGGAAAGTAATCTGGTATTCTGTTCCGATATTGGAAGCCTCATGAATGCCTTAAAAATCACTCATGACCCACAAGACTGGAGACTATTTACAGACTCTTCGAAACTGAGTCTGAAGGCTGTGCTTTTGAACAATGGAAACCGTCTTCCATCTATTCCAGTAGCGCATGCCGTCCACATGAAAGAGACATACGATAACTTAAAGCATCTACTGACTTCCATTAACTATAACAAGTACAGCTGGCACCTCTGTGGTGAATTGAAGGTAGTTGCCCTTTTAATGGCACTGCAACAGGGATATATAAAATACATGTGTTTCTTATGTGAGTGAGATAGCTGAGAAAGGGATTGGCACCACTTGCGGAAGGAATGGAATCGCAGACAAAATGTAACAGTTGGAGAGAAGAATATCCAGCACCCAGCTCTGGTTGAAGCTCACAAAATCCTGCTACCACCCCTTCATGAAAAACTTTGTGAAAGCCATGGACTGCACTTTGCCAGCTTTCCGATACCTGCATGAAAAATTCCCTCGACTCAGCAAAGCAAAGATTAAAGAGGGAGTTTTTGTGGGTCCTCAGATTCAAGAGCTCTTCAAAGATGACCGGTTCAACAACTTGCTGCAGGGTGATGCAAAACAAGCATGGAATGCTTTTCGCCTAGTGTCAACAAACTTTCTTGGGAATGTTAGGGCAGAAAACTACAAGGAACTAGTAGAAAACATGCTGCTGCAGTATCAGAAACTTGGCTGCAATATGTCTCTAAAGATCCATTTCCTTGATTCCCATCTCGATTTCTTTCCTGACAACTGTGGTATGGTTAGTGATGAACAGGACGAACGTTTTCACCAGGATATCGCAACGATGGAGCAAAGATACCAGGGAAAATGGTTCACTACAATGCTGGCTGACTACTGCTGGACACTCCCCAGAGAAGCTCCCGAATAGCTGTACAAGAGACAGGCGAAAAAATCTAAGAAGTAGCCTATGACTTGGTTTTTTACAGGTATTAACTGAAGGCCTATTATATTTACTATTGACATGCATTTCGTGATGTAAACATTAATTCTTGTAGATTACAAAAAAACTAGAGCCAACTTTGCAATTTCACTGTCATATTCATGTTCAGCAAGAAATGACTATTTTTATTTCAGTAACATGACTTTTGTAAAACTTTGTTGAACAATGTTTCCTCTGGGAGTGTGTTCCAAATGGTAGGAGCAGCTAATGAAAGAGCGCTCTTTGTGATTAATTAGTTAATAGAGAAGGAGATTTTCACCTATGATGTAAACCATGCCTTTATTACTATTATCCCCAAGCTGGGTAAAGATTTGTCTGTTCCAGAATTTTATTGCCCAGTGCCATTATTAAACTTTAATCTTAAATTACTGGGCAAGATTATGGTCAATTACATGGTTTGGATACTCCCCTTTTTGATTCACGAGAGTCAGGTATGATTTGTTAAAGGGAGGCATTTGGTAGTTAATCTTAGATTATAGTTTCCTTGGGAGCAGTTCACTGGCATTGAACACGTTCTCTGCTCATTAGTTCTGACTTGGAGAAGGCAGTCAATAGGATGAATTTGGACAATAGTTTTTCAGGTATTGAAACAAAAACACAGAAACATGTCAGCAGAAAAGGACCATATGGCTTATCCAGTCTGCCCTTCCATATCAAATACTATAGTCCCTTTTTCCCCTTTAGAGATCTCCTGTGTTAGTCCCATGCTTTCTTGAATTCAAATACTGTCCTCATCTCTACTACTTCTACTGGGAGACTATTCCATGCATCTACCACTCTTTCCATAAATATTTCTGTATATTACTCCTGAGTCTATCCCTTTCACCCTCATCCTATGTTCCCCTAATTGCCAAGCTTACTTTCAATCAAAAGAGGCTCTCCTCTTGTGCATTTATTCCACAGAGGTCTCTATTGAATCTCCTCTATCCTGCCTTTCCTTTAACGTATACATATTAAGATCCTTAGGTTTGTCCCCATATGGTTTATAATGAAGATCACTGACCATTTTCATAGCCACTTTCTGCATCCTGTTTATATTCTTTTGAAGGTGTGGTCTCCAGAATTGCATATAATACTCCAAATGAGGTGCATCAAAAACTTATACAGAGGCACTATCACCTCATTTTTTTTTCCTGGCTATTGCTCTCCCTATGCACCCAAGCATCCTTCTGTTTTTTGCCGTCGCCTTTTCTACCTGTATAGCCACTTTACAGTCATCAGAAACAATCACACCCAGGTCCCGCTCTTCCCAATATCATTACTAAACTTTAATCTTAAATTACCGCCCAAGATTATGGTCAATTACATGGCTTAGATACTCCCCTTTTTGATTCACAAGAGTCAGGTATGATTTGTTATCTACTTCTTCCTGGAAGTCTACACTATTGCAGATTTTGGTATCATCCGCAGAGGCAAACCTTACCTGACAGCCCTCCGCAATAACAACAACAATAACAATAACAAAGATGTTAAAAAGAATCAGACCAAAGATAGATTTCTACGGTACACCACTGGTAGCATCCTTCTCCTCAGAGTGAGCTCCATTTACCTGTACACTTTGTTACCTCCCAATCAACTAATTTTTAACCCAATAAGACACTTCCCTAGGGTGCTCGATTTATTTATAGGTTGCCTGTGCAGAATGGTGTCAAAGGCTTTACTGAAATCCAAGTAAACCAGAATACGGCTCTCCCTCGGTTCAACTCTCTGGACATCCAGTCAAAAAAATCAATTAGATTTGTCTGACAAGACCTACCTCTGGTAAACCATGCTGCTTTGGATCCTGCAATCCCTGGACTTCAGACACCTCATTATCCTCTGTTTTAGCAGTGTTTCCATTAATTTACTCACCAGAGAGGTCAGATTAACCGGCCTGTAATTTTCAACCTCATCCTTACTTCCACTTTTGTGTAAAGGCACCACATGCGCCTTTCTCCAGTTCTCTGGTACCACTCCCAACTCTAAAGAAGCATTAAAAAGGTCAGTCAGTGGAGCCAGTAGAACGCCCCCATGTTCCATCAATATTCTTGGATGTATCTCATCACTTTGTCTACTTCTAGTTTAGCTAGTACCTCACGAACACAGTCTTCTGAAAATCATTCAAGATCCCCTTCACTTCTCCTTTTTGTGGGTGCTTTCTGAAGTCCTGCTCCTGGCCCTTCATCTGTGAACATAGAACAGAAATATTTGTTAAGAAATTCTGCTTTATCCTCACCAGGTTCTACATATTCCTTCCCTTCGCCCTTGAGTCTGACAATATCACTTTTGAACTTCCTCATCTCAAGAATATATCTGAAAAATGTCTTTCCTCCCATTTTATTGCATTGGATATCTCTTCTTTTTGTATCTTTGCATTCCTGACTACTTTCCTAGCCTCTCTGTATTTTATGAAGGCCTCTCTCTTTTTCTTCTGCTTTTCAGCTACTTCTTTTGAGAACCATAGCGGCCTCCTTTTCATTTTACATTTCTTCACCTTTTTAACAAAAAGGTTTGTTGCCCTTAAAATATCCCCTTTCAGTTTTGCCCATTGCTTTTCTACATCCCCCAACTGTTCCCACCTTGCTAATGACTCCTTGAGGTATTGTCCTATCTTAGCAAAGTTAGTTTTCCTAAAGTCTAAGACCGTCACTTTTGAATGGACTTTATCATCTCTAGTCCTAATACTGAACCGCACCATCTGGTGATCACTGGATGCGAGATGATCTCCCATTATAACATCAGAGACACTTACCCCATTGGTAAGCACCAAGTACAGTATGGCCCCCTCAGTTGCCAGAATAGTTCTCCCTGTAGAGAATCCAAGATCACCTTACTTCTAGATGACACTGCAGCAGGGATGTGCCATTTCAACATCCGGCATATTGAAATCACCTATAAGTAGCACTTCTCCTTTACTGGCAATACTGCATATGTCTTCTATTAAATCTCCATCCGCTTCTTCTCCCTATGAAGGAGGTCTGTATATCACACCAATGCAAACAGATTGGAGTGGATTGGAGTGGAGGAGTGGCCTAGTGGTTGGGGCAAGGTACTTCAGGCCAGAAGGTCGGGGGTTCAAATCCCACTAGAGGACAGCAACCGTGAGCCAGAAGGACTGGGGTTTCTAGTCCCACAGGTGCTCCTTGTGGTCTTGGGCAAGCCACTTAACCCTCCATAGCCCATGTTCCCTGTAAAATAGTTATCTCCAAGTTATAATGCCCTGTTCAATGTAATTTCAGTTTGTTCAATGTAAACCGCACTGATGCAGAATAGCACAGTATATAAGAGAATATAAATAAATTTCTCCTTCTCTCTTTCTAGTTGAACCCACAGTGCCTCCTCTCTCCTTTTAAGCCCTGTAATTCTATAGCTTTAATATTATTTTTTACATATAGTGCAACTCTTTCTCCCCTTCTTCCTACCCTGTCCTTCCTGAATAAAGTGTAGCCCAGTATCATTGCATCCCAGTCATGGCTATGTCTCAGCAACCACCACTAAGTCCAAGTCAGCCTCTTCCATTAAAGCCTCAACATCTGGGATCTTATATCCCATACTATGGGCATTTATGCATATTGTTTGCCAGATGTTGCCTCTTTTATCCATTTCAACAGGGGTATTTAATGTTTGACCTTCCTGTGGGCTTTCACTTACCTGGAGGCTTTCTTCACCCATCCCCAACAAACCTAGTTTAAAGTCCTCTTTAGTAGCTTAGCCAGTCTGCTGATTAAGTCAGTGACTTCAAAAAGCTTGTTTACTTCTTTGAACCTGAAGACTAGAGGAGTTAAAAAAGGACTCTAACAGCAGAACAATAGCTTTACCCACAAACACAAAAAAATTCCCCTTTTGCAATACAGCAGAAAAAGAATTAGCTATTAAAAATGAAAAACAAAACCCCTTTGAGAGTTCCCAGGCAGAAAGTTTGTATTCAGAGCCATGTAGTATTACCTAGACCATTTTAGGAATGGCCAGTATTAACACTAGAAGCCCCAAAGTGCGTCGATTGACGCAAATGCATCTTCAAAGTTGTATACCAGTGCCACTGCTAGAACCATGTCAGTCATGTTCCATGACTTTGTTGGCAAGGTCAAGATGTTCAAATATGTGCATTGAAAATTAATGACAGATGCACCACCTAGCGGGAAAATGAATTTATACCTAGAAGCCCAAAGTACGTCAATTGACACACTCAATTGTCTTGGATGCGTCAATTGACGTACTTTGGGGCTTCTAGGTATAAATTCATGTTCCCGCTAGGTGGTGCATCTCAATCACTGTTTACAGTTTTACTTCAACATTACAAACAATAAACACATGATGATGTCATGTAATGACATCACATACTGCACGTATTTAATAAATAAGTAACTTCACATTAATTCACATCTGCATTTCATGCTAAACGCAGTCATCATGATAATGCGTCAATTGACGCATTTTGGGTCTAGGTAAAATGCCTTTTGGGGCTTCTAGTGCTAGTGATACTATATTAGACACCTTTTAATACTTTATCTATGTCTCATGGAATCATTTCTAATTCCAAGGTAAATCAGTTAGGGAAGAGGCAGTATGTATGCATGTCATTGACTCAATGCTGATTCCTGGCAACCCAGCAGCCCCTGACATTTCTTGGCAAGGTGTGACCAGAAATACATTGCCAGGTCTTTCTTCCAAAGCAATGGAGGATAAAGTGTCTTGCCCAAGGCCACAAGGAGTGTCAGTGGGAACTGAACCATGGTCTCTTGATTACCAAGCCACTGCTCTAACCACTAGGCTACTCCTCCACTATTGGGGGGGCCTAGGGCCTTGAAGGACAATTTCAGAGAGTGGTTGTATACTGCTCCTAAGGTAGCACTGCTGGTCAATGGGGAGGCTGCCCCTTATTTTGACTTACACAGAGAGACATGTCATGGTTGTTTCTTGTTCCCAATATTGTTTATCCTAACTCTGGATCACCTAATAAGGAGTATCCACCAAAGAACGGACATTCAAGGAATTCCGGTGGGTGAGCTTATCCAAATGATGAGTGGCCAGCAGCATTATCTGGATAATAGCAACATTCAATCCACTATCTGGATAAAATTAGGTCAGGCTTTTTCTATAGTCATCCAGATAGCAGGCTGAATACCACTGTTTTCCAAGCAATTTGCTGCTTTGGCACTACCTGGATAGGTCTGAGACAGTCCATAAGATCTTCAGCTGCTATCTGGATAAATGCTTCTGAAACTGACCCTACTGACTCTCCTACATTCCCCAGCATGACACCAAAATCCCCCCTCTCTCTCTCAAAATATTGCTGAGGGCCTCCTCATAGTGGGGTGCATTTAATTGTCAGCAAAGACAAATATAAAAATATTAGATCGTGCCATCTTATCATGCGCTCGTTTGTGGCCATTAACATGAGAAAATTAGAACAAAAAAGCGCTAAAACTGTCTCCTTTTTGTCACTTGTCATCCTTTAAGAAATCTCATTTATCTGTTGTAATGAGGTTCCAACTTTTTGCCAAATAAGGAGTAGTCGTCAAGTGGTTAGAACAACAGCATAGTACCAAAAAGATTAGTGTTCAATTTTTACTGGCTCACCTTGGGCAAGGCACTTTGCTCTCCATTGCCTTGGAAGAAAAGGCCTGGTAATCTACTTCCAGTCATACCTTGCCAAGAAAACCCAGGAGCTGCCTGGTCACCAAAAGTCAGTATTGACTTGAGGGCACTTAAAAACAATATGAGCACCACATAGAGTGGTCAACATTTTTGAAAAATTCCTCACATTTTGAACAATGCTACCCATACTCAGGGACAGGAAAAGCAGCCCTGGATACTGGTAGCACTACCATGACTCGTCTCTATGCAAAGCCCTTGTAGAACAAGAAGCGCTGATCACCTAGGGCCAGTCTGCCGCATCCAAGGTCAAGATAAAGAGTACCCCAAGGCTCCTCACTCTCGGCACTGCTCTTTAACATATATATGCAGCCAATCTGCGATATCACCCGCTCCTACGGCATATCCTGCCTAATCTATGCAGACGATGTGTTGATATTCACACCGATCAATGTCATGCTACCAGATTTTACACCACTAGTAGAATGTTTCGACGCAATAACAGACTGGCTCCTCACTCAAAACATGCGGATAAATTTCAAAAAAACTGAGGCACTAATCGTCACGAAAAACAAAGGATTTTCACCTTCAGAGACCATAAAGGTAAGGGACGCAGAACTGCCAATCAGGTCCACCATAAGATATCTAGGTGTAACATTGGACCATAAACTGGACTTCAAAGAACACATAAACCGCACAGTAAAAAACATTTACTTCAAGATCAAGACTCTCCGACACCTGAAAAAACATGCTCAACCCGGTCAACTACCGATCAATATTCCAGGCGATAGTCACCCCCCACTTTGACTATGCAAACATAATACTCCACGGCCTCCCAAAAAGCACCTTAAACATACTACAATTAGCCATAAACGCGGCCGCCCGGGTCCTGCATGGAGCATCAAGAAGAGACCACTCTACCCCCATCTTAAGGGAACTACACTGGCTTCCGATAAATTACAGGATCGAATATAAAGCACTGCTTATCACCTTCAAAGCCATTAACAAAATAGCCTCCCCCCCCCTGCAATCACAATGTTCATCAACCTCAAATCCAATAACAGGCCTAGGAGATCAGGAGCAGCTAATACTCTAGCCATACCTACAGAATCCACAAAATATATGATTACAACTACTGACAGAGCTTTCACACTCTATGCCCCCAGACGCTGGAACAACCTTCCACCTACCATTAGAGCTATCACTGACCTAAAGCAATTTCGAAAGGCCCTAAAGCACCACCTGTTCCTCACTCACTTCTCCCAATACCACAACCCCTCACCGACCCCCCCAGCACAACCGAATTTATCAGTATGATGTTGCAACTGCTCTGTATCACATAGCACAATATGTAATAAAACACTCTCTCTGTATATAGTTGTATAATGTAAATGTACAAAGTTCCCAAGTTTTCCTTCCTGGTTAATTCCCCTGTTATTTGTAAATTCATGCCGGCCTTTGTAGCCCATGAATCGTTTTGTTCACTGTAAACCGCACTGACGATAAAGAGCGCGGTATATAAGGACTGTTAAATAAATAAATAAAGACGAGCCAAGGCCCAAAACTTCTATCCTGACCCCGGTTAAATTTACAGCAAGATCTATTGCTTACCTCTGACCTCAGCACATGAATCACCTTTTCTGGAGCAGTAGCAGCCTTTGAGTACCACAGATGGCCATTAGGGTGGGGAAGCCAGATCCCTAGGTGGGAGATGGAGGAGACCCCTAAGTGGGAGTGAAGGAGTAGCCTAGCGGTTAAAGCGCTGTTCTGTAAAAAAGAGACCAATGTTTGAGTCCCACTGGCATGCCTTGTGGCTTTGGGCAAGTCACTTAACCCTCAATTGCTCAGATACAAACTTAGATTATAAGCCCTCTGGAGACCTAGACATACCTAATTTAACTTGCCTTTAACTGCTATGGGGAAAGACATGAGATAAATACTACTAAATAAAGCCAAAAGGGAGCCCTGATTTCAGTTCCTGAGCCTGGGTTCTGACCCTCAGTTAGAAGGGAGCAGATGCAATGTTCTCAGCTCCTGGAGTTGGTCAGTGACTCTGTGCCACTACACAGCAGAACAAGACTCAATACACATGCACTGGGTGTCAGTAGACAAATGCTGTTACTGAAATCGCCGGGCTAGAGAAGGAAAGGCATCAAAAACTATGGGAAAAATTCCAAGAAGATCCATAGCAAAGTGGAATCAAGTCCCAGTCAAAAAGGAAGCCCAAGAGAAAAAGAGAAAACAGCTAGGCAGAAAAAAAAGTGCCACATTTTAGAAGAATTAGGGCAATACGGTACACTCAACCAAAGACTGACTAAAAACTTCCCTCACTATTTGCTAATGTATAGATGTGACACTGGGCCGCTTGGCACCTCTGGGTTACTCTGCCCCTTTCACCTGCTACAAATCTACTGCATGTATGTGCTCACAGGTTTATCCTTGAATGCTCAACAATAAACGGTGCATTCAAAATAACCTGATCAAAGAGGCGAAACCTGATTCAAAGAGGCAAACATCTTTTTCTCTCCTCTATTTTGTGATCTGCATCCCTTGGCAAATATCAGAGTGAGGCCAAAATACGCTGGTGGTCAGACACAAGATGAAATAAGATTACCAGGAATGAGCTAATAAAAAGGTCTGTGATCTTATTTAGCAAAGCCCCACATGAAAGCTTGGTGTCTTTACCCTTTGAGGAAAGCATGGGACTTTCAAAGCCTGTAATCCAAACTGACATGCTATTTGACCAGAGAACACAGAATGGGCTGTTAAACACTTCACACACCATTTCATCTGAGTGGCTCTGTATTCAAACTTGTTAGCAGCATATATGCCAAAGACAGGAGGCTTTTCAGAATGAATAACATAAGAACATAAGATATGCCATACTGGGCCAGACCAAGATCCATCAAGCCAAGTATCCTGTTTCCAACAGTAGCCAATCCAGGTCACAAATACCTAGCAGATTCCCAAAAAGGCACACGATTCCACAAGGCTCATCCTGGGGTAAACAGTGGATTTCCTGGGTACTCTTTAATAATGGTTTATGGAACTTTCATCCAGGAACTTGTCCAAACCTTTTTTAAACCCAGCTACATCAACAGTTTTTACTATATCCTCTGGTAATGAATTTTAGAGTTTGATTATGCATTAGTCTTAAATAGGTTACATTATTTATTTATTTAGACAGTTTTGTATACCACCTTATCCTTCAATCAAAGTGGCTACAACACAATTGGGGGATACATTTAACACAAGGGGATATGAGACACATACACTAATACTTACAGGGAACATGGGCAATGGAGGGTTAAGTGGCTTGCCCAAGACCACAAGGAGCACCTGTGGGACTAAAAGCCCCAGTCCTTCCGGCCCAAGGTTGCTGTCCTCTAGTGGGATTTGAACCCCCAACCTTCTGGCCTGAAGTACCTTGCCTCAACCATTATAGCTTCATTGTGTGTCTCCTAGTCTTTCTACTTTTTGAAGGCATAAACAATTGATCTACATTTATATGTTCCACTCCATTCATTAATTTATAGACCCCTATCATATCTCCCCCTCAGCTGTCTCTTTTTCAGGTTGAAGAGCTCTAACCTTTTAAGCCTTTCCTCATAGAGGTATCCTGCCATCCTCTTTACCATTTTGGTGGCTCTTCTCTGTACCTTTTCTAATTCCACTATATTCTTTTTAGAATACGCTGACCAGAATTGCACACAATATTCAAGGTATAGTCGCACCATGGAATGATACAGAAGCATTATAATATCCTTTGTTTTATTCTCCATTCCTTTGTTATGGTTCCTAGCAACCATTTGCATTCTTGGCCGCCACTGCACACTGGGCGGAGTTATCCACGATGGGTGGTGGTTCCTAATGTGGAACTTGTCTCATGTAACCATAGTTTGGGTTGTTCTTTCCTAGGTGCATAACTTTGCATTTGTACACATTAAATATCAACTGTCATTTGAACGTCCAGTCTTCCAATTTATCAAGGTCCTCTTGCAATTTTTCACAATCCTCTTGTGTTTTAACAACTTTGAATACTTTTGTGTCGTCTGCAAGTTTGATCACCTCACTCGTTATTCCCATTTCCAGGTCATTTATGAATATGTTAAAAAGCAGCGGACCCAGCACAGATCCCTAGGCTCCTCCACTATTCACCTTTCTCCATTCAGAAAATTGGCTATTTAGCCCTACTCTCTGTTTTCTATCTTTTAACCAGTCCCTGATCCACAATAGTATGCTGCCTCCTATTCCATGACTTTTTAATTTCACCAACAGTCTCTCATGAGGGACCTTGTCAAAGGCTTTCTGAAAATCCAGATACACTATATCAACTAGCTCACCTTTGTCTACCTGTTTATTCATACCTTCAAAAAATATAACAGATTAGTAAGACAAGACCTTCCTTGGCTAAATCCATGTTGACTTTCTCCCATTAAATCATGACTCAGAAGTGTGTTCAGCAATTTTGTTCTTTACAATGGTTTCTACCATTTTGCTCAGTACTGACATCAGGCTCACCGGTCTGTAGTTTCCCGGATCACCCCTTGAACCCTTTTTAAAATTGGGGTTACATTGGCCATTCTCCAGTCTTTTGGTATTACAAATGATTTTAATGATAGTTCACAGATTACTAATAGTGGTTCTGCAATCTCATATTTCAGTTCTTTCAACACCCTCAGATGTATACTATCTGGTCCAGGTGATTTGCTACTCTGCAGTTTATCAAATGATCGTACTACATCTTCCCGGTTTATCAATATTTCTTTGAATTCTTCCAATGCATCACCTTTAAATAACATTTCAGGCATGGGTAACGTCCCTACATCTTCCTCAGTAAAGACCAAAGCAAAAAATATATTTAGTCTCTCCGCTATGGCCTTGTCCCCCCCCCCCCCTTAGTGCCCCTTTTATCCCTCTATCATCAAATGGTCTGACTTTCTTACATGTTTTTTTGCTACGAATGTCCTTGAAAAAGGTTGAATTATGTTTTTTTGCTTCCACAGCAAGCTTTTTTTTCAAATTCTCTCTTTGTCTGCTAAACGCAGTTCAGAATACCCCTCATGCAGTCCCCACACCTAGAGAGTTAGAACTTACGCCTGACCACACACTTCTGTGTCAAGAGAGTGGGTTTGGCAGCACAGTTTCTAGACTTCTGATATCCTTCCCACATCACTCCCCCTCTTCTGATACCACCTCCAACTCTTTATAGTCCCCATTTGTCTTTCCCCCTCTTCTTTGGTACACCTGCTTTTCACACCCCTCATTTGTACTCGACACCACTTCTCCTTCCACTTCCTCCCAACTCCTCCCCCTCACACCTCACTCCCTGTCAGATTTTATTATTTGTTTTTCCAAATCCAAGCACACACTTAAGTCCATTTCCAGATACAATGGTATTTTCCTGCCTCAGAAGGCTTGCAATCTAAACGGGACCTGAGGCCATGGAGGGAAATGTGGACTTTGAGGCCTGCTTCTCAGCCTATTTCTCTAATCACTAGGTTACTCCTCTACTCTCCTCCTCCCTTTATTCCTTTCTATTTCTGATTTCTGACACCTTTTCACTTCCACCCACTTTACACTTCTCCTTCTACCCCCTTCCCCCATATCTTCCCTCTCCTCCTGAAACCCCTTCCATCTCCTGCTCCCCTCTGCACCTGACACTTGGTCCAGAGTTGCCAAGTTACCCAGTTCCAGGAGTGAGATGTGTTGCCCATTCTGGCTTTAAAGTTGCATTGAAATGCAGTATGGTATTTGTAGTCCCTGATTTTACCCATTGAAATCAGTGCCGCTGCAGATCCCATAATGCATCAGGATGAGATTGTCAGAAATGCAGGACTGGCTTAAAATCTCACTCCTGGAACTGAGTAACTTGGCAACCCCCTGATCTCTCTCTTCTCCGCCTTCCCCTTCTGCCACAATTTCCTTGCCTCTCGCCTCCCTTCCTCTTGCATCCCACCATGATGTATTTTGGTAACAGCCATGCTCATCTGAATGAAAGAAGCCGAGACTCAATCAGTCTGAAAGTAACAAAGAACAAGCCAGGGCCAAGTTCTCTTTCCACAAAGTGGGCTGTTTGCCAGTGTAGTAGAAGTGATGTCAGCTGAGCATACAAACTGACGTATAGGTTACACAGCCTGTACAAGACTGTGGGTAAATAACAGAATATCATTCTGCCAGAATCCTCCACCTGTTGAAGGAGATGTTCCGTGACTCATTTACTGCCACAGGCAAGAGTTCTTGGGCAGGACAGCAAGGAACCAAGTGCTGGATGAACTCTTCTGCACGCAAGAATCTTCCACGGCAGCTACTCTAACTTTTACCGTGAGCTTAACCAGACCCATTTGATTTCCTTATTGGAAGGTAAGGACTCCTGACGTGCTCCAGTGTGGGTGAGAGCTGGAATGGCTGAGAGATCTTCTGTTCGGACCTTTGCAAGCCACTATGAATATCCACAGCAACTCTGCTCATGATTTGTTTGCATAGCTTGTCATCCTAAAAGTCTGTTGCAGCTGTCAAATTTTACAGTTTTACACCCTGGCACCACAGCTTTCAAATCTGCCATGCTTGGCACCAAAATTCCTAAGAGTGGAAATACATCCTGTGCAGCAATACACAGGCGACGTCACCCAAATCTGTGGCAAGCAGCAAAATGCCACATTCAAACTGAACTTAACCTTTACCTAGTCTTACTTTCCAGTTCACAGGAGCCATGGTAATATTCATGAGAACTCGCCCTCTTTCTCTCCAGTGTCTCCTACAAGTTTGGGGTGGGGTGGAGGTGAGAGTAACATTGTGCTATGTAAGACACTATAAGAATGAAGTTTTCCAAATGCCGTTTTTATTTGAGATTTCACCCCATCAAGGGGAGCGAGAAAACCTCAAGTTGAGGTTAGCATCATCCTTCCGCAGTATGCAAGCAGATCTGAGTTGGAATCTTTGTTGGATGGCCGTATTCCTAGCAGGCAAATTACCCAGACTCCGACCTTCCCCTCCCAGCGACGGAGATACACTTAGCAGATGTCATTTTCTCAATTACTGTTCAGCACATATCATTTGAAAACACAAAACAGCCTGCTCATTTTTTGCATTTCCCATAGTGAAGAAAAAAGAATGTAATGTATGGGAGGAGTGTGGCCTAGTGGTTGGGACAAGTTACCTCAGGCCGGAAGGTCAGGGGTTCAAATCCCACTAGAGGACAGCAACCTTGGGCTGGAAGGACTGGGGTTTCTAGTCCCACAGGTGCTCCTTGTGGTCTTGGGCAAGCCACTTAACCCTCCATAGTCCATGTTCCCTGTAAGTATTAGTGTATGTGTCTCATATCCCCTCATGTTAAATGTATCCCCCAATTGTGTTGTGACCACTTTGATTGAAGGATAAGGTGGTATACAAAACTGTCTAAATAAATATAATTAGTTTCTCTAATGATCTGAATCCAGTGGTGAAGAGACCTCCCTTGGAGATATGCATGTGCATCCTGGACAATTAAAAGTAGGTGCTGATATTAGTGTAAAACAAATCACAAGGAAGGATTGTTTTCAATTTTCTAAAATATGCATGCTTTGGTTAGAATACAAGGGAGATGGTATTTAAAGCCCTGTGGATCAGCCATGGTGTTAAAGTATTCTCCAGATATTTATTGGCAGCATGCAATTAGCAATGCCGCTAAATATCGTGACTGTGTGGCCACTATCCAGATAATCGCGGCACTTATCCGGATAGTGGCAAGTTTCAGCTAACAACTTAGACCCGGGGTCTCAAACACGCGGCCCGCGGGTCGCATGAACTTTGTGCGGCCCGCAACGGAGGGAAACAAAAAAAAAACAAAAACCCTTGGCTTCTGCTGCTGCCGCTGCTGCCGTGGCAGCAGCAGAATCAACTGTCAATTTAAAAAAAAAAAAAACCTGGCTTCTGCTGCTGCAGCCGTGGCAGCAGCAGAATCAGTTGTCTCGCGGCCCCTTCTCCTCTGCCCGGAAGAGCCCTGAGTCTGCTCCATCAGCGGCGGGATTTTCAAGCCGTGAAGAGAGTATTTCCCTCTCGCACGGCTTAAGCCTATTCACTTTTCAAGCCGCGCAAGTGGGAAATACTCCCTTCGCGGCTTGAAAAGCCCGCCGCTGATGGAGCAGACTCAGGGCTCTTCCGGGCAGAGGGGAAGGGGCTGCGGGACAGCTGATTCTGCTGCTGCCACGGCTGCAGCAGCAGAAGCCAGGGTTTTGTTTTGTTTTTATTTACCTGGGCTGATGGGGGGAGGGGGGTTAGGACTGGAAATGGGCTGATGGGGGTTAGGAAGGACTGGAGGTGGGCTGATGGGGGGGAGTTAGGACTGGAAATGGGCTGATGGGGGTTAGGAAGGACTGGAGGTGGGCTGTTGGGGGGGGAGTAAGGACTGGAAATGGGCTGATGGAGGTTAGGAAGGACTGTAGGTGGGCTGATGGGGGGGAGTTAGGACTGGAAATGGGCTGATGGGGGTTAGGAAGGACTGGAGGTGGGCTGTTGGGGGGGAGTTAGGACTGGAAATGGGCTGATGGAGGTTAGGAAGGACTGGAGGTGGGCTGATGGGGGGAGCTAGGACTAGTAATGAGCTATGGAGGGGCTAAGACTGAAATGGGGTAATGGGGGGTTAGGACTGGAAGTGGGCTAATGGCAGCGGGGGGGGAGGTTAGGACTGGTAATGGGCTATGGTGGGGGCTAGGACTGGAAATGGGCAGATGGGGGTTAGGACTGGAGGTGGGCTAATTGGTGGGTTAAGACTGGTAATGGGCTTATGGGGGCGGCTAAGAATGAAAATGGGGTGATGGGAGGGTTAGGACTGGAAGTGGGCTGTTGAGGGACTTAGGACTGGTAATGGGCTATGGGGGGCTAGAAATGGTAATGGACTGGGGGGGTTGCTAGGACTGGAAATGGGCTTAGTGGGGGGGGGAGCTAGGACAGGAAATGGGCTGATGGTGGGGCTAGGATAGGACTGGAAATGGGCTGATGTGTGGACTAGAAGGGAGCGGATGCTGGGTGGGGCTGGAACTAGAAGGGAGCTGATGTTGGGGGAGGATTAGAATGGTATGGAGCTGGAAGAGTGAAATGGAGAGGGGAAAAATATTGTGTGTGGTAGGGAAGAAAAATCTGCAATTGGCTGGGTATTGGGAGAGTAAGTGGTGATTGAGGGGTAAAATTTGAGTGGATGAAATAGGAATGAGGAAAGTGCAAAAGGAGAAAGATTAGTATGTTAAAGCAGATGTAGAGATATCCATCTTCGATGCGTATCCAATGCCTCGCATCTAAGAACTTATAGATAGATTAGGACAAGCCAAATTCCTCACTACCCTTGATATGACCAAAGGGTACTGGCAGATACCCCTGACGAGGGAGGCACGCCCTAAGACCGCTTTCAGTACTCCCCTCGGCCTATTTCAATTTAGAAGAATGCCTTTTGGGTTACATGGGGCAGCCGCAACCTGCCAGCGATTAATGGATTTAGTTTTACGCCCCCATCAGAACTATACCACAGCCTATATGGATGATATAGTCATCCACAGCTCTACCTGGGACCAACACTTACTCCAGATAAAAGCAGTGTTACAAACAATGAGACAAGCGGGTTTAACGCTAAATCCCGAAAAATGCATGTTTGCGGGCCAAGAGGTCAAATACTTAGGTTACTTAGTAGAATGGGGCACGGTCCGACTCCTATTAAACAAGGTGGAAAGTGTTAGGAATTTTCCCGTTCCCCAAAATAAGAAGCAGCTAAGAAGCTTCCGGGGGCTTATCGGTTATTATAGACGTTTTATCCCGCGTTTCGCAGAGGAAAGTGCGATATTTACCAACATGTTAAGAAAGAATGCCCCGAATAAAATACAATGGTCCTTCAAAATACTGAAAGGGAGGCTGTGTAAAGCACCGATATTACGCGGTGTGGATTTCCGCCAACAATTTCTGGTTCAAACGGATGCTTCAGAAACTGGCATGGGAGCCGTCCTATCACAGATGCATGAAGGTGCTGAACATCCAGTCATGTTCTTGAGCCAGAAATTATCTCCGGCCAAACAAAAGTACTCCACAATCGAGCGAGAATGCCTGGCAATTAAATGGGCAGTCGAGGCCCTGAAATTTTATCTGACGGGGAGAAAATTCATTCTCATCACTGACCATGCCCTGCTTAAATGGTTAAACCACATGAAGAAGAATAATAGTCGCCTAACCAGATGGTACATGGCATTACAACCCTATGAATATAAGGTCGAGCATAGAGCAGGGAAGCTACACTCTAATGCAGACACAATGTCCCGAATTACGTGCTGTGAAAAGGATGAAATGCCAGCCCGTAATATCTTAAGAAGGGGGATGTGTGATAGGGCTGAAGCTAGTGAAGCTGTGAATTTGGAAAAAAACGCTGTCTTTCACAAAGCAGCTGACTTGCAGGAGCTGCAATTGCATAGCAACCCAGCTAGAGGAAGCAGGCACGAACCTGCAGAGGCTGAGCGAACACACCCAAGTACTGATTATGCAGGGACTAATCAGATGCACCTGAAGAGCAGGCCAGGAAACTCAAGAGGAGAACGGCTTTATAGGCAGAGAGCTGCAGCCAGACTAAAGAGGGGAGAAAGAGGAGAAGCCGCCAGGATCCAAGGGAGCAGGGCCGGATTTACCTATACGCCCATTACGCCGTGGCGTAGGGCCCACAGCTGGCAAGGGCCCACAAAAATCGAACAAATTAGCTTTTTTTTTAAATAAAATTTTAAAAAAACCTGCTGGTTGCCGCCGCGGGGCCCCCTCTGCTGCCGCGGCAGCATGGACTGACCCGCAGGGCCCCCTCTGCAAGCTGAATCAATCGGTCCGTCCGTCCTTCCCTCCCTCCCTCCGTGCAGGCTTTGAGAGGCGCGAAGGGAGAGTGTCTCCCTCACGTCTCTGTTAAGCCCGCAGGGGCTGATGGGAAATTCTCCCTTCGCGCCTCTCAAAGCCTGCATGGAGGGAGGGAGGGAGGGACGGACGCACCGATTGATTCAGCTTGCAGAGGGGGCCCCGTGGGTCAGTCCATGCTGCCGTGGCAGCAGAGGGGGCCCCGCAGCGGCAGCCAGCAGTTTTTTTTTTTTAAATTAAATTTTACTTTAGGCCGATGGGGGGGGGGTAGGACTGGTAATGGGCTATTGGGGGGCTGGGGCTGGGGCTGGGACTGGAAATGGGCTGGGGGGGTTAAGGCTGGAGGTGGGCTGATGGGGATAGGCCTGGTCATGGGCTGGGGGGTGTTGGGGGGGTTTAGAACTGGTAATGGGCTATGGTGGGGGTTAAGACTGGTAATGGGCTGTGGGCTGATGGGGGCTGTCTGGTAATGGGCTATGGGGGGGCTAGGACTGGAAATGGGCTGGGGGGGTTAAGACTGGAGGTGGGCTGATGGGGCTAGGACTGGTAATGGGCTGTGGGTTGTTGGGGGGGTTTAGAACTGGTAATGGGCTTTGGGGGGGTTAAGACTGGTAATGGGCTGTGGGCTGATGGGGGCTGTCTGGTAATGGGCTATGGGGGGCTAGGACTGGAAATGGGCTGGGGGGGTTAAGACTGGAGGTGGGCTGATGGGGTTAGGACTGGTAATGGGCTGTGGGCTGTTGGGGGGGTTTAGAACTGGTAATGGGCTTTGGGGGGGTTAAGACTGGTAATGGGCTGTGGGCTGATGGGGGCTGTCTGGTAATGGGCTATGGGGGGGCTAGGACTGGAAATGGGCTGGGGGGTTAAGACTGGAGGTGGGCTGATGGGGTTAGGACTGGTAATGGGCTGTTGGCTGTTGGGGGGGTTTAGAACTGGTAATGGGCTTTGGGGGGGTTACGACTGGTAATGGGCTGTGGGCTGATGGGGGCTGTCTGGTAATGGGCTATGGGGGGGCTAGGACTGGAAATGGGCTGGGGGGTTAAGACTGGAGGTGGGCTGATGGGGTTAGGACTGGTAATGGGCTGTGGGCTGTTGGGGGGTTTTAGAACTGGTAATGGGCTTTGGGGGGGTTAAGACTGGTAATGGGCTGTGGGCTGATGGGGGCTGTCTGGTAATGGGCTATGGGGGGGCTAGGACTGGAAATGGGCTGGGGGGTTAAGACTGGAGGTGGGCTGATGGGATTAGGACTGGTAATGGGCTGTGGGCTGTTGGGGGGGTTAGAACTGGTAATGGGCTTTGGGGGGTTAAGACTGGTAATGGGCTGTGGGCTGATGGGGGGCTAGGACTGGTATTGGGTTGGGGGGTTGCTAGGACTGGAAATGGGCTGATAGGTGGCTAGGACTGGAAATGGGCTGATGCAGGGACTAGAAGGGAATGGATGCTGGGTGAGGCTGGAACTAGAAGGGAGCTGATGTTGGGGGAGGATTAGAATGGGATGGGGCTGGAAGAGTAAAATGGAGAAGGGAAAAATATTTTGTGTGGGAGGGATAAAAAATCTACAATTGGCAGGGTATTGGGAGAGTAAGTGGGGATTGAGGATGGAGGGGTAAAATTTGAGTGGATGAAATAGGAATGAGGAAAGAGCAAAAGGAGAAAGATTAGTATGTTAAAGCAGATGTAGAGAGAGAATGGAAAAAAACTAGAAGAGAGAAGAAAGGACAAATGGACAGCAGACGATGGAGAGTTGGTAGAAGACACAAAGAAACCAGAAGAAAGTGGCTGGAGCAATTGCAGCTGAAAAAAATGCACAAAAGGTAGAAAAATATCTCTTTATTTTGAATTTATTAATTGGAATATGTCAGCTCTGGTAAATGTGCATCATTAACTCTGCGCTTTGTTTAGTACAAGAGCAAATTAATGTATAGTTTATTTTCTACAGTGTTGTACATTCCAAGTTTGGCTTTTGGGATTCCAAGTTTAATTATTATCTTCCTGTTTCTAAATTGTGATTACTTGTTTGGTGATGGTCTATGTTCTGCATGTGTAACTGAGCTGAGGTGTTCTGTTTATATAATTCCTATTTGACATTGCCACTTGTTCTCTTTCCCCAGTAGGTCATGTATTGTTGTTGTCTGAAATGTATTGGTTTAATATTTGCAGTGTTGCCTTTTGATTGGTAGAGTATGGTGCTTTGTGAGTCCTGGTAGTGCTGTTAGGATACGGCGGGTTTGCTATGGGTTCTAAATGGGCAGTGTTTGTAGTAGTTCCTAATGTGTCTGGCAGTTGGCACTGGATTATAGTAATGTAGAAATCTTTTAGTCTTTCTTTATCCATACACTCATTAAGAGGCACGTTTACTAAAAGTTAGTATATGGTAACATTATGCAAATATGTATGCAAATGAGGCCCCTTATGCAAATGAGGCCCCGCACCCCCCTTGGGCCGCCCCTGCTGGGGGCCCACAATTTTTGTTGGCGTAGGGCCTCACTCAAGGTAAATCCGGCCCTGCAAGGGAGAGAGACTCCATGCCTAGAGGGAGGCCTGAGCTCACCAGAAGGATTGAGAAAGGAACTTAAAGGTACTGGAAGGAAAGGTCCTGACAGTGGAATCCCCCATACTGAGAAGCAGAGAGGCCTGGATTTGTTACCTGGCCGTCCCAAGCTTCAGGGACGACAAGCAGTGCCCAGGAGACTCACAGAAACAGTCTGTAATGGAGACCGTATCCAAGGAAGGGTACCTGGTCAGGAAAATACCAGCTGCACCAACTTCAGGAAGCCAAGGTACAGTGGTACTTTAATTCTAAAAAGAGACTTAGCTCCTAGAAGGGCTTTGGAATCAGATAACCATTCTGAGAGGAATGAAAGAAGGCAGGAGTTCTGGAAGCCACACCATAGAGGCTTAAGAACAAGCCATGCTTCCTACTTAAAAAACCTTGAACAGCCCAGCTGGAGGATAGATGAAGGAAATACTCATTTGCACACTATAGCAGCCAGGGAGAGCTCAAATACAGGAGAAAGCACAGATGAGCTGGAACCCATGCAAGTGGAGCCTGGGGATTTAGAAGCATTGTCACAGGAGGAATTAATGGACTGCTCTATTTGTGTTGCGGGAAGCCTTGAGTCACTCCCAGAGCTACAGTTTACCAGAACATGTACTAATAATGATTTTGCTTACATTGAACTAAAGGAGAGCTGGTTTATTTGTTTCACTCCGAAGTTTAGAAAACCCTTTATATTCTACAAGGAACTGTGAAGCCTGTAACAGTTTTACTTGTTTAATAACACTTTGGCACAAAACTGAAAATAAGGAAAACTTTACTTTTGTTACTTAGCGAACCTCAGTGCTAAAAGGGAAATAAAAGCTTTTTTACCCTCTACTTGGCATCCACAACTCATTTCTATAAGGAGAAAGGACTACAAGGACCAAGGTGCATCTGGCCCAAAAGAGTCTTTTACTTCTACAATTGATTTAAATGCACAACCTGCCCCTGCAGCCACCGGCCACCAGGGGGGGTGGTGACAATATATATATATATATATATATATATATATATATATATATGTTAATTTGAATCATATTGTATACTAAACTTTTATTCCAGTTAAGAACTCAACACACATCCTTCCTAGTTTAAACACATTCCCTAGAGTTCTCCAGATAACATGATCCATCCCCTCATACATATGGCTTCCCCAAACTAGTGGGGTCTACAAACTTTCATAAAAAAAAGAGCCATTATACATTTTTTTATATTCTGCAAAATATTTCAAGAGCTAGAACCCTGCCATGAATCAGGACCCTTAGGTAAGTTGCTTCTTTCTCTGCTTTCATCTCCAGCAGTTATTCTCTCTCCCACCATCTCCAACCTCAACACAACAGTTACATTTTCTATCCTGCCCCCCTCCCCCCAATAGTTTATTTACTGATCTGGCCTGCTGCCTGACGCCTAAATTACCTGGAATTACAGTGGGGAGTCAGAATCATGATGGCTGTTGTGCCCTGTGAGAAATAGAGAGGTCTGGGCCGTGAATCTGGAATGGAAGGCTGATTGCAGGGGGGAGAGATGCGAGAAAGCCCCACAGCTACATCTAGAGGACTACAAGAAAAAGCGGCAGAAGGGAACCAATCCAGAGCTGGAGCTCCAAGGTCAGCAACTGTGGAGAGGGACCAATTGCAGGAGGACCTTACCAGCTCAGCTTCTCTGTGTATGGCTTGGTTGGGTGTTAGCAGCACTGGTCACTCGGGTGGGTTCACCATCACTGGGTCAGCTGTGTGTGCAGAAATGTGCTAGGGGCAGGCCTGAAGCACTCAGTATTTGGCGGCAGCTACTCGGGTGAATTGGGAGGGTTCATTAGCAGTAGGTCAACTTGGCAGAGGCATGGCTCAGTTGGTTTGTTTGTGTGGTTGTGTGCAGCACTTTATGGCAGGACAGCAGCTGAACTCTGAGCTACATGGGTCGGGTCACTGACCATTGAATCAGTTCAGCAGCTCACTCAGTTCGGCTGCAGCAGTGTCAGAAGGAGAATCAGGTCAACTGGGCATTGGCTGCAGCCAAGGCTATACCAATGGCTGTGTGAGTGGTGTGGCTGCACAGGGCACAAGTACAGAAAGGGTGCCGATATCATCACTGAGCTTCCGGAATGCTCAAAAAGTGAGTTACTAAAGATGGTTGGGGCAGAGGGGGGGCACCAGATTCGTTAGTCGCAGAGGGCACTTTTCTAGCTTGGTACGGATCCTGGCTGCAGCAGTTTTTTTCAGCATAATTGCACAGTCCATGATTAACACAACAATGGGCCAACTGTGGCTCCTGCACCTTACAGAGCCACAGCTTCAATAGCAATAATTAAAAAACAAAACAAAACAGGTGCGCAGCTGCTGTGGAGCCTTCCGTCTATTGAACCTCTGCTGCTACGTCCCACTCCATTTAGCGTAACTTCCTTTTGGGGATGGGACGTAGGCCAGAAAGCACCACAGCAGCATCATACCCTTTTATTATTATCATTATTCTTATTGCTATGACAGCCGCGGCTGGATTCGAGGAAAGGGTGAGGCGGTGGGGGGACAAGGAGAGGGAGAAAGAAAGATCAGGTGAGGATAGAGCTGCCCCTGGTCCTGCCAGTGCTAAAAACCAGCTTTTCATCTGCCAGTTTTAACTCTCTGCCAGCAGCTGGCCTGACCACATAAAAACCAGCCGGTTGGCAAACCTAGGTTTATTTATTTATTTTATTTATTTATTTAGCTGTATTTATATACCGCTTTTCACCGGGTCAAAGCGGTGTTACATAGGGGTGGGGGAATTAAGTACAAGGGTAGGGCCATCACCGGGGAGGAAACATTGATGATTTTGACATAGGAAAGACTTTGGACATAGGACAGACATTGGACATAGACAGGTTAGTGTAGCTTTAAGTTAGAGGTTCATTGTGGGTGAGATCAGAGGTTTGTGGGTTTTTCGGTGGGGTTCGAGTTGAAGTATTCCTGGAAAAGGATGGTTTTTAGCTGTTTTCTGAAAGATAGTAGGTCGGCATTGTTTCTGAGATAGCTTGGTAGAGAGTTCCATAAGAATGGAGCATAAAGTTCAAAGGCTCGATTGCAGGTCCGTTGCGAGCATTTGGTTCTTTTGTGAGGGACGGTGAGGAAAATGCTGGAGGTTTGTCTAGTAGATCTGCTGTGGGCTGGACGAGCCAGTAGGGTGCGAAGTTGGGTGTCCTGTGTTTGATGGATAGCTTTGTGGGTGAGTAGGATGGCTTTGTATTTTGTCCGTGCTTCGAGGGGGAGAATGTGAAGTTCTTTCAGAATTGGGGTGATATGGTCGGTTTTCTTCGCCCTCTGAATGATTCTCGCAGTGGTGTTTAATGCAGTTCGGAGGGGGTTGGTGTGTGTGGCTGGAAGGCCATGGTAAATTATGTTGCAGGAGTCCAGATGTGGGAGTGTCATGGCTTGCATCACTGTTCGGAAGTCTTGATGTTCAAGGAGGGGTCTGAGACGTTGCACTGTTCTTGCTTTGTGAAATATAGTTCCGGAGGTTTTAGTGATCTGTTGCTTTAAGGTGAGGGCTTGGTCAATAATAATGCCCAGGTATCTTATATGTGGTTGTATTTGAATGCTTGTAGTTCCAATGATGAGGTGTGTGGGTGGTATGAAGTATGGTTCCAATGAGGTGCATTCTAGCACAAGGAGAGTAAGAGATTAGACTAAGTCTCCAACAAAAAGCTCAAATTTAAATCATCGGGTGAGCACAGACTAAAACACAGACGCTTCTCCCTCCCCCCTGTTGAAGTCCCTGCCATGAATTTTACATTAAGACTAAGCCATCTGTAAAAATGTACCTGGAAGCTACCTAACCTCAAGGGAGGAAGGAAAATTTGCAGAAAGTCACCAACCAAGAATAAAAGGTAATTGATAAGACCAAATCTACACAATCAAGTGTATTAAGGCATCTAGTTAACTGTTTTTAATCAATAATCAATTCATCCTTGGAATCCACTGCTTAAATCTTAAAGTCCAGTGGTGAGATCCTGTGTTATATACAGGGTGGCCCAAAAAAAGTGAGAACATCTCAAATTAAAAGCTTAAATATTTTACTTATTTACCTTTTTTAGCTATATAACGTCTTTATTTCGACAATTTCCGGTCGCCATTTCTTTTTTTAAAATTTGTCAATCGTTTACGTCTGTCTTTTTGAATTTTTAAATAACTTATATGCTACGATATGTTCTCACTTTTTTTAGGCCACCCTGTATACTTCTAGTTATCACAAAGATCACATGGTGATTCGAAATGTATAAAGAAAAGCTAAGAAGTGAGAGATTCCTCTTATCATTTAAGGGAGATACTGCAGAGGGAGGAGGATCATATGTGTCATATGAACACTTGGGGACAGGAACCATGAAGCATTACAAAGGTCAAAGGTGGCAAAAACAAGGAAGTAGAAAAATCTTGAGACATAACAATGAGCCACTAGATGGCATCAGCATAAGCTAACAAATATAACATCCTGTCTGTCTACTTTCCTAAGATAGCTACCATCTACTACTACTACTATTATTCATCATTTATTAAATTTAGGGGGTCAACTTTTAAAGTTTGTGGGGGGGAGGTGTCGCGTGCACAAGTATTTTTAGCTGCCAATTATGATCATACCTTCCGTTTGAAAAATGCCTCAGGAAAATGAATCCAGAAAGATATTGTTTCAGAGCTAGAGTTAAAGACACACTGAACACAGCTGGAGCACAGGAACCATGATGTATTACGACAGAAGATCAAATATGAAAACAAGGAAGTAGGAAAACAATGAGATATAACAATGAGCCACTTTTTTCCTTTGAGTTTATGCACAACTTTCTCTTGTAAATGCCCTACAGATCAAGTCATTGAGGTGGCTTTGAGAACCGACCATTGTGAGTATAGACAGGATTTTCGGTCCATAGAGTTGCTGAGTCCTATCTAGCAATTAGTGGGCTGCTATTCAAGATGGCTGGCATACTTTATACCATATCTCATCACTTCTGCTCCCTGCAGCACCTGTATTCTCCTTGCTTGGGATGTACTGAAGCAGGAAGGACTGTTTGGCTCTTCAGCCAAGCTATGTGTGTGCTGTCCTAATGAGGCTGGCTGCTCAGCCACTCACAGGTTCCTACAATCACAGCGACAGAGAGTTCCTTCAATGTCCACTAGACATGAACATGTTGTGACATTTTGCACACAGGCATCCAACCTCCTAATCTGTACAATTACCTGGTAGTACTTTCATGCGGACCGAGTCTCCACTATTCAGCTCAAGCAAATCTCTTGCAGATACTGTATGTCATTTCTTGACTTAACAGATTGCTTCTTGTGTCGGAGTTTTACTGATACACTTTGTACCACAAAGGGTTTGAGTAACTTGCTGGCTGTTGGCAGAGCTGTCTGTAGTTTTCTTGACATCAGACACTACGCTGGGATACTCTCTATGCCCTCTGTTGGTGTGCTTCTCCAATGCAATTTAGCTTTCCATGGGTCTTCACCATCCCTTTCTGCTTTCTTGTACAGGTTCTTTATTATCTTTGCAACACATTCAGTTTTGCCATTAACTTGTGGGTGCTTGGTGATGTAGTAACGTGTTCAAACCCACACACAGAAGACAACTTTTTAAATTGCATACAAACTGTGTTTTGCAGCTTTTGATTATAGCTTCGGCAGATATGGGAATTTCAACTGCTCCCAGATACTGTATAAGTATGAATTGTTATTCACTATCAGTAGGAACTCTTTCCCAGTGAATTTAAATAAGTCCATGCTAACAATCTGCCAAGGCTGCACCAATATGTCATATGACATCATCATTTCCTTCGGCTTACGTGCATATTCATAGTAGACAGAAGAATTGCTCACAAAGTCTTTGATCTTGCCTTACATGTCAGACCAATAAAGCATATCATGGACCAGCCGGTAGCACATCACTGATGTGGCTTGAATGTACTTGTGTTAGCAACATTGATTGCAGTAATTTGGGTATAATTACCCTTAACCCTTCGTATAGGATGCCATTTTGTATGCTGATTTCATCTGTGAATGACTAGCATTCCCTAATTCCAGTAGGTGCTTCCTCCTTTGAGTTTGGCCATCCAGTCAGGACAAGAGGTCAAAGTGGGCAACAATTGACATACACAACATCATAAATAGTACAGTGACATATATACAAAACATACAATCACATCAGCCCATCCATATATTCGTACCTAACCATACTTCTATTCTTCTCCATAATATTAGGCAAACAAATGTGTTTCAATTTTCTTCAAAAGTCTTGCACATCCATCATAAGTAACTTATCCAGTAGGAAATTCCTCAACTCTGGGGAATAAAGTGAAAATGCTCTGGCGCAAGTATCGTCTTAAAATATCTCTAGTAAAAGGGCATGGGCATAGTTTGGGGGGGGGGGAATTGCCACCCCATAAATGAGTTACTCCTCCTGGCCCTGGCTGCAGCTGCCACCGTGTTTCCAAAGGTCAGCGGCTTTGGCAGCAATAAGATTTGTACTAAACGCAGGGCATTTCAGACTTCCTCAGCTTCAAAGGTCTTGTAGTCCCATGCCCCTCTGATACATATTTTTAATATCAGAGAGAGTTGGAGGGCCAAGCCTTTGAAACGTGTGGATGTCTGAAAGACCCCGTGTTTTTAGAGATCTTACTGATGCTGCAGCTGCCGTCTTCATGGCAGTTGGCAGCAGTGGCAGTGGTTCTGCTGGGGGAATGGAGTGGAAGACATTCAGGGCAAGGAGTGACGAGAGAGATGGAAGGGTGATACTGGACATGGGAGAACATAGAGAGATGGAGATGCTGGGCATTGGGGATGGGGGATGGGGGAAGGCATAAGCAGATGAAGGGGAGATATAGATTGGAAGGACTGAGCTGTGATGCTATGATATTCTACCTCTCTGGATGTTATAATGAGCCTTTCCTCTTTTCTCTTCTTTTTCTTTGACTATCACTGTCTCTTATTCTGTCCTATCTTACAAATGGTGTTCTTTTCATATTTTCAGTATCATTTATGTAATATTGTAAACCATTCTGATGCTTCGGCCTGAGCGGTATATCAAATGTAATAAACATAAACATAGAGGAGAGATGATGGACCCTGGGGGAAGGGGCATAAGGAGCCAGAGGAGAGATACTGGATTGTGGGAGGGAACAGAGAGGGAGAGAAGATGCTGGTCACAGGAGGGGTGATGCTGAACTTAGAAGAGATGGGGAGACGGGGGAGATGCTGGACATAGGGGGATAGGGAGCGAGAGAGCAGAGATTATGGACATGGGTTGGTGGGATAGGGAGAGACAAGTAGAATGCTGGAGACAAATGGATGAGGTGATAAAAAGAAGGAAGCACTAGACAGGGTGTGAGAGAAAGGCAGAGATAGGGGGAGGGGCAGAGAGAAGGGGAAGAGTTAAAGACTGCGAAAAAAGAGGATGGGGAAGGAAACAGAGGTGGGGGAATAGGATTTCTCTGTTAAGGGCTGAAAAATGATAGATACAGAAAAAAATTGGGAGATTAAGGGCTGGAAGTTAAGGAGAAGGAGTGAAATTTGAATTGAGAGAAAGAGGAATATAAATGCAAAAAAACTAAAAGAAAAAGATCAACGTGGAGTGGAGGAGTGGCCTAGTGGTTGGGGCAAGGTACTTCAGGCTGGAAGGTCGGGGGTTCAAATCCCACTAGAGGACAGCAACCTTGGGCCGGAAGGACTGGGGTTTCTAGTCCCACAGATGCTCCTTGTGGTCTTGGGCAAGCCACTTAACCCTTCATAGCCCATGTTCCCTGTAAAATAGTTATCTCCAAGTTATAATGCCCTGTTCAATGTAATTTCAATTTGTTCAATGTAAACTGCACTGATGCAGAATAGCGTGGTATATAAGAGAATGTAAATAAATAAACATCAGAGATGGAAAAAAGTGAAGCCAGGAGGGGAGAGAAATGGCAGATGGGCTGGAGACCCTAGAAATCAAGTTAAGAGAAGACAGAGAAAAACAGAAACCAGAGACTGAGTTCAACACAATTAGAGAATAAAATGGGCAGACAATAAAGGTTAGAAAAAATAATTTGATTTTCAATTTAGTGAGTGGAATATGCCAGTCCTTTCAATGTGCATGTTCTGTATATTTTTCACAGCAGAAGGGCATCTCTACATCTCTGGTGCACAGTACAAGGGCATCTCTACATCTCTGCTGCTGTGTTGCAGAGTCTGGCTTCTTAGGATTTCATTTTAATATTTGGCTACATCTACGTTCTGTGTGACCAATGCCAATTGTTCTGTTAGCATGGAGTTTCTATGTAGTAATCCTGCTTGTTCAGTTTTCTGAATGGGTGTATGGATGTTTTGGCCCACTGCCCTTTTCTTGGTAGGCTCTCAGAGTGTGTTTTGAAAGTGAATGCTGTTATGGTATGGTAGATTTTCTTCATAGGTCCTGAGTGATTTTTGTAGTATTTGGTATTACTTCACAGTATGTCTAGCACTGGTGAGGGTTTATATTGCTGCTGAGATGATATCAGAATCAGAAATTATTTTTGGTATGTTGCACTCTATGAGGAAATGTCCTAGTTCTGCTCTACATCCAATGTTGGAAAAGGGATTTCTTTGGATTCAGGATATATGTTCAAAATGAAAAGTGAGAACCATAGCACAGTTTATAACAAAATAAAATTAGTTATAATAATTTCATTTTGTTGTTATAAATTGCACTGTGGTTCTTGTTGGAAAGGTGACGGGTAGGGAAGAGCGCTGGCATCAGGAGTAGGGAATGGGATCGAGGGAAAGTTTGCTCTCCTCTTGCTAACTAAGGTTAATCTGGGTGGGGGCACCATGAGAGAAACGTCTCGTGGTGCTGGCATATTTCATTAAACATCTTTGGTTTTTGATAAGCTGGCTTCATATCGTGCTTTTACAGATATATATATGTAAATCATATTCAAATCTGACTACCCCACCCTTTGCCCCCCCAAATGATACAGTCAAACTATGTCCATGCAGAAGGGAAAACATAGTCCAAGCACACAAGATAACTTATCACATATATGCAAATGACAGTTTGTTCTACATGCCAGTTGACCTCAGCAAACCATCCTACCACAAACTCCAGCAATGCTTCTCTGACGTCTCAAAATGACTATCTACAAATCACCTCTCCATCAACCTCAAGAAAACAGAAGCCCTTTTCATCACCAGAAAAAGTCCTTCACCTCCCTCCTCCATTACCCTCAATAACATGGAAATCCAAATCAAACCTGAAATAAAGTACCTGGGGGTCACCCTAAACAGTCACCTCACCTTGAAGACTCAAATAGCGATCACAGCAAGATCAATTTACTTCAAAATCCAGATCCTACAACACCTGCGCCCTCTCCTCGCTCCATCAGATTTCTGCTCAGCCCTTCAAGCCCTCATAACACCCCATGCAGACTACTGCAATTCAATATACCATAGAATACCTCAATCAACACTCCATCCTCTTCAAACAGCTCTCCACATGGCAACAAGAATCATCACTGGAACTTCCAAATACAAACATATCACCCCCATCCTCAAACACCTCTACTGGCTTCCTCTGCAAAGCAGAATCCTCTACAAAATTCTTCTAGTGATTCACAAAGCCATGAACCATCAATCAGCCACCCACCTTCTCTCCATCATTACACCATAGCATTCAAACAGACCACGAAGAACCTCTACAATGAACATGCTAACTACCCCCAAGATGTAATTGTAAACTGACCTGTTATCCTGTTCTGATCATTTTGTTCCATGTAAACCGCACTGATGCCGAATAGTGCGGTATAGAAGAGATTGTAAATAAAATAAATAAATAAATAAATGTAACAAAAAGCACCCAACAAGCCTGTATCAGATCTTTTGAACTTTACACTCCAACTGCCTGGAACTCTCTTCCTGCCCACATAAGAAACTCTACAGACATCCTATCCTTCCGCAGACTCCTCAAGACTCACCTATTTACCCTTTACTTCGGTCCAACAACCCCGTAACCCAACCCAAACCCCCCCCCCCCCGAACAGCATCTCTGAATCCACATGAAGGACACAGATATTACAAGCACATGTAAATAGTTTATCAACCTGTACATAGTTCATTTAAGTTAACCACTGTTCCTTTTCTTTATACAAAATTACCTGTTTTCAATGTAAACATTAGCTTTAAAACCAAGTTCCTTGTAAACTGCTTTGATCTCCATGAAAAGTGGTATATAAATACAGCCAAATAAATAAATAAAATAAATAGCAACCTGGAACAAGCATGCATAGGGCAAAAGGTACAATAATTACGCAGTGTCAAGCTTAGGCTATCAGCTGTGAGATTATACATGACCTTGAATGCAGTTAGAAAAACATATTTTATACTAACTGTAATGGGGAACCAATGAAGCTGTTTTTTTTAAATTTGATTTTAGAGAAGTGTACATCCACATAAACAAGAAAAAAGACACCAATACACAAATGCAGATAAATTGAATACAAGCCATCAAAACATGGCGTCATAAAACTTGGCCCCCATTATAAAGACTGAACAAAAAAGATCATACTTATAAATTTATCTAAGGAAATCCAGCAAAGCTACCTCAAGAGGATAAATATTTACATACCCTAAACGCCCCCACTAGCCCTGCTCGTTTTCCAAAAACGTCTTCAAATGAGATGGATCAAGAAAAACATAAACCTGCCCACGCATTTACAATGAAATCCAAGGAATAAACTTGCCCCAAGGGAAACAACTCACGGCTTCAAAGATAAAAACAGCTTATGGCGAACCTGTGTAGAATGGGTCACATCAGGAAAAACATTCAATTTTTGTCCACAAAAAGGAACATCTTTATATTTAAAAAACAACTGCAATATCTTAAGATTCACTGCTTCAGCAGGAAACGTTACCAATAAAGTGTTCCATTGTACAATATTATCTGAGTCAGGTTCAGACTTTCTGGAGAGCGGAGGGTGTCAAACCTCCCCTCTTCCTCCACAGAGATCCAAACCTTATTAGGTACATAATACATATGAGCTATATTTACAGGATCAGGTAACTTTAAGACCTTGGAAAAATACTTGCAAGCAAAATCTCCAGTGAAAGCAACCGCGTCAATGGAAAATTCAAAAAACGCAGGTTCCGCACCTGAGAGGCATTTCCTAATGCCTCCAATCGGGTCTGAACAAACAAAGAGTCCTTAATGGAAGACACCTGAAGAGTATTAAAGGACTGCAGCTGAATTTCCATCTTGGGCAAGGAATTATACAATGAAACATAACTAGAATCCAGTTCTGCAACTTTGTCTACCATAGCCGAGCTATATTCACATAATGAAACCACAGTAGTGGACAATTTAGTATCAATAACTGACATCGCAGTCCATACATCTTTAAGAGTAATATCATCCACAAGAGAAGACACAGCTAAATTCGAAGGCTCCGGTAAAGCTACAGGCTTGGAAATAAGTATCTGGTTACCAACCCTAGCTTCACTGGGTGGAGTCCCAGATACCGTGGAAGACAACATAGACACAGGATGTGGAGGAGGCGTAGGAGCTCCAGAGCTAAACGAAGCTCCATCCAGGGAAGGCGTCACAGTCTGCCTAGGAACCAAATGCTTATCAAGGGTGCCAGAAACCCTGCCCAGAACTGCAGAATCAGATGGTGTCTTTGGACTCCCTTAATCTTACGCTTCCCCATTCCATCAGAATGCAAACTCCTCAACGCCTCAGGAGCGCCGAAGGGGCACCAAAGGGGCATGTCCTACCCATTTGGTCATGCCCCCTTGGCTCACGACCCATGGCTGAGAAGCGACCAGTAATTTGTAGATCATGCAGGCAAGACCTCTGAGGGAAGCTGATACCAGAGCAGATCACATGCCCCAAATCCTCCACATGTCACCAGTCCAGCCCATTCCCACACTCCTCACTTACTGCCAGTAATTTGTAGAGCAGGCAGGCAAGACCTCTGAGGGAAGGAGCCGTCCAAAGTATGCCAGCAAGAAAAAGTTTCAAATAGCAGGAGCAGGTAAGAGAGCCGATAGCAGACAAATCACACACCCCAAATCCTCCAGTCAGCTCAATCCCCATGAAGCTGTTTTAAGAGGCAAGTAATATGTGCTGAATGCATTAGCTTCAGAACTAACCAGGAAGTGATATTTTGGGGCACCTGCAGGCAGTTAAACCCTGGTATACAATATTGCAGTAAAATAAGAGCAATAAAGCCTGAAGAATCATATGGAAGTTCTCATCAGACAGAGGAGCCTCATTACCTTCATTTTATAGTAAGAATTCTTAACAAAGCTAACTTGAGAATGGAATATTAAACCACGATCTAGAATTATTCCTAGATAATGGACCTCCATATTTACTATAAGGTCAATTTGTTGTACCTTTAGTACAGGTGGTGCAACCAAAGTTACAATACGAGTGATGAATATCACCTCTGTTTTTTTTGTAATTTACCTCTTTCCCATGTTTTACCAACTAAGAAGCTGCACTTTCAAAGTAACTTATTAGAGAATTCTGATCATTAGTATTAAAGGGAACATACTACATGATGTCATCTGGCATACAGGTGGGTAGAGAATGTTGTGAGAATTATCAAATCATATCACATAGTGGCTGCAAGTTGTTACTACATTTATATAGCACTACTAGGCACAGACAGTGCGGTAGACATACACTTAAGAGATGGTCCATGTTCCACAGAGCTTAGAATCTGCTAAAACACACAAAGAGAACAAACGGGGAACTAGGGTGATTCTTTCAGGGAAATGATTCAAACACACATGGGTGTAGACAGAAGAATAAGGAATCAGGATCCAAAAACATCCTCAAAGAGGTTTAAAAGAGCGGAAAGGAGCAGAGCCCTGTGGAACTCCTTGCTGTAGTGCGTACCAATCTGATGATCTCAACCCTACTCTAATCTGCTGGGTGCATTCAGCCAGATAGGAGTGGAACCATCATAACACTGTTGATTCGACTCTAATGGAATGCAGCAGTAAGATCTCATGGTTGAATACATCAAAAGCAGCTAATATGTCTTTAAAACATCAGGATAAACTTTGATATTGGCTTTTATAGCTCCTAGCTACTACTACTTAGTAACATAGTATATGACGGCAGATAAAGACCAGTATGGTCCACCTAGTCTGCCCAGTAAGATGGCAAGAGTAGGTACACCTGCTGCTCCATGCAGGTCACCCCTCCCCATGCCTTTGTTTAGGGGTGTACCCACCACTCCGTGCAGGTCACTCCTATTTGTTGAGATATACTACTACTGAACATTTGTATAGCGCTACAAGACGTATGCAGCGCTGCACAGACAATGTAAAAGACGGTCCCTGCTCATCAGAGCTTACAATCTAGTCAAGACAGTCAACACAGTAGCTGTAGATAGAATATATCGGGGGGGGGGGGGGATGGTAAGGAAATACAAAGAAGATAAGGCAAATCAAAATCCAAAAGCAGCAGTTAAATTGTCGATCATAATAGTAATAAGGGTTTCCATTCCATGGCTCTATCTGAAGCCATGTTGTTGTATGTCAAGTGAGGGCAAACTAGTTTACATGACAACAAAACTCACTCAATTAGTTTTGCTAACAAAGATAGGCTTCATATGGGATGGTATGAACTGACTTCCAATGGGTCAACTTTGGAGCCCTTCAAGACAGGGTAGACTTTCTCTTTTTAAGTTCTCTCAGCACAACACCTTCCCTTAATAATTCTTTTTCAACAAGGTATCTGAGATGTTAGACCACACTATTTTTAACTAAATAGTAGGCATGGGTTCTGAAGGAAGTAGTAATCCTTAATTATATAAGGGCCTTTTCCTCTTGTTCCATCTTGACATCTGTGAACTCACTCTATCTCCATTCAGTAACATTACGAAAGATGAGTAGCAACATATCGAATTCCTTTCTGTTGGCTTTGAGCCCTATTCCATTCTGGACGTAGATCCCCTCTGTACATCCGGTCTGAGCTGGACGTACAGAGGGGATCGCGATTCTGATCCCACGGGGCACATCTATCCCCACGGGATCAGAATCGCGAACAGTCATGTACATGCAGGCTGGGACTGCGATTCCATCCAGCCTGCATGTACATGACCTGCCTAATTCAGTCAGGGATTTTAAATGTACCCATGGCGCCATGGCATCCGGTGCCATAGCACCGTGGCTCCATTTAAAAGCCATGATGCCAGCCGCTGGACAATAGTGCTTATTCCCCACACCCCGACCTGGCCTCCCTAAGGCCAGGGTCGGGCTGTGAAGAATGTCCTCCAGCCCCCCTGCCCCATCACAAAAAATAAAAACACGTCCAGGGAAGTTATTCCACCTCAGAGGTGGAATAACTTCCCTACACATGTCACCGGCCCTGGACATACAGGGCTGACATTAGAATCGGCCCTATACGTCCAGAGCCAGCGACCGTCCACTGCCCGTCCAGACTCCGCCCCCGAGCCACCTCTTCCTCGCCCGATCATAACTTCCCCACATAACTGGCAGGGGAAGGCATGAATAGCAGGGATGGACATCCCGTTGGCACAGAATCGGGCCCTCTCTATTTATAATATGTTGCCAACACATTAGGACCAGGCATAATGCTCTCTAGGACATTAGTGGATTCGTTAATTAAAGACCTAACAACAATGAAAAGCTCTCAAGGCTGATTTACTGTATTCAATGCAGCTCTTTTTATTTCTATTTATCAGCATACAATATACTTCGTATCACTATACATATGTATTGTGCAGCATATTTATTAGTTCTTCTCCACTTTCTTTCTAATCTATTGAGTACTTTTTTTTTTTTAATCTTGTAATTCCATACTTTACCATGATACAACTCGCACCCTTTTTAGGTCTTTGAAGATGCCTTTCCTATAGCTCCCTCGTAAGCATCTACTAGCATGTCTAAATCATTACTAACAGCAGAATCTAAGGCAAAAAACATTTCATTTACAAATTCCTCTTGGATAAATTCTTGTACGAGGGAGCCCATATAAAATTTTGATTCTCAGCATGCTGATTAGTAAAGTTATTTTCAGGAACTCTGAAAGATATCAGATAGTGATGTCAGCAGGGCACTTGTAGCTCATTTTAGCCCACTCAACCTCCTCACCTAACTTTTTTGCAGGCCCTTAGAAAAGCTGGTGTCTCCATATAAAATCCCACATAATCTTGAGAAGGATCCTCTACCATCCTTATATTTCAGAAAAGTATTTTCCAAGGCTGTTGCTTTATCCTCCAGGATCCTCATCCATTTTTCCTCTACTAAATAATGCCTAATTTAAACAAGTAGAACATAAATTTCTTGTGAGAGAGGTCATATTTCTTCTCACTTCATAGAAACATGACGGCAGAAAAAGACCATATGGCCTATCTGCCCTTCCATATCAACTACTATAGACCAAGGATAGATCCTTGTTGCACACCTCCGGTAACATCCTTCTCATCAGAGTGAGCTGCAATTACCTGTACTTTTTATCACTCCCACTATCCCAGTCACTTTAGAGTAGATCTCTAGGTAGGGTCGGCCCTGTCCATTGAGCGAGAATGTTGTTCGCACAGGGCCCCACACAAACTTCATTCCAGAGGTTTGCAGGGTCGGCTTCAGAGGCAGCCAGGAACACCAGAGGCCTCTGCAGAGTGCTGAAGAGCAGTATACTCCTTCACTCGCGCTGTGTACACGTGAAGCCCGCGGAGTGCCGGGAAACAGAAGATGATCTTTAACCTTTCCCAGCACTCCGCAGGCTTCACGTGAACACAGTACGAGTGAAGGAGTATATTGCTCTTCCCTCCAGCGCTGTGCAGAGGCAACCTGGGGCCTCTGGTATAATCGGCTCCCTCGTAAGCAGCTCAGACAGGCGCAGGGCTCGTCGGGGTCGGGGCTAGGATAGGACTGGAAATGGCTGATGGGGGGCTGGGATAGGATTGGAATGGCTGATGGGTGGAGCTTGGACTGGAAACGGGGTGATGGGAGGCTAGGATAGGACTGGAAATGGCTGACGGTGGGGCTAGGAATGGAAATGGACTGATGGGGGCTGGGATAGGACTGGAAATGGCTGATGGGGGGCTAGGAATGGACATGGGCTGATGCGGGGGGGATGAGAGAATAGGACTAGAAGGGAGCAGATGCTGGGTCGGGCTGGAACTAGAAGGGAGCTGATATTGGGGGAGGACTAGAAGGGGATTGGAGCTGTGGGAGTGAGAATGGAGAGGGGAAAAGATATTTTGTGTGGAAGAAATATCTACGATTGGTTGGGTATTGGGAGAGTAAGTGAGGATTGAAGATGAAAGGATGAAATTTGAGTGGTTGAAAAAGAAATAAAGAAAGAAATGGAGGAAAGAGCAAATGGGGAAGAGCAGTATGTTAAAGCAGATGTAGAGAAAGAATGGAAAAAAACTAGATAGAAGAAAGGACAAATGTACAGCAGACAATGGAGAATTAACCGAAGACACAAAGAAACCAGAATAAAGTGACTGGGGCAACTGCAATTGAAAAATAAAATGTCCAGACAACAAAAGGTAGAAAATACTTTTTTATTTTGGATTTATTAACTGGAATATGTCAGCTCTGGGAAATGTACATTGCTAACATCTTTGCTTTTTTGTTTAGTACAAGAGAACGTTAATTTATAGCTTTATTTCTCCAGTGTTGTTGTACATTCCAAGTTTGGCTTTTGGGGTTCCCAGTTTAATTATTGTCTTTCTTTTTCTAAATTGTGATCCCTAGTCCTTTGTTTGGTGACGGTCTATGTCCCACATTGTAACCGAGCTGAGGTATTTTCTTCATGTAGTTTTTATTTGACAGTGCCACTTGTTCTCTTTCCCCAATAGAAGATGTATTGGTATTCTCCAAGATGTACTGGTTCAATATTTGCAGTGTTGCCTTTTTGATAGGTAGGGTCTGGTGCTTTGTGAGTCCTGGTAGTGGTTATGATACGGTTGGTTTGCTACGGGTTCAGAGTTTTTATTAGCATGGGTTCTAAATGGGCAGTGTTTGTAGTACTTCCTAATGTGCCTAGCGGTTGGTACTGGAGTATGTTGTTGTTAAGTGCCGCTGAGTCTGTGTCGACTCATGGCGACCCTTTGGATAGTTGTCCTAAATCATGTTCGGTCTTCAGTCAGGCAGCTCATTGTTGACAGACAGGTACCCGTAGCTGCTGTTATTGTATTGATCCATCTCATTGCTGGCCTTCCTCTTTTGCGTTGACCTTCTATCTTGTCAAGCATGATGTCTTTCTCTAATGATCTCTCTCTTCGCATGATGTGTCCAAAGTATGAAAGTCGACGTCTTGTCATCTGAGCTTCTAAAGAAAGCTTAGGTTTGATCTCCTCTAGTACTGACTGGTTGTATAGTAATGTAGAAATCTGGTAGTCTTTCTTTATCCAAACACTCATTAAGAGGCATGTTTACGAAAAGTTAGTGCATGTTAACATTATGCAAATATTTATGCAAATGAGACCCCGCAATGAGTCTCCGCACATGGCTCTCCACACTACTTGGGCTGCCCCTGTCTCTAGGGTGTTCAATTTATTTATGTCGACTGTGTATTACGGTGTCAAAGGCTTTACTGAAATCTAAGTAAACCACATCTATCTCGGTCCAGCTCCCAGGTCACCCAGTCAAAGAAATCAATCAGATTTGTCTGAGAAGACCTGCCTCTAGAAAACCCATGCTGCCTCAGATTCTGCAATCCACTGGACTTCAGAAACCTCACTATCCTCTGTTTTAGAAGCATTTCCATTAATTTACCCACCACAAGAGGTCAGACTAACTGGCCTGTAGTTCTCAACCTCATCCTTACTTCTGCTTTTCTGTAAAGGGACCACATGCACCTTTCTCCAGTCCTCTGGGACCAATTCCGATTCTAAAGAGGCATTGAAAAGGTCAGACAGTGGAGCCACTAGAACTTCCCCAAGTTCTTTCAAGACTCTTGGATATATCCCATAATGGCCCCATCACTTTGTCTACATTTAGTTTAGCTAGTACCTCACAGACAGTCTTCTGAAAATCGTTCGATCCCCTTCATTTCTTTTCCTATTTGTAGGTGTTTTCTTAGGTCCTACTCCTGGCCCTTAATCTGGGAAAACAGAACAAATATATTTGTTAAGCAATTCTGCTTTATTCTCATCAACCTCTACATATTCTTCCTCTTCACCCTAGAGTCTAACAATAATGCTCTTGTACATAAGAACATAAGATATGCCATACTGGGTCAGACCAAGGTCCATCAAGCCCAGTATCCTGTTTCCAACAGTAGCCAATCTAGGTCATATGTACCTAGCAGTTTCCCCAAAAGACACAGGTTCCACAATGCTTGTACTGGGTCAAGCATTGATATCCTGGGTCCCATCTTAATAATGGTTTATGGACCTTTCCTCCAGGAACTTGTCCAAACCTTTTTTAAACCCAGCTTGTACTTCCTCCTCTCACTAATGTATCTAAAAAATATCTTCTCTCCCCCCCCCCCCCATTTTATTGCATTGGATATTTATTCTTCTTTTTATATCTTTGCTTTCCTGACTACTTTCCTAGCGTCTCTAAGTTTTTCTAAATATTGACGCTTATCTACCTCTTTCTGTGATCTCTTGCATTTTATGAAGGCCACCCTTTTTCTTTACCTTCTGAGATACTTCTTTTGAGAACTATAATGGCCTCCTTTTCTTTATTTACCTTTCTAACATAAAGGTTTGTTGCCCTTAAAATATCCCCTTCAGTTTTGTCCATTGTTTTTCTAGATCCCCTAGCTGTTCCCGACTCACTAATGAGGTATTAGTTAGTTTTCCTATAATCTAAGAACTTCTCTTTTCAATGGACTTTATCAGCCCTAGTCCTAATACTGAACCACATCATTTGGTGATCACTGGATGCAAAATGATCTCCCACTATCAGGGGCAGCTCTATAATGAGGCCGAGTGAGGTGGTAGCCTCAGGTGCCAACTTTTTGGGGCGGCAAAAATTGCCCCCAAAAAGACTGCCTCACTCAGCCTTCAAAATTTAAAAAAAAAAAACCTCCAGCTGCAGAAGCTGCTGCAGCGACAGAATGAAGTGCCCCGTGGCCACCGCCTTCTCAAAAGAGCCGTGCCAGCATTTCCCCTTCGCGCCGGCTCAGCTTTGCAGAGCCGCATGAAGGGAGAGTGTTTCCCTTTCCCGTGGTTCTGTTAAAGCCGAGCCTGCCAGCACTGATGGGAAACAGGAAATGCTGGCGGGCTCGGATTTAACAGAGCCATGGGAAAGGGAAACTCTCTCCCTTCATGCGGCTCTGCAAAGCTGAGACGGTGCGGAGGGGAAATGCTGTCAGGGCTCTTCCGGGGAGGCAGGGGGCCATGGCCACAGGGCACTTCACTCTGCCACTACTGCCACTGGGCTGGGGGGAGGGTAACACAGGAAATATTAATGGGCTGATGGGGGGAGGGCTAGGACTAGAAATGGGCTGATGGGGGGGTTAGAACTGGAAATGGGCTATCGGGGGGGCTAGGACTGGAAATGGGTTGATCGGGAGGGGGCTCAGACTGGTAATTGGCTATCAGAGGGGAGCTAGGACTGGAAATGGGCTGATTGGGAGGGGGTACTAGGACTGGTAATGGGCTATCGGGGGGCAGCTAGGACTGGAAATGGGCTGATGGGGGGTTAGAACTGGAAATGGGCTGATCGGGAGGGGGGCTAGGACTGGTAATGGGCTGATTAGGGGGGCTAGGACTGGAAATGGACTTATTGGGGGGGTTAGGACTGGTAATGGGCAGATGGGGTGCTAGCTCTGGAAATGAGCTAGGACTGGTAATGGGCTGATTGGGGGGCTAGGACTAGAGTGGGCTGATAAGGGGGATAGGACTGCAAATGGACTGGGACTGGAAAGGGCTAATGGGGGAGGGGAGGAGAGTGGAAGAAAACTAGGGGCTAGGGCTACAAATGGGCTGATGTGGGGGATGGTAGAATAGGACTGGAAGGGAGCAGATACTGAGAGAGTCTGCCAGGGGAAGGAGTGGACAGGAAGGAAGCTGACACAGGGGAAGGAGGGGTCTGGAAAGGAGCTGACACCTGGGATATACTGAAGGGGGACTAGAAGGGAGCTGACACTTGGGGATGGGAGTGGTAGGTGGTTGGGTAATGGGGAGGAGGCTGGAAGGGAGCTGACATGCAAATGGCACTGGAAGGAGGGTGGACAGAGGGTAGGGCGACTGGAAGGGAGCTGACTGGGAGGTTGCACTGAGAGTGGACATGAGCTGATACCTGGGATGGTATTTGGACCAGTACTGGACAGTGGGGAAGGAGGGGGACTGAAAGGAATGGACACCAGTAGAAGTCGTGGGCATGCAAGACAGTTGACATTGGAAGATACTGGGAGGGGAGGACTGGAAAGGGGGCTGATACTGGGGAGGGTTACAGGAACTGGAAATGGGCTGATGGAAGGAAGTGAAGAAAACAAAAGAAGAGATAAGAAATGGCAGATGGACCATAGACCACAGAAAGAGAGCTAAGAGAAGACAGGAAAACAGAAGCCTTAGATCGGGACCAGCATGATCAGAGAATAAAATGGTCAGACAACAAAGGTAGAAAAAATAATTTTATTTAATTTTAGTGATTGGATTTAGTGCTATTTTTTTATTTTACATAGTATTGGGGAACTGCATCTTATTTATCTGATGTTGCACTGCATGTGGACTCTGGCTTCATGGGGATTCAGTTTAAATTTTGTCTACATATTTTTATTTTTACTTTAGATTGTGGCTACTTATTCTGTACTTAGTGAGGGTTGATGTTGTAAGTGTGTGACTGAGGTCAGATGTTCTGTTAATATGGAGTTTGTACATAAAGACCTATACTGTGCTGTAGTAATTTGACTTGCTCAGCTTTTCAAATAGGTGTATGGATGTTCCAGGGCCCACTGTAGTATTTACAGTGATGCTTTTTTTGGATGGTCTCCTTATGTGAGTTTTGGAACTTTGTGCCGATATGGTATGGTATGGTATGGTAGATCTGCTCTTTGTAGGGTTTTATATTAGTTCACAATATGCCTGGTACTGGAGAATAGTGGTTGTTGTTGTTGTTAGTGAGATGATCAGAATCAGATTTTTTTTTTTTTAATATTCAGTTCTGTGGGTGAATGTCCTGGTTCTGCTCTGCACCCACTGTGGATGCAAAATATATGTTGAAAAAGAAAAAGCAAGAACGATAACGCAGTTTATAACAACAAAATAACAATGAGTTATAATTTAGTTTTATAAACTGTGCTGTTGGTTCTTGCTGTCTTTTAGTTCCTTGGTGTGCAAACAGGACCATAACTAGCCCTGTGCAAGCGGTGCAGCCGCACAGGGTGCAAAGGCTTGGGGGGTGCATTTCGGCTCTCTGCTGTTGCCCTGCCGCCACTTTAAGCAGGTCTGGTCCCTCCCTCCTCCGATGCAATGTCAAAGCAGGGAGAGACAGATCTGCTTAAAGTGCCGGCGCCTTTCAGATCGGGCGCATGCCCCCCTCCTCCTCCCCATACCTCAATCCAGCACTACCTGCTCTTTCCCTGCTGTCAGCGCTGCCGTGAAAAAAAACAGAAGGTGGCAGCAGCAGCAGCAGCAGGGAAAGAGCAGGCAGTGCTGGACGGAGGTATGGGGGGGGGGGAGATGGGGGACATGCGCCCGAGCTGCAAGTTGCACAGGGAGCGACTGCAGCTCAATACAGTCTTGTGTGCAAACATCTTGCATAATCTAATCGGCTTTTTGGGTTGGTTCAGTCTCTGATTGGATTTCTGAAAAAGCCCCGCCCCCTCTAAGGTGGTGGGTGGGGCGCCATCTCATTCTTCGCCTCAGGCAGCAGATTGCCTTGAGCCGCCCCTGGGCACCAGTATGCATGCACTGGATTGCTGAAAAATTGAGCGAGGTGAAGTTTGACACTTCACTCAGATGACCTGACCCAATCCTCAATCTCCCCCATTGTGGCCTGATCCTCGATTCCCTCCCCCCTGATTGTGGTCCAAAATTACCTGGTGGCCAAGAGGTCCCAAATCCCCTCCCCCCAACCAGAAAAACTACCTGGTGGCCAAGTGGCCCCAATCCACCCACCTCCTAAACTAGAAAAATTATCTGGTGTCCCAGTGGACCCAATCCCCCACCCCCCAAAAACAGAAAAAGGCCTGATTGTTTAGTGGACCATAATCCATGACACCACCCCCCCCCCACACCCGAACCCTCTCAGTACCTTACAAGTTGTGGGGTGGGAATGTTACCAACATGTTCCTGCCCCCATGCTGCCATCTTGCAAAATGGCAGCGCTTGGCCCTGCGTACTGCATCCAGGGATGCACTGGATGGGGCCAGACTACCATGGCAGAGTGACCCCTTCAGGTTGCATTCTGGGATGCAAAATGCAGTGTCAGCTGTCCCAAGATGCACCCCAAGCATCATTCTACCATATAAGGAATTTTTTGCCTTATATGGCAGCCTGACCACATCATTTTGCAAGATGGCAGTGTGGGGAGTGGGAGCTGGTGGGCAACACACCCACTTCCCCATCTTGTAAGATACTGGGAGGGTTCATGGGAGGTGGCGGTTTAGGATCCATTTTGGTTTGAGGTGGGGAGGGGGTTTGGGGCCACAAGGCAATTTTTCTGGTTCAGGGGGTGGTGGGGGATTAGAGCCACTAGACAGTTTTATCGTTTGAGAGGTGTGGGGGTTTGAGATTGGGCCACCAGGTAATTAATTGGATGGGGACCCCGATAGGGTGTGTGTGCTGCAATTGGTGGAGAAGGAAGAAGTGCCGTAATCAGGCCTCATCTGTATCTATATGTCTGCATGAAGCAGGCATAAAGATATAGCATTAAAAGTTTCAGCACAGTTTATTACATTGGGCACAATTGCTATTCATTATTTTGCATGTGATTAGCATGTCCACTGCGCTAGCTTGCTTTCCGATTTGGTGAGCAAAATTAGCTTCGGAAAAGCATCAGCAAAATGCTGCACTAGAGCTTAACACAGCTTTCTGCATCGGCCCCTTTGGTAACGAACTGCTTTAACCCTGAAGGAGATACAAACCCAACACATGACCACCACCAAAATACTATGATGTAGCCATTTGAGCAGCAAAAACCTACTGTGAGAGCCATGTGACCACTGCAACAACACAACTAACCATTTCAAGAGAGAATAAATTGATTTCCTTCTATTTCCCATTTGGAGGTAGTGTCTCTAAATGGAGCTTTGTGCATATCACGCCAGAGCACAATCTCAGTCTCTCAGATTTACTGCTAATGTTTATCTTAATAGTTCCATTGTACTAAAAAGAATTGCCTGCTGGAGTACATAGGGTGCAATAGGTACATGAATCCTATCAAGATGCTTTTACAATCAGGCCACATAAATTTCTGTATCGTTCTGTTACATTTTCTTGCTCTCTGATTTCATTACTTGGTACGTAAAAATCTTCTCTTTCTTCTTAAGTGGTACAGAATCGTCATTTGGTACAGCTGACACTCTCATTCCTATGCTCTTCTCCTTTATATATTCTGGGCCTTTTTGCTAAGCTGCATTAAGTAGTTAACGTGGGAATCAGTTTCAAGGTCTCAGTGACCACAGCAGCTTGACACTTACCACGTGCTAATTCCCATGCTGACTGACAAACCTCAATAGACGGTGGTAAATGCATCCGCATTCTCTGCAGTGAAGTTATCGCGCACTAAGTGTACTTTGGGCAGATGCTGCGAATGCCCCCAACAGTTAACACAGAGGCTTTGTACACTACATGTGGTCATTTTGGCAATTACTGCACCCTGACTTCAAAACTGTACCAAAACTTTCTTGCTTTGAGATTTTTCTGGCTGAGAATGGGAATATCCCTGCTGATCACAGCTTCATTCTCTAATTCTGTCAGTTTGTGTTCCCAGTGTTTATCAGGTATAGCGACTTTCTAGTATTTACATACAAAATAAGTTATATGTTTACCTGCTACCGGTAAAGCATAGTTACTCACCTGTAACAGGTGATCTCCTGGAACCGCAGGAATTTAGTCTTCACATATGGGTATCGTCGGTACCGACGGAGCCTGGGGGGGAACGCTCCCAGCATCTAATAGGAAGCTTTTGGGAGCATCCCACAGCGCCTGTGTGCTGCCTTCCTGCCTTTCCCAACTGTCCCTCTCCAGTTGAGTTTATAGCTGAGACAAAAGAGAGAGGGAAAGAGAGAAAGAGAAAGAGATAGAGAGATACAACTCCTAGGGGAGGTGGGTGGGTTGTGAAGACTAAATTCCTGCTGTTCCTGGAGATCACCTGTTACAGGTGAGTAACTATGCTATCTCCAGGAACAAGCAGGAATGTAGTCTTCACATATGGGGACTCCCTAGCTGCAGATGCTAGGGAGAAGACCCCAGAAGTTGTGTGCCCTTGTGAAAGGGCTCCACTTCCCCCCATGGATCTCTGGCATCCTATCAGGGATGGTGGGGGTAGGAGTTGATTAAGTATGGAACAGATGTTGAAGAACAGCCTGACCAAACAAGGCATCCCGGCGGGAGTCCTTGTCTAAGCAGTAATGGGCTGTGAAGGTATGAACCAAAGCCCAAGTAGCTGCTCGGCAGATGTCGTCAATAGATACAGAGTGAAGATGAGCCATTGAGGCTGCCATGGTTCTCACACTGTGAGCTGTGACATGGCCTTCCAGAGGAAGGTTTTTACTCATAGGCAAAAGATATACACTGTGCAATCCAGTTGGACTGGAGGTCCCAAATGACTAGGATCAAAAGCAACAAAGAGTTGAGAGGACTTCCTATGTTGCTGTGTCCTTTGTAAGTAAAAGGCTAGAGCCCTTTCACAATCCAAAGTATGAAGATTCCTTTCTGCATTTGAGGCATGAGGCCTTGGGAAGAATACAGGATGGTAAACCGCTTGGTTTCAATGAAAAGGTGACACCACCTTTGGCATAAAATGTGGATGAGTCCTAAGGACTACCTTATCGTGATGGAACCTTATACAAGGAGGATCAGCCACCAATGCTTGCAATTCACTGATGCGTCGTGCTGATGTGATTGCAATAAGAAAGATGACCTTCCAGGAAAGGAATTTCAAAGAGGTAGTGGTTAATGGTTCAAAAGGCGGTTTCATAAGCTGCCCAAGAACCAAATTTAAGTCCCATGCCACCGGTGGTGGCTTAAGGGGAGGCTTAGTTAAAAGAAGGCCTCCCATAAATCTTGCTATGAGAGGATGAGAGGAAATAGGTTGCCCATTTAGAGGCTTGAAAGAAGCTGCAATAGCACTCAAATGTACTCTCACTGAATTGGTCTTAAGCCCTGCATTAGACAAATGAAGGAGATACTCCAGTAATGATTCCAGAGGTATTGCAAGATGGTTAAAACCCTTCTGCGAGAACCATATGGTAAACCTTTTCCACTTGAAAGCATAAGAGCGTCTTGTGGAAGGCTTCCTGGAAGCATAAAGGATATCCTTTACCTGTTGAGAAAGGTTAAGACCGTGAAGTTCTAGGCTTTCAGCAACAAGGCCCTGAGATGCAGAGACTGGGGATTGGGATGCCACAGCATCCCGTCCTCCTGGGATAGGAGATCTGGAGCAGATCCTAACTCCAGAGATGGAGCTTGAGAGAGATGTAGGTGCAGAGGGTACCACATTTACCGTGGCCAATGTGGAGCTATGAGAATCATATGACCTATGTCTCTCCCAAGCTTGAACAGGGTTTTGGGAATTAGGGGAATGGGTGGAAAATCATACAGGAAGGCCTGACCCTAATGGAGGAAAGCATCCCTGGCCTGACAACCCTGAGCCGAAATTCTGGAAAAGAACCGGGGAAGTTTGGCATTCAGCGGACTTGCGAAGAGGTCTATGTCTGGGGTTCCCCAAATTTGGAAAATTTTGGCCACCTGGTCCGCATGGAGAGACCATTTGTGTGGAAGCAGAACTCGACTGAGTCTGTCTGCCCAAGAGTTTTGAATGCCTGGAAGATGCACCGCAAGGAGATGAATCAGATGCTCTCTGGCGAGGGCCCATAGTCGCAAAGCTTCGTTGCATAGTGACAGAGAGCCTGTTCCGCCCTGCTTGTTCACATAGAACATGGCTACTTGATTGTCCATTTGAACTAGGACTGTCTTGTAGCTGAGCTGGGTATGAAATACTAGAAGAGCAAGGAAGATTGCTCTGAGTTCCAGGAGATTGATGTGTAGATAGGCCTCCTGTGGAGTCCAGATACCCTGGGTAGAGAAGCCTTGCAGGTGGGCTCCCCAACCCACCTGTGAAGCATCTGTTGTTAGAGTGGCTTGGGGTAGGGGTTGCTGAAAAGTAGACCCCACCAAAAGGTTCTGGGGTGACTGCCACCATTAGAGGGACAAAATAAGGCGATCTGAGTTTGCTATTTTGTCTGACAGGCAACCTGATGCCTGAGCCCACTGAGTGAATAAAGTCCACTGGGCAGCTGAGATTTCACTCTAAATAATGCAGGATGATGCATTTGGGCTGCAAAAATCCAAGGGAGTGGTACAGTATAGGGGGGCAAAGTGCTTTTGTCCATGAAAGAAGAGCAGGACCTAAGAGTGATTGTTTCTGATCTTAAGGTATCACAATCAATAGGTCTTATATTATAGAGGGTAATAGTCACCTAATATAAAAAATCTTAACCCCTGTGATAAGGAAGCTTATCATAGCTCAGGAAGGAGCTATAGAAAAGGTGAAGTGACTCTGAACAAGCAACCTGTCAGTTCTGGTAGAAATAAGAAAACAGAATTTTCCCATAAAAGACTACCAGTCCCAGAATGCACCAGGTTTCCAACAGCCATTAGAGGAGCTGAAGTGGGGAAATGTGTGTTCAATCAGGAGGGCTATGAGGTAATCCCTAAGCACTCATCTCAAAGGGCAGGGCCTGATTCAGCACAGCTGCGCTGTATTAGGGGGGAGCACTCATCCAGGCAGAATAAAGGTAGAGTTTATTCTACAGAGAATTATCCTCCTTATCCTGAGAATCAGCTTGAGTTTGATCATCAGTTTCATCTGAAGGATCATCAGAAGCAGAAGCCAAACCGGAAGGACAGAGAGGGAAAGAAACCCTTTGAAAGAAGGAAGAGAAAAGCCTTTGAGAGGTCTAGAAGAGTCCAGAGCAGTACGTATACTGGGAGGCATTTCAAGGGCCAGCACACACCATTGGACTGGGGAAAGCCACAGGAATGGTGCTGCAGAGCTAGGAATCTCCAGACACTACCTGTGAGGGAGACGGCTGCACGTGGAAGGGATCCTAAGACCCGTGCCAGAAGGTATGTGAAGAGAGATCCAGTGTCCAGGGATCTGGATTGGAAGGCTGGACATAAGAACTGGACTACATACTGGCCAGGCTATATAGAGAGGAACTCTAACAGCAATGGAAGCTCAGGCATGAACACTGATCTATGCCCTAGCTATAACCTTGAAAGACAGCAGGGAAACAAGTATTCTCCTGAAAGTGCTCCATTGAGAGATTCATCTATGCCAATCCATGATATTGAACCCATGCTTGTTGAAGAAGGGGGAATGATTGCAGATGAAGAATGTGTTTATATGAACTGCTCTCTGTCTAAACTCCTTTGGTAGCTTTCTGTTACAAAGTACAGCAACCATCACAAAGAAATACAAACTTGTTCTTTAATCTACTCAGAAAAGCTCCTGAAGCAGGATTTGACCCACACAGTAGAAAGCAAGCCAGCTAAGGGGTTTCAGCTGGATAACTGCTAGCAATTGAGCCTTACCTAATTGCTTGTGAGCTAGGAGAGAATCACTTCTGAATCTATGTGGGAAGTTATCAGAAGTTAACCTGAAAAGAACAGTTTTTTTCTTTCTTTGTGGCTTTTCGTTTGTTGTTTGATATATGTTAAGAAAACATTAGCTAATGCCTGACAAGTTTGAATGTTGTTTTCCTGATTTTGATTTTGTTTTTCCAAGTTAAACACTGGAAGCAAGTAACCTGATTTATGTGCTACCAAGCATATCTGTGTTGGGAGAAATAACCCCATAAATAAATATCTTATTGGCTTTATCACTTGAGCACAACTAAATTATTGTGAGCAGCTGTGTCTGGTGTGAATGAACTGCATTGCCCACAATCCCTTGCAAATCATATAGATATATGCACTTGCCAAGACTGTGAAGATTCTCACCCAGGCAGCCGTCTGACACCCCTCATGTACAGAAGAGAGAAAGTCCCATCATAATTAAATGAGTCAATTTAATCGTAATAAGAATCTAGTAAAGAAGAAACCTGCAGTCTCAGGCAAAAACAGCTATATACTCCCAGGTTTAATTTCACCTCGAGGGTAATGCCAGATTAGATCACCGACCGCTCTAATAGGTTTCTTTTAAATAATTGAAATATTCTTAGACTAATTGTTCTCATTACTTGAGCGGACTTCTCTTGCTGTTCTTCACAAATATCAGAGATTATACCAGTTATTCAATATCATAATTATGCTTATCTTGGGATTCTTTCAAGTTTCAAAGGGTCCCGACGCTACCATCCCGGTAACTTTGATGCGTTTTGAATCTTCATCAGGGGATCGGTTTTGTCAAGCAATCTCTGTAGGAGGAGGATAATTTAGTAAGAGAAAATATAGGAAACAAATACCTTCCCAAAGTCAATTAAAAAAAATTTTTTAAACTGAATCTCACCACAAATCCCATTCAAAATAAGTCCGATGATGTGCGGTCTCAAATATCACCACTATTGTCTTCTCTTGCAAAAGCGCCGCGCATGCGGACCTGATGTGTAGAGTGAGCCTTTAAACCTCCGATGGTTGCGTAAATATGACGTCACGCCAATCATATCACAGCAGTCAAAATCTCAATGTTTAATAATTTTACAAATTATACTGGATATAGGACTTCCTTACTAATGTTTCTCATAAGTCCATCTAAAGAGGTCTAAAAGGCTGAAGGCTCTAAAATTAATTTGATATTAAATACATGCTCCCCATTCGATCTTGGTATTTAGACCTTCTGGAGTAATTGACCGTAATGTGTAAATCCATTTCTGTTCCCGAATTAATAAACATTGGGCTCTAGATTTCCCCGATCCTCCAGTCGCTACCCAATCAATCCCAAAACATTTTAAATCATCAAATTTATGGTGATATTGAAGGCAATGAGATACAATGGGGGCTTCTTGCACTTTACATTTGAGCCTACTTTTGTGCTCATTGATACGAACTCTTAGAGATCGAGTGATTTTACCCACATATATCAAATGACAGGGGCATCGAATAATATATACTACATGATCAGATTCACAGGACGTTGAATACCTCAATTTATAATTTTTTCCATGATAAGAAAAAGCCGTAGTCTCCTCAGAGACCGGACAAATATTGCAGTGACCACATGGGCTGTGCCCTGCCCTCTGATTTGGACTAATTGATGGAAAGGATCTTAATTTTGCAGGGCTCAGTTTCTCCTTTAAATGTGAGTGTCGTGTCCATACACATCTAATTTTCGTTTCCTGCAAACAGGGGAAACTGCTCAAAACATTTTGATGCCGTTTGAAAATTTTTTTGATTTTACCACTGAGTGGTGAAAACTTAGTGATGAAATAATAACAGCATTTTCTTCAGTCTGGCTGACTTGGCTGACGTGGCTGACTTCAGTCTGGCAGACGTGGCTGTAACAACAAAGATCGATTATTATACAACGCTCTTCTATAAGCAGTTTTAATGATCTGTGGGGGGTAGCCTTGCTGTTGAAATTCTTTCATTAAACTCTTCGCCTGTTCCTTATAGTCGTCCACATGTGTACAATTTCTTCTATATCTAAGAAATTGTGAAAACGGCAAACTGTCTCGAAGTTGTTTTGGATGTTTGCTATGATAATGAAGAAATGTATTCCGATCGGTGGACTTCTTATGGACTGACGTTAACCACCCATGTATACTTTTCTGGATGGTCACATCCAAATAAACTATGCGATGAGCATGAGCATTGTAAGTGAATTTGATGTGTGGAGTAACTCCATTTAACCAAATTACAAATTCTTGTAGCTGAACTTCAGGCCCCCTCCAAAACATAAACACGTCATCTATGAACCTTTTCCACCACAATAAATGTTGTTTATACAGTGATAAAGGGAGCCAGTGTGATTCATATGAGGCCATATATAAGTTGGCCACAGAAGGGGCACATGTGGCACCCATGGCTACCCGTGACGTCTGTTTATAAATCACGCCTTCAAATTCAAAATAATTATTGTAAATGGTGAGGGTCACTAGTTGAGACAGGAAGGCCAGATGTTCATCCGAGAGGTCCCCCCGTGCTTGTAAGGAAGACAAAATGACATCATAAGCAGCTGCTTGAGGAATGTTTGTGTATAATGCCACCACGTCCAAAGTGACCATCAAAACATCTGGAATAGAAGCCCATTCAGAACATTCCGATAACATATTCAGAAAATGAGGCGTGTCCTTAATATATGATGTTATGTCTTTCATTTTAGGTCGCAAATAAGAATAGATGTAAATGGATAAAGGTTCTAGTAACGTGCCTTTCGTAGAAACTATCGGTCGACATGGGGGGAAACGAGCATCTTTATGTATTTTAGGAACAAGATAAAATCGAGCGATGGATGGAAAAGGCTCATTCAGAAATTTCATTTCCTTCCGAGAAATTAGATGACGGTCTAAAGCAGCTGAAGTAACTTGATGAATTTGTTGTTTCAATGATGCTGTGTGGTCTGATGTTAACTTTTGATAAGTTTCTTCTTGCGAAAGTTGCCGTTCGGCTTCTAAAAAATATTGACATCTGTCCATCACCACTATAGCTCCTCCTTTATCTGCCCAACGGATAACAAGTGTAGAATGGTTTTGAAGTTCTCGCAGAGCCATGGTTTCTGCTGATGTAAAAGTACTTGAAATTAAATTAGAAGACTTTTCAAGTTTGTCCACGTCCTTCAAGACTAAATCACGAAAGAGAATTAAAGTGGGATGTAATGGACCTGGTGGCATCCAAGTTGATTTAATTGGAAGCGTAGTCCAAGAGGTATCAATAGGATTAATGCCTTCCGAATTATCCAGCGCTTTATTCGCAAAAAATATTTTCAAATGGAGTTTTCTCATTAGATTCTCCATATCGATTCTAAATTGAAAACTATCATAATGGATTTCTGGGACAAAAGACAATCCTCGATTCAAAACACGTAATTGAATTTCAGATAGAGGAACCGATGAAATGTTAATAACCAAGTCATTCTTCAATTCTTGTCCTTTATTCTTCATAGGCGAGTTCAATTTCGTTGTCGTCTGGTACCGATCCCCTGATGAAGATTCGAAACGCATCGAAGGTACCGGGATGGTAGCGTCGGGACCCTTTGAAACTTGAAAGAATCCCAAGATAAGCATAATTATGATATTGAATAACTGGTATAATCTCTGATATTTGTGAAGAACAGCAAGAGAAGTCCGCTCAAGTAATGAGAACAATTAGTCTAAGAATATTTCAATTATTTAAAAGAAACCTATTAGAGCGGTCGGTAATGTAATCTGGCATTACCCTCGAGGTGAAATTAAACCTGGGAGTATATAGCCGTTTTTGCCTGAGACTGCAGGTTTCTTCTTTACTAGATTCTTATTACGATTAAATTGACTCATTGAATTACGATGGGACTTTCTCTCTTCTGATCTTAAGGTGGCTAAGCAGGTAGAAAAGGCGATGACAAAACCCAGAAGAATGCTTGGGTGCATAGGGAGAAGAATAGCCAGGAGGAAAAAGGAGGTGATAGTGCCTCTGTATAAGTCTTTGTGAGACCCCATTTAGAATATTGTGTGGAACTCTGAAGACCACATCTTCAAAAGGATATGAACAGAATGGAGTGCAGAGGGTGGCTACCAAAATGGTCAGTGGGCTTCACCATAAGGCATATGGGACAGACTTAAAGATCTCAATATGTTTGCTTTGGAAGGAAAGAGAGGGGAGATATGATAGAGACGTTTAAATACCTGGGTTGCACGTTCAGTGCTCACAGTTCATTCATGCTCTGTGCTGTTGGCACAGCCACCCCTCTCCTGTTTCTCTGGCCTCCTTCTGCCAGCGTCACAGGGAGTATCGGGCCATGGTTCATGCCACAAAAAAGGATCACTACTCCAAGCTGATCCAGGACTCCTCTAAGCAGCTGTACTCTGTCCAATGGTCTCTTTCCTCTCTCTCAGCTTCTGGCCCAGCTTCTCCTCCCTGCCCTGACCCTACCAACCTGGCTACCTTCTTCTCCGATAAGGTCCTTGCCCTCTGGGCCTCCTTTGCCTCTTGCTCCTCCCCTCTTTCCCTGCTTCAGTCCTCCTCTCCTCTGCTCCCCCCCCCTCTTTTCCCCTTCTCATTCACACCTGGTCCTCTTTTGAGCCCATCTCTGTCTCCGAGCTCCATCGCACCATCTCGTCTGCTCATAAGACCTGGTGCTCCCTGGATCCCATTCCCCTAAATGGCTCCTGGAGTCCTCCTTGGCTCTCCTTCCCTCAATCCTCCTCATGCTGAATTCTTCACTGTACTCTGGTTGTTTCCCTTCCTCCTAGAAGCGTGCCGTAGTTCGTCCCCTCCTTAAGAAGCCCTCTCTTGACCCGACTGTCCTCTCCAATTGGCACCCCATCTCAAATCTTCCTTTCGTCTGTAAGATTCTTGAACGCTTTGTTTTTGCCCAACTTTCTTCTCACCTGGCCTCCAAGAATGCACACAACCCTGCCAGTCTGGATTTTGGTTGGGCCACAGCACTGAAACTATTCTTCTCTCTGTACTGTATGAATTGCGTGTTGCTCATGACCGGGGTGATGTTACTCTCCTTGTTTCCTTGGATCGTTCTGCGGCTTTCGATTTGGTGGACTATCACACTCTTCTCCGCCGTCTCGCAGACTTTGGTGTTGTTAGTGTCTCTTGGTTATGGTTCCGCTCCTTTCTCTCTGCACGCTCCTTCACTGTCTCGTCTTCCTCTTCCACATCCCCCTCTATGCCTCTCTCCTGTGGTATCCCTCAGAGCTCCGTCCTGTCCCCCCTTCTCTTTAATCTTTTTCTGGCCCCCCTTGCTCTTGTGCAGCAGGCCGGTATTTCCGCATACTACTATGCGAATATCATCCTCCTTCTGCATTGGACTAGTCCTTCTGACCCTGACATTGCACCTCTCAATGCCTGCCTTTCCTCTATCCAAGACTGGATGGCTGCTAATTTTCTCCAGTTCAACACCCTTAAATCCACCACCATGTGGGTTATGTTTGGGTCCCCCCCTCCCTTGCCTCTGTCACCATCCCCTTGGTGTTATACTTCCGGTACTTTGGCATCATTCTCGACTCTTCCCTCTCTTTTCATATCATTTCTCCTCAGTCTCCCGCCTTATCTTCTTCTGCCTCCACCAGCTCCGTGCCGTCCGCCCCTTCCTCACCGTCCTCTCTCTTATCACTCTCCTCCTAACCCTTGCTGCTTCCCATCTCGATTACTGTAATGTCTCCCTTGCTGGTCAGCCTCATTCTCAAACCTCCTGCCTGCAACTTCGCCAGAATACTGCTGCTCATCTCCTCCTCCCACTAAGAGCACGTTACCCCTCTTTTGTTCCATCTCCACGGGTTTCTGGTATGTTTCAGGATACAGTATAAAGTCCTCATTCTCACACATCACATTATCCACACCTCCTCTGGTTCCATGTGCCCCCTGTCCGCTCCGCTCTGTTCATAGCTACCACTTGGAGCTCCCTTCCCCCTCGCAGGCACACCTTGAGCGCACCCATTCTTCTGCCTTTTTCTTTCTGGCCCCTTCCCTCTGGAACTCCCTTCCCCTAGAACTTCGTTGTGAATCCTCCTTCACTCACTTCAAATCTGCCCTAAAGACCTATCTGTTCCAATGTGCCTTCAATCTCCATCACCCTCCTCAATAACTTTATACTTTTTCTTCCCCTCTCTTCTTTCTCTTCTCCCTCTGATACTCTTCTGTCCTTTCCTATCAATTATTGACATTCCTTTCTGCCTTTATCCCAGCAGTCATTTGATTTTTGTATTGTACACCGCTGTATGTCCTTTGATTTAGGCGGTATAGTAAATGTTTGAAAAAGATAAAGAACCGGTGTGAACCGACTGGATCTCACCACTGATCCAGTCACCTAGAGCGTCAACCTCTTTGGGGGAGTGGCAAAAAGCAGGGCATTTAAAGCTAACAATTGCTTTTGCCAGCAACAGGCAGGATAAGGCTTAAGGTCTGCCTAGGGAGCCAACACTTTAAACCAACTCTGGGACTCGGCCCTGGCTGAATGCACATATTTTTTTAAACACCACAGCTGGCATTTAAAAAAAATTATACTGATCTCTGTGGCTCAATTCAGATCCAATAATTGCATTATGGAATGAGATGCGCTACCTTATTGTGCTCTAATATATACAGAACTTCGATCACCCGCCACAGGATTTCACAGCCACCTATGAGATGTGTAGTAGCTTTTGTTCCTGCAATTTTTCATTCAGCAATGAAGGAGTTTATGTGCTCCATAATCTTTATTTTTTCTTTTAACCAATGTGGTTTAATATATATATATATATATATATATATATATATATAAAAAAAGAACAAGGATGCAGCCGTCTCCTGGCAGAAAGAAGGATGAATACCTGGAATGGATTCAGAATGACAGCATTCTTACTGTAAGGGTTTAGTAAGTCGAGAAGCTGTCCAGCTTCGGGGATCTGACTCAGGACTTACGAACTGTGAAAGTGCTTCACAGGAAGAATTAGCAAAAACAATAAAACACAAAATGCCAAAAACAGTGTCCGAAAGAAAACCTATAGTGTCTAAAAGGGCAGAAGGTAATGAACTAGTTCATTTGTATTATTCAGAAGGGAGATATCTTTCTATTTATTTTTCTGTTTATTTAAAGTATTTAAAAGTGTTAGTTTATCCTTCTAGGTTTGCATGTGCTCATAAGCTGTTCTGGGACTTTGGCCAAAGTCAATTAAAGTATCTCGGGGTGGGGGAAGGAGTTAAAGACAAAACAAGACAAGGAAAACGAGAGCGAGAAAAAGTCATTGTGCATATGGGAACCATGATGTTTAGAAGAACGAGAATAAAAATCTCTCCAAGCAGATAATGACAACACCGGAGGTGGTAACAAAAATAATAATACATTATTATTATTATTATTATTATTATTATTATTAACAGCTCTCTTCAAACTTTTTGTCAGGAGGAAGAGATCTGGATCACAACTCCTGTTATTAAGAAATCCAAGCCAGCATGTAGGGAGACCGGCATAACACGTCTGAGATTCACCGGATGTGGCTGGCTCCCAGCTAACACTGCTGTTGCCTTCAGAACAGCGAGCGCCCAGCATTGAAGGCAGAAAGGGAGGAAGAAATGGAACAGTCTGCTTTTCTAACCTGGCTGCTGATTTAATGCACAGGTGGATGAAGAAGGGGAGGGCAAATACCGTGGTTGGCCCAAGGGTATCTGGCTCCTTAAGCAAAACGTCTACCAGGCAACCCCCCCCCACCCCCCACACACACACCCTGTTATCCAGCAGCTCCCTTCCCTTTCCCACCCCTGTGTCTGGCATGTCTCTCCTTCCCTCCCACCAAAAGCGTCTAGTATTTCCTTCTTCCCTCCCCAATGCCAATGCCAACACCAACATCTTACTGGAGCTTAGCCTATGCAAAAGGAGTGGAGGAGTAGCCTAGTGGTTGGGGCAAGGTAGTTAAGGTAGTTAAGGTCAGAGGTTCAAATCCCACTAGAGGACAGCAACCTTGGGCCGGAAGGACTGGAGTTTCTAGTCCCACAGGTGCTCCTTGTGGTCTTGGGCAAACCACTTAACCCTCCATAGCCCATGTTCCCTGTAAAATAGTTATCTCCAAGTTATAATGCCCTGTTCAGTATAATTTCACTTTGTTCAATGTAAACCACACTGATGCAGAATAGCGCGGTATATAAGAGAATGTAAATAAATAAATAAATAAAAACAAGTAAAGGGCATTGATGGGCCTTTGATGATCCCCAGATTTGCATTCAAGCCCTGTGTGTCCTGCCCCCATCAATGATAATGGATGGTGGCAGGCACACAGGCCTCGAGGGCATGTGTGCTGATGCTCAAAGGCCCACTGCCGTTGCCTGATTTGCTGCCATATTTCCTGGTTGTGCTGGGGTTGCTCTGCTGTGCCTTAAAGTAGGCCACACTAAGTAGACACCTAGTCCACCAAGTGGTAAGACTAGCCCTTGAAAATAGTTTAAAAATGGTACCACACAAACATTTTTAAGAACTAGGGAAATATTTTTAAAAATGTTATTTTGGGCTAATTTGACCTTATTTGTTTAGTCTTTGATTGAGGGAGAGATTGTTCTCCATTAAATTTGCTTTAGTTTTGTTCTCCCTAGTCGCCCTCCTTCCCGTGTCTCTTCTTGAAGGCACTCCCTTTCTCATCCCAGCATTCTCCCTCCTCCAGCCATGCACTGAGCTTTCTCTGTGGTGCAGCAATATGGCTCCATTTGTGGCAAGACTCCTGAAATGTTCTCTCCCTTTCCTTAAACTGCCATTTGCTTTTTGGCTGCACCAATAGCAGCAACCATAACTTCCAGTCCCCAACCACCATTTCTCTGAAATACCAGGTACTTTTCTAGCTTGGTGATGCAGGAATTTATTGCACATCTATTTATTTTATGGCATTCAAACTGACAGAGAAAATGTGAATGCATGGAGCTTTGAAAAGTTATGAAACTGCACTATCAGACTAACAGGCATCAAAACTGAATGGGTCGATCAGACTGGTGGAAAGGTCATGTTGTATGTAAAAGAGAGCATTGAGTCAAACAGAACAAAAGTTGTATAGGTGTCAGAATACATTGTGGAATCTTTATAGATAGAAATTCCATGCGCAAAGAGAAAAAGAATAGTGGTGGAGATATACTATCATCTGCCTGGCCAGAATGAAGTTATGAGCCATCAACAGAATTTTAAATTTTACTTGATAAGTAATTGGCAACCAATGATTTTCTTTAGAAGCAGAATTACAAGATCTAATTTTTTGGAAATGATCTTTGAATTATGGCGGGAAAGTTTGTTGGAAAAAGGCAGGAGTTTTCAAATTTGAATTTTGGCGGGAAGGTTCTTTGAAGAAAGAGCAGGAAAAGTGCAAGTAGGAATCCTGGAGGGATCTCAGATTCTAGAAGATGGAAAAAATCTTTTGTCTTTGGCACCAGACCTTGTAGCACTAAACCTTCTTTGAAAGAGAAGTTGCCATGCTTTGTTGATGTTCAGTCCACGAAACTTCAATTGAGACAAACAACTGAACATCAACAAAGCACCTTCCAGAATCTGAGATCCAAAATCCCCCCCTCCAGGATTTCTACTTGCACTGTTCCTGCTCTTTCTCCAATGAACCTTACCACCAAAATTCACATTTCAAAACTCCAATGAACTTTTCCAATGAACTTTCCTCTGAAATTCAAATTTCCCGACTTTTCTTCAATGAACTTTCCCACCAAAATTCAAATTTCCTACTTCAAACCAACCACTCCAGCTTGAGATCCACTGTCTATAAGTACAGACATTCACTGCATAACCACTTCACCCTGAAGAAAGCCACAGAATGATGGCTGAAACATCAGTTCCACCTACCAGGACATGGCATTACACAGAAAACTGAAAAAAACATTTCCAAAAAATTTGATTATGTAGTTCTACTTCTAAAGTGGAGTGGAGGAGTGGCCTAGTGGTTGGGGCAAGGTACTTCAGGCTGGAAGGTCAGGGATTCAAATCCCACTAGAGGACAGCAACCTTGGGCCAGAAGGACTGGGGTTTCTAGTCCCACAGGTGCTCCTTGTGGTCTTGGGCAAGCCACTTAACCCTCCATAGCCCATGTTCCCTGTAAAATAGTTATCTCCAAGTTATAATGCCCTGTTCAATGTAATTTCAGTTTGTTCAATGTAAACCGCACTGATGCAGAATAGCGCGGTTATATAAGAGAATTAAAATAAATAAAAGAAAGAAAGAAAATCACTGGTTGCCAATTACTTACAGTTGTTGTTGTTGTTAAGTGCCATCGAGTCGGAGTCGACTCATGGCGACCCTCTGGATAGCTATCCTAAACTGTGTTCGGTCTTGAGTCAGGCGGCTCATTGAAATCAATGGGGCTGCGGCTCCGATAACGATCGCGAACCGCTACCGCAGCTTTGTAAACAAGCCCCTATGTTCTTTGATTGTGAGAAGCAAATGTTTCAGATCATCTTCACTTTCAGCCAGTAATGTGGTATCATCAGCATAGCGAAGGTTGTTGTTGATGAGTCTTCCACCAATCTTCACACCTCTGTTGTCTTCATACAATCCTGCTTCTCTGATGATTTGTTCTGCATATAAATTCAACAGGTAGGGGGGAAAGTATGCAGCCTTGTCTTACACCTTTGCTTATTTTAAACCATTCTGTTTCTCCTTGATCCGTTTGAACTGTTGCTTCTTGATCAATGTACAGATTGTGCAAGAGTACGATCAGGTGTTCTGGTATACCCATGCTTCTTAATGTGGCCCAGAGTTTCTCATGGTTTACACAGTCAAAAGCCTTGCTATAGTCGATAAAGCACAAATAGATATCCTTTTGGTATTCTTTAGTCTTTTCAAGGATCCATCTCACATCCGCAATGTCTCTTGTTCCTCGCCCTTTCCTGAACCCTGCTTGCACTTCAGGTAGATCTTGTTCCAGAATTGGTTTTAGTCTCTTTTGAATAATCTTCAGTAGAATCTTGCTGGCATGTGGGATCACAGCGATTGTGCGATAATTTCCACAGTCAGCTGGATCACCTTTCTTTAGTATTGGTATAAACACAGATCTTTTCCAGTCAGCTGGTCATGATGTTGTCTTCCATATTTCTTGGCAGAGCCTTGTAAGTATGGTAACAGCTGCATCAGATTGCTGTAATACTTCTATGGGAATGCTATTAATGCCTGATGCTTTGTTCTTTGATGAGGCTTTCAATGCTGCTTTAACTACTTCTTTCATCACCAATGGTTCCTGATCATAAGGTACAGGTTGAAACGGCTGTTGGTCCACTTGATCTTTATCATATAAAAACTCTGTATATTCCTTCCACTTTTCTTGATCTTCTCAGCATCATTCAACATAGAACCTTGAACATCTTGTAACATTCCAATTTGAGGCTGGAACTTTTTCTTTAACTCTCGTAGCTTTAGGAAAGCCAATCTTGTTCTTCCTGTAATAGTTTCTGCTTCTATTTCCTTGCATGCATCGTTGTAGTACTTTTCCTTGTCCTGTCTTGCTGCACGTTGGAAATCTCTGTTGAGTTCTGTTATTGTCTTTCTTTCTCCTCTGGCTTTAGCTTCTCTGCGTTTCTGGGCAATTTTCAGAGTTTCTTCCGTCATCCATTTTGGCCGTTTTTGCTTTTTCACCTTTTGTAGAGACTTCTCGCTTTCTTCCAATACAACCTTCTTGATGTCATTCCATAACTCTTCTGGAGCTCTGTCATTTGTATCTAAAGCAGCAAATCGATTTTGCAGGCAGTCTTTAAGTTTCATTGGTATATTCTCAAGGTCATATTTTGCTGCATTCATGAGTGGTTTGCTCTTTTTCAACTTTAGCTTGAGTTTGCATACTAGTAGTTGATGATCTGTATCACAGTCAGCTCCAGGTTTTGTCTTTGTTGATGTTATAGAACCTTTCCATCGTTGACTTCCACAGATGTAGTCAATTTGATTTTTATACAATCCATTGGGTGAAGTCCATGTGTACAGTTGCCGCTTGTGTTGATGGAAGAAAGTGTTTGAGATGAATAGATCATTGGTCTTGCAGAATTCTCTCAGTCTTTCTCCAGCTTCATTTCTGTTGCCAAGTCCATATTTTCCAACTACTTTGCCTTCTTCTTTGTTGCCAACATTTGCGTTCCAGTCACCCATGACTTTCAGGATATCCTGTTTGCATGTTCTGTCAATTTCAGCTTGTACTTGTTCATAGAACTCTTCAATTTCATTCTCTTCTGCAGCTGTTGTTGGGGCATATACTTGAATTATAGTTGTGTTGATAGGCATTCCTCGTAGACGAATAGAGATTAAGCGTTCGCTGACTGCATTGTATTTCATTACAGTTCTTGCAAGTTTCTTCTTTATTATAAATGCAACACCATTTCTTTTGTCTTTCATTTCCAGCATAGTAGACCATGTGATCATCTGATGCAAAGTGCCCGATGCCAGTCCATTTCAGTTCGCTGACACCCAACAGATCAAGTTGTACACGTTCCATTTCATTCTTGACCACCACCACCTTCCCTTGGTTCATGCTTGTACGTTCCATGTTCCAATGCGTAAGACATCTTTACAGCTTCTGACTCTCATTTCATGTGCAGCTACATCAGCAGTCAGACATCCCGAGGGCTTTGATCCAACCACATCATAAATGCTGGCTTTACTCTGAAAAGTCTTCAGCTCTTCCCCAGTAGCTAGTTGAGTGCCTTCCGACCTGGGGGTCTCATCTTCCAGCACTAAAGCACAATTTGTTTTGTTGTAACTATCCATTGGGTTTTCATGGCAAGATACAGAAGTAGATTGCCGGGCCTTTCATCCGTGCAGTTTAAGTTTGGTGTTGTTGCCGTTGTCACAGAAATGTGATCCTCCGCCGTCAACACTATCCCATTCTGCTGCTGCCCAGATGGGTGGTTTGTCTTGGTCTGGCACTTCAGCTGAGACCTGTCCATCTTGGGAGACCCTGCCAGTAGTTAAACTACTGATAGTTTAACTCTCAGCATCACTGATGCACACAAGCCCTCACAGCACGACAAGCTGCAAACCGAGTGCAGCTTGTCGTGCTGTGAGGGCTTGTGTGCATCAGTGACACAGTATCAAGTAAAATTTAAAATTGTATTGATGACTTATAACTTCTATTCTGGTTCCCCTCCTATCTGTCTGACCATTTCAATACTTTGGAGTCGAGAGTGGAGCCAGAGGACTGGAGAAAGGCACATGTGGTCCCTTTACACAAAAGCGGATGTAAGGATGACTGAGAACTATAGGCTAGTTAGTCTAACTCTGTGGTTAGTAAATTATTTGAAAGGCTACTAAAGAGAATATAGTAAAGTTTCTGGAGTCCAAAGGATTGCAGGATCTGAGGCAGCATGGATTCACCAGAGGCAGGTCTTGTCAGACAAATCCGACTGATATCTGTGACTGGGTGACCAGGGGGTTGGAACGAGGGAGAGCCCTAGGTGTGGTGTACTTAGATTTCAGTAAAGCCTTTGACACCATTCCGCACAGGCAACTTATAAACTGAGAACCCTAAAATTACTGATTGGGTTAGAAACTGGTTGTGAGAGGCGACAAAGGGTACAGATAAATGGAGCTCGCTCTGAGGAGAAGGATACCAGTGGTGTGCCACAGGGATCTGTCCTTGGTCTGATTCCTTTTAACATCTTTGTTACTGAGATTGTGGAAGGGCTGTCGAGTAAGGTTTGCTTATTTGCAGAGGATACCAAAATCTGCAATAGAGTAGATACCCAGAAAGGAGTAGATAATATGAGGAGGTATCTAGCTAAGCTTGAAGAATGGTCTAGAATTCCGCAGCTGAAATTTAATGCCAAAGCATACAGTTATGCACTTGAGCTGCAAAAATCGAAAGGAGCGGTACAGTGTAGGGAGTGAGATACTTCTGTCTGAAAAGAAGAGCGGGTCTTGGGCATAATTGTGTCTGATGATCTTAAAGTAGCTAAGTAGGTAGAAGAGGTGATTGCAAAAGCTAGAAGGATGTTTGGGTGTATAGGGAGAGGAATGGCCGGCAGAATAAAGGAGATGATAAGTCTCTGGTGCAACCTCATATGGAGTATTGTATACAATTCTTGAGACTTCACTTTCAAAAGGATATAAGCAGGTTGGAGTCGGTGCAGTAGGTGGCTACTAAAATGGTTAGCGGTCTTCATTATGGAGCATATGAGGACAGATCTTAATATGTATACTTTATACTTAATATGTATACTTTCAACATAAAGAAATCTGAAGCCCTCATAGTGATAAAGGACCCAGACTTCATACCACCCACACACCTCATCATTGGAACTACAAGCATTCAAATACAACCACATATAAGATACCTGGGCATTATTATTGACCAAGCCCTCACCTTAAAGCAACAGATCACTAAAACCTCCGGAACTATATTTCACAAAGCAAGAACAGTGCAACGTCTCAGACCCCTCCTTGAACATCAAGACTTCCGAACAGTGATGCAAGCCATGACACTCCCACATCTGGACTACTGCAACATAATCTACCATGGCCTTCCAGCCACACACACCAACCCCCTCAGAACTGCATTAAACACCACTGCGAGAATCATTCAGAGGGCGAAGAAAACCGACCATATCACCCCAATTCTGAAAGAACTTCACATTCTCCCCCTCGAAGCACGGACAAAATACAAAGCCATCCTACTCACCCACAAAGCTATCCATCAAACACAGGACACCCAACTTCGCACCCTACTGGCTCGTCCAGCCCACGGCAGATCTACTAGACAAACCTCCAGCATTTTCCTCACCGTCCCTCACAAAAGAACCAAATGCTCGCAACGGACCTGCAATCGAGCCTTTGAACTTTATGCTCCATCCTTATGGAACTCTCTACCGAGCTATCTCAGAAACAATGCCGACCTACTATCTTTCAGAAAACAGCTAAAAACCATCCTTTTCCAGGAATACCTCAACTCGAACCCCACCGAAAAACCCACAGACCTCTGATCTCACCCACAATGAACCTCTAACTTAAAGCCACACTAACCTGTCTATGTCCAACGTCTGTCCTATGTCCAAAGTCTCTCCTATGTCAAAATCATCAATGTTGCCTCCCCGGTGATGGCCCTACCCTTGTACTTAATTCCCCCACCCCTATGTAACACCGCTTTGACTCAGTGAAAAGCGGTATATAAATACAGCTAAATAAATAAATAAATAAAATAAATATACTTTAGAGGAAAGGCGAGATAGGGGAGATATGATAGAGACATTTAAATACCTCCGTGGCATAAATGCACAGGAGAGTCTCTTTCAATTGAAGGCAAACTCTGCTATGAGACATAGGATGAGAGTGAAAGCGGATAGACTCAGAAGAAATATGCAGAAATATTTCTTTACAGAAAGAGTGGTAGATGCATGGAGATGGTAGAGACAAGGACAGTATCAGAATTCAAAAAAGCATGGGACAAACACAGAGGATCTCTAAAGGAAAAAAAGAGGACTATTGTAATTGATATGGAAGGGTAAACTAGATGGGCCATGTGGTCTTTCTGACATTATGTTTCTATGCTTAACTTCCCTATGATTCTCTGGTCTCAGAATCATAATAAATTTAGTCCCAGCCAATCATCTTGCTCATTATCAGGCAACTCGTCAATCAGCATTTTTCTGTTTAGCACCTGCATTCTGGAACTCAATTCCTTTCTACAGGTATATCAGGATGGAGACTTCCTTGAAGAACTTGAACAACATTTGTAAAACTTTTCTTTGGTTTTTGGTGGTGACTAGACAATGGGCAGACCAAAAGATGCAGGTTGGATAAGTGATTTTCTTTTATTGTTTTTTGTTTTGTTCTTAATGTTAGACTACTGTAAACTGCCTTGATCCCTAGGCAAAAGGCAGTATAACTCATTTTAATACACAATAAATAATAAAAAATATGCTGTTTGCAAAAATGCAATGTGTGCCTTTGAGTCAGTCCTGACTCCTGGCAACCCAGAAGCTCCTGGGTTTTCTTGGCAGTGTCACTGGAAGTAGATTGCCAGGCCTTTCTTCTGAGGCAATGGAGGGTTAAGTGACTTGCCCAAGGTCACAAGAAGTGCTAGTGGGAATTGAACCCTGGTTGCTTGGTTACCAAGCCAGTGTTCTAACCACTAGGCTACTCCTCCATGCTGTTTACACTTCAGAAAGTATATAGACTAGGGGACATGCTATAAAGTTGTACATTAATAAAACATAAGTAGTACACTAATAAAAACAAATGCGAGAATTTTTTTTTTCATTCAACACATAGTTAACCTCTGAAATTTGTTGCCAGAGGACATGGTAAAAGCAGTTAGTGTAGCTGGATTTAAAAAGGTTTGGAGACGTTCCTGGAGAAAAAGTCATTAGACTTTTATTAAGCTAGGCCTGGGGTAAGAAGTATGAAATCTAACTACTTTCTGGAATCATGCCAGGTACTTGTGACCTGGATTGGCCATTATTGGAAAAAGAATCCTGGGCTTGATGGACTTTTGGTTTGAATCAATGCAGCAATTCTTATGATCACTTAATTGAATCACATTGTATGGCATTGCTTTTGCACTGAATAGAGGAAATATATGTACAGGGCAAATTATTATACCCTTCAAGGTGGAATGTGTTTTATGCACAAGAGGCACCCATTTATGATCCAAAAAAGTATTCTTCAAAAAGAAGTAACAATAAGTTTTGTATTTGTGTTTAGTTTTTGGTCCTATGACGAGGAGTGGCCTAGTGGTTGGGGCAAGGTACTTCAGGCCAGAAGGTTGGGGGTTCAAATCCCACTAGAGGACAGCAACCTTGGGCCAGAAGGACTGGGGTTTCTAGTCCCACAGGTGCTCCTTGTGGTCTTGGGCAAGCCACTTAACCCTCCATAGCCCATGTTCCCTGTAAAATAGTTATTTCCAAGTTATAATGCCCTGTTCAATGTA